>JPKZ01002566.1:3331-98017 GCA_000803305.1 Toxocara canis | reverse complement strand
TGCATCACATACATCTTAGGGAATGCTTTTGATCTATGAAATTGAGTGATACTTTCAAAATGAAACAATACTTTGGAATACATTTGGTATGAGTGCTATAAAACTAGTAGAAAACAGCAATTACGTCAGTCAATTCAAAGATGGGTGCTCTCGTCTTAAAAAAGGTTTTCGCCAGCTGCGTGTATGCGTGTCTGTGTGTGTGTGTGTGTGTGTATGTGTAGCGAACGAACAGTCTTCACACAGTGTGTTGACTTCGGCTAAAGTGCTGCTTGCCCTTCTTCGAAAATAAGGCACCACAGCAAACGCATTTCTCTTCTTTTTTACTCATTTCTGCATCATTTAATTCGTTGTTTACTTATCGCTTTTTTTTTCATGTTTTGCGACGCATAAAATCATAAAAACTGTTTTCATTCTTATGTGCTTTTTTTTTAAAAAACAATCTTTTCATATTTTTCCAAGATGGATATTTCCATTTCTTTTTTGCACTACTTTTAGATCCTAACTGCAATCATTTCTATTTTGAAAAGAAAAGTCAAAACATATGAACCATATTTTTAATAAAATTGTGAACTCAAGCGATATTATTGCTTTCATCATTCTTGACATTATATGAGATTTTTGTTTGAAATGTTCGCACAAATCATAATGTTTTGATTTTTTTTTTACTCGTTAGTCTTCAAATTTAGCGATGGCATTTAAACGTTTGTAAATCGATTCCAAGAAAGGCTGGCCATGCCTTCGAACAATCAATGTTGGTTTATCATAGCTGATTTGTTCTCGTAAATGTCGCAACCCAGAATGCATTTGATTAACTACAAAGTAAAGATGGCTAAAAATTTTCAAAGAGTATGCCCCATTTAGGCAAATCATTATCACCTTTCTTTTTCACTGTTAACTATCCCTTTGCATAGAACAACTCATCGATTCCAGAAGTATAGAAGAGAACAACTTATCTTCAGATGGTCTTTTTTTCTTCTTATCACGATATCGTTATCTTTGAAATATTTTATTATAATTTTATCTCTTTCTTTGTAGGTGTACAGTCCGACATATTCCAACGGTACATAGAAGCGAAGCGGAATTTTCGTTTTTTTTTTGAGTCACAGATGAAACACAGATGTTTTTAAACGACACGCTGCGCATCAAAAATAACTCTCATAGACCATTAACGCACAGTCAACGCTGGAACCACAAAAAAAAATCTTAAATTAATTTTCCTCCATTTTCTATACTTCATTTCAATTTCAAGTTTTTCCGTGAACTGAGGCAATAGTTTATTAAATGGCAAAAAATTATCGGACTATAATCATCTATTGTATGAATTCTAGTTGTCTCATTTGTTATAAGAGCAATGTATGATTCATAATGTATCGTCTTCAACAACTGGTTTTTTACGCATTGATTTGCAACGATCTAATTGATTGCAAGTTGTGGTAACAGCCGCCTGAACATCTCTTCCCTTAACGTTCACAAGCTAGCGCTTCTTATTTCCACCACCAACAGAAGTCATTTCGACCGAATGGCGTACAGCTCAAATACCTAGTCCATCAGTGATCAATGTTCACACTTAGTTAGTTAAGGGGAATCTTTTTGTACTAACTGTTTCCTCGAATTAGCACTTGTCGTTGCCACACTAAAAGCTTTAATGACTTATAGGTATTTCTAGTCGTATGTAGCAATTTCTTGACAACACCACCAATAAATCCGTTCATATATATTACAAGTATGGAGTAAGTCTCAGGTGTCCAGATTCGTAAGTTCGTGATTCCCATTCCGTATTTTCGACTGTTCTTTCAATTTCGAAGAAAATTTGATTGATAAGTAGTTTGCGAAAATTACATAGTCATTCGAAGTCGATCAGATAAATTTATGAATAACAATCGCTAATCGATAAGCGATAGCGCTTTTGATTAAGATCGAGAATCTTGTTTGGTATATTCTTATATGTTCGTTCTATTGATATCGAAATTCTCCATTATAGAGAAAGTAATTTCTTCAAGCAACATATAGGGTTGCGAGTGAATTTAAACGAACTATATAGTGAGTTTAAGATGATCAGACTCTACTGCAGCGCTATTCGACATCATTATTAGGCGTATTGCCATTTACGTTCTGTTGTAGGTTCAAGTTGAGGTCATTTGCCCCATACATATCACGTTCCGACCTACTCGCTGCTGCCAATCGAATATACTGTGTAACAGTGCGCTTAGGCGCGATCTCCTCAAATCCCTTTTCACTCGCTTTAAATCACTAGAGACAACTTGTCTTTCGTAACTAGCTTTTCCTCTTGTACTTACCTGTTGGCCTGGAACCTTATAACTAGAAATTTTTAAGTGAGTTGAACTTATAAGATGATGCCAGTGGTGCTTTTACGGGATAAAGCGTCGTTCTATGTTCTTTTAGTGAAGATGATAGTCGTCACATCTCGCATTACTGATTCAGAAGAATTGAGATTCGGTATGATGGCTTTCAAAAATGGCTAAAATTTTTTCAAGTTTTGGCATTGATAATTCACGACTAATTTCATGTTTTCTTCCCAATAAAAAATCTCGATAAGCATGTTTCTTTCGTATTGTATCGTTGGTTATTCGCATGTTGCGAAACGAGTCTATATGTATACAAGTGACACACAGTTCCTTTTACTTTTTCCTAAAGAACATCATCATGGTGCTTTTCGAGAGTATACAGTTTAGCGCAACATAACTACGCGCAACTGTCGTTTCGGCTTCTCCTTTCTATGCGATTGTTGGAATTTATTGTTCTTAGAAGTAAATAAACTGATGGGTGAATTAGTTGTAAGAGTTTCAGCCTCTCACTTTTTTCATTGCACTTCTCCGTTTAGTCTAAATAAAGTGAACCGATTTAATTCGTTTGATTTATTTGTTGTTTTATTTATTTGTTTTCTTTTGGATGATATTCGAGCTTTGAATATGTTTAATTTCTGTAGCTGTCAATCGCAAATCATTGTGGTGCTGATGAGAGCTGATTTAAAACCCCTTCTAACTAAACAAAAACGATCACAAAAAAAACGGCAAGAGATCCTGCTCTCGAGAACATTTTTTTTCCCGTAGAACTTTCTACGTGACGTTAAAATATTCTTCGAAGTGAACATGCTAAAGTCTTTTTGTTACTTTATCTCTTCTTATACTTTCTTCGATGATTTTCATTTTGATTTAAGATCTTAACAATAATATTTTATTAAGAGTGAAATAAAGAAAATTCTATCGTGAAATTTGCCAATGCACCGCACCAATGAATTTGGCATGACTTCTAAACACTTAGTGGTTAAGATTTAATATTGGGTTGTTTTTTTATTCCGATTTAAACTAACGGTGAACACATACATTTCAAATGATCAGCATACGTTGTTAGGAAGCACATTAAAATATTACTAAGATCGTTCGTTTTGTTGAAATTGTTTAAGTCACTACCGGAAAAAAATGAATTTTTTTAAGCTTTTCTTTTTCCTGGAATTGTTTATTATAAGAAATATAATGTAAGAGTAACCAATCGTTCAATGGCACGATGACGAAAACGTTCAGAAGATGCGAGTGATGTTGATTGATATCTTAGATATTGTTCGTGTGACTTGAGCGATATAGGAATACTTTATTCAAACGTTTCATTGCTAATGTTGTGTGACGATAATGCTAAGCAGCAAAAAAATAGGAAAGTAATCGCGTATCGCTCGTCTTGCATCACACTTCCCACGCTTTAGCTATCCACGGTTTTCGTTTCTATAAGATGTCAGTTGCAATGTAATTACTACTGAATCATGTTCGTCGGTAATTTCAAATTTCCTTCCTCATTCTAAATCCTTTTACAAACAGTTGGCTGCTTCTGAGTATTTTATTAAAAATTTTTAGAGTCATTTTATGCTCTGAAGATATTATATATTGCAGTGTTGTCTGTTTTTCGCGGTTATTTTGGCGTTAAACATTTGCATATTAGAGAGGTTCGAGAAGGTGCTGATGATCAGGTGTAGTGACATGGTCCATATTTGCACACTTTGTTCTCCATTAGAGGACTCCGAATTAAATTGTGTGCCAAGAGGTTGTTTTTATATGTGTAATCCTTCGTTTTCCATATTTGATTGTTCATGTTTGAATGTTGTTCGCAGTTTTTTTTTCTATATTTTCAGTTGTTGCCATCAAGTACAATTGCTTTATGCTCTTTTGGATGTTGCCGCTTATCAGCTTTAAGTAATTAATTAATGCAATTATTAACGTAATAATGTCCTTTTAAACAAAATAAATTTTTTATGCAAAGAGAAAATTTCAAAATTTTCTGCATTCATCAATCGTCGTTTATATTTTGATTAGTGATAATTTCATTTGTGGCCAATTTTTCATCTTGCAAGTTTCCAGTGAGCTTCTCAAACATTTTGCTATGTTTTTGAGTAATTTTGGCACTTGAAGATGGCAATTTTCTTGCATAGAATTTTACAATTTATGATAAGCGAATTTATATATTCTTGACGAAGTGGTGATCTCTGATGCAAGAGGAACAAACAACGATGCATGCGAACGATATTGAAACGATTCAGAGTTCTGCCAAAAAATTTTCGAAACTTCTGCGCTGTCAGAAATTAATTTGATGCTTTTGCAGTTGAATCCTTTTTTTCTTATGTGACGATCATCTTTCACTATCGCGTCATTTGGCACTCACTGGCTTACCAACATAAGCTTTGTCCTGTATCTCAGCTAATGTTTACACTTCAAAATGTATGCCGATTTTCAAAGATTTGGCATTTTGTGGGTAAATACGATTTTACCTATACTGTGACTCGAACTGTTTTCCTGAAAGAAATGACTTTCAATCTTATTGAAAGAGCTATCACAATTTGAAGATAGCCAAAGGTTCTATCGAAGATAAAGCGTAATATACTAATTAAATAAGCGGTGCGAAATTAATTAGGACGGGCGCTTGCCGATTTGTTTAAATGATCGGTTCTCTGCGTCAGCGGGAAGGTGATTAGTTCGCTGACGCAAGGAACCGATGATCGTAGTTGGCAACGCGAGTATTTCTAATGTTTGTTGTTTAAGAAAGTTTTTAGGTGATTTTTCAACTGTTCATTTGTGCTACTCAAATCCAATAAATGAGCCTTGCAAGTTGACATTTAATTAGATAAAAACGGTTACTGAATAACCACTTTAGCTTTGTTGTTTATTTGTGAACATATTGTATGTATGGTTGCAGTTTGTATTCGTTAGAGTTCATCTAGTTGGCAAAGTGTTCATGACAAGATCACCATCGCAATGTAAGCCGATTTACGGAGAATTGCTTTCTTCTGCGCTTAAACGAGTTTGCAACTGGGAAACGTTCCCATCACCACTGAGTGTCATCAATCAACCGATTTCATGGCAGTCTTTTTTTTTCCAGAACGCAATATTTTCGTTGATAGGCGACCTGTCTACGACTGCTACATGGGAACCTGAAGAGATGAATAACTAATTCGTTATTGTGCAATATCAAAAGTTGCTGAACGTTAAATCAGCAATGCATGATCCCATACATTTATTTTTTTTGTTTGTATAAGCAACGTTACTTGTTCGTCTCATTTGAGCGTATCATATTGCATAAGCACTCCATGTTCCGGTTGCGTTGCTTTCAATTATTTCCGCAAATAATAAAATCGTCTGCTTCGCATTGTTGAAAGCAATCAGATACCTTGATTTCTGGATGACGTTTTTCCTGAGAGTACCATAAAGCCGATAATGTTTTCGTATTGCTGGCGTGATTAGCGATGAATATATAATATTTTTAGACCATAACGGCTGCTTTCACAAAAGTCGTTTGCTATTCGTGTGATCATCGAGTTGTATATAATGACGATATTCATTATATAACTTGCTTTGAAAGTCTAGTAACGAAATACTTTGGGGAAGTGTAAGAAAATTGAGATGACTGCTCTTGCATGTTATTTTATCCAATGATGTGATATTTGGTTGCAGAAAATCTCACAACACACTAATCTTCTCTCATCACACTATTCAAGCCATTGCTTTTGACCGTAGGAAATGAGAGTATTTATCATTGATGTTTCTTGTTCTTTTAGGTACCACTGAGAATATCACGTAAGGTGTGCATAGAGATACCGTGAAAGAGAGGTTAGAGACCAATAACAATCGCACGTATCAAATTGCTTTCAGGTGTCGACAGGTGTCTGACAAGCGGTTGATCAGTCTAGAGCGACGGTTCACGCGTTTAGTGCAGAGATAGATAAGATGTCATCACCGGACTTCTCTTCATTACATTCTATCTTCGCTCAAGTATGCGTTCATCTCCGCTTATCTACTAGACTCTTTGATATCTGCACGTAAGGAAATGGAATATTTCATAAAGTTTTGCTCTCTTGGATATAAATTCATCTTTTGAGCTTTCATTGGGCTTTAATGAGATATTTATCGCAAAAAAAACCACTAACTTCTACTGGCTTCACCACTTAAAGATAAGAATATATAGCATCTTTTTTTATGTGCTTAATTCGTTGTGAAATCGTTCCAGTTACGTGGATTGGACTTTCTTGGATTGGATAATTCAGGAAAGCGTTGAACTTATCATGGTTGCTATTTTCACATTAGCAATGCGCTTACGCAAAGTCAAACAAACTTCTTTCATAACGATGCTTGCGGATTTCTGTGGGATCCATTAGGAGCACAGGAAGCGGTGGCTAGAAGCCTAACGTGCAAACGTAAATACCTTAAGGGCTATTGTCGTCAACCTTTTCTTGTAAGAAATGGATGCCACTTTGTTCGTTGATTTAATTAACTTACGAATGCGAACGAACACTTTTGATGAGTCGGAAATTTGCTATCATCCTGCAATTCCGAAAAGCAGTTGTAATTTGTATTCTGAGCTAAGATATGCTTGTGGCGTAAACGTTATTAGCCTCAACAAAAACTGCTTTATTAAGCTCATGCTGTATTTCTTAGCCATAGTTTCTGCATCGTTCATGAGAATTGTAAATTCCGGGGGGATTTTCAACCGCAGAGAGTTTTCTGAAATCAAGAAAACTTTTCATTCATTAAGTTTATTGGATTGTCTCGCTGCCGCATTCAGTAAATATCAACGTACTGTAGAAAAATGGGACACGAACGATATTTATTATTTGTTTTTTTTTTCTTTAAATTCTGGTCAATCCAACATAAGGGACATTTCTTCAATTTTCCATCTTTTTTTATCTCGGACGTGGTGCCGCCTTTTGTAATTTACTTCGCCGACAATAGTGAAATCCTTTAGGAAATTGAATAAAAAGAGAACTTATTCCGGAAAAATTTGGCGAACTTCAGAGATTTTCGAACGTGCGTGCAATATTTGCTTTCTTTTTGCAACCATCGACGCACAATCTGTTGCTTCTGCCGTCAGTTATTTGTAGAAGACGAAGAAATCAGCAAAATGGAAATCGTGCGACTATGAATTGGAGCATGCGGCATCCTGTTTCGAGATCAGCCCAGATGGCAGTTCGTTTGCAGTAGGCGATTGCGAAGGACATCTTGTTACGCTACGATTATCGTTAGTGAATTTAGTTTTCAAAGCTGTTCAACCCACAAATCTTAAGTGTCAGTGGAAAATTCTACCCGGACATTTGCGCTCCCATCATCTTAGCGCAGATCTATGACTAGGATTACGTTTCTGTTCACTTTGCCGATGCTCACTGAAAAAAAAACAAAAGTTTTACACATCATATTCAGCATAAGTTGCCCTGTGCCCGCACTGCTTTGACCTCTACCACATCATATGTAAGAGTTAAGGTATGCAAGTGTCACCGCGTCAAAATAGCATAAGAACTTCGAAGCGTGCGCGATTGTGGCAGCGCTAAATTCACTGCGCCTGCGGCAAATGGCAAATGTTTGCGTCGCTAATGGCAAAAGACAGTTGTGTTTTTGTCATCGATATCTTTTGTTCTATTACAGGGAGGATGGCGCATTTGTAGCAACCGATGAAACCCAACGACATGGATCGCGAATAACGGATATTGCATTCAATCCGACGTCTGACTTGTTGGCCACATGTTCAAATGACAACAAAATCGAAATATCCTCATTCAGGAGTGATTCATCCACTGTTGGTAATCTAATTCACAAGTTCCTTCGTTTACTGATAACATTGAACTTGTACCTCAAGGTCTATTGGAAATATTAGTGGTGGTAGACTTTAATGCATGATGGAGGAAAAAAAGATAAGTACGAAAAAACAAAAGCATAACAGTAGCAAATGTTATCTTGCAATTCGGCGATTTAGGTATGTTAGCGAACACATTGCCAAAATGCCAAAATTATGTAGCGTCAGATATGTCAAGAAGTATACAGTTTCTACTTATCTCGTTAGTCCACAAAACTGGTCAGCTATTGCTGATAATTGTTGTATCTCAAAACTATTCGACTAAGAAGAATCTAGCAGGGCAGCGTGGCGCGCGAGTCTCAATGAACGATCGAGTACGTGCATTGACATTTATGGAGGATCTAGGGAATCGATCCAGTATTATCTTTTCGGGAGTTGGTAGAGAGATTTGCATAACCGACTGTTGCTCAGCATCAACGTTCCGAACCCTCAAAGGGCATACCGGTAAGGAAACGTTTTTTTTGTGCTTTGATTGAGACATGAATCCTCGCGTTTAACGTATTATACATTCAGTTTTTGTTATCGATGGTTTTCGTAGAAATATGTGCAACATCCACATCCCAGTGCAAAGCGTTTGGCAAGTATAGTGTGCATACATATCACAACTGCATTGCAGAAGTGCTTAATGTTGGCTGATAGCTCAGTGGTAGAGCCCCGCTTCGCGTGCGGGGAGACCTGCGTTCCATTCCCGGCTGCTTCCCACCATACCACTGACCGCCCAGCCAGCGGGTGGTTAACAACAGGCTAAAACAACCAAAGGGATGGCCGTGCTCGGCGTGCGATTGTTTCAGTAACATCGATACATCGCACTGAAGGCCCGAGCGGTAACGTATAAATATGTAATGTATAGTAAACATGACAAAAAGAATTTCATATGTTCATGCATTCCTGGATTGGTCGTTTCGCACCAATAAGAGAGAGTCGTTGTATTTCAGGTCTTGTTACAGCATTTTGTACTTGGGGTGGGTGCTTATTTGCGAGCTCATCAATGGACAAAACAATTCGGATATGGGATATGCGAGTTGGTGATGCTGTACGAGTGTTCGATCCCCTTTTGAAGCCTGCAGGTGAATTATATTTCTTCAAAGGTCGCATAGTCATCGTCCTTCTATTCATTATACTGTTATCGCTAAAAATAAAAACGAAAGGTTTTAATTTGTCTTTCCAATTTGCTGCCTCTTTCCCAAGAACCTTTGTTAGGCTCCACATAAGGATTGAGATATACTTGGGCTTTCATATTCAATTCGGCATTATGTAATTTGGTGGTAGTGTCGGTGAATAGCCATCCATCATTTCGATCCGAGAGCCGGTAATTCTCGAGGAGTTACGGAAGTTTCTTCTGTCATTTTCTCATTTTCTTTTTCCAATATAAAATGATTCATTCGGTATTTTCTTCCTTCGGTTTTTCTTACTTTCGTTTCAAATAAGAAGTTATGAAGTAGCGCAGTTTTTAGAGACGTAGCTATTAAAGAGATAGCTCGTAGTGACTTGCAAACAGGGGCTCTTGAATTCAGCGATTGGCTCGAGCTCATTTCACGTTGATGGTAATGGTCGTGTTTTGGTACGCGGTGATAGTGATGGAACGCTGCGCGCTTTCGATATGGGATCAACTAAAGAGATCTGTGCAAAGCGTGTGTTCGACAAATCGGTCCTCTGTACGCGAATCGCGAATTCGCGACGTTTTCTGGTCACTTCCGATGAAAAATGGTCAGTATACACATTTTATTTGCTCATCCGACTGTTATTGTTTGAGACGCATAAATGATTGTAATTGAATGCTCGTTGAACTTCTCAAAAGAATGGAATAGAGAGGATACATGATGTTGGAAACTAGGCATGATGATATACGGTAAGCATGAATATCACTATAGAATTTGGTAATTGAAGTTAACCTCGAAAAGGAATGTTTTTTGTGGTTTGGTATGAATGTTGAAAAGGGATGTCTCGCCATCCATATTGCTTGGTATGAAAAATTATTCCTCATTTTCATTTTTCTTGAAATGAGAGAAACTTTTTTCAGTTTCGTTTATGGTTTTCCTCATGCGGAATTTCAGTAATTATAGCGTTAATCGGTCTTTTTTTCAGACCCTAAGTGATTGTTAATATGGGCTGCCAACGTTGAGCTACTTACACCTTCAGCATAAGTTATTGAACTTTACTTATTTGTCTTGAAAAGATATCGGAGCATCCGAGCATCTGCCTTCGCATTCCTCGATACAAAAATAAGAGAATGAAAATTTGCAAAAAGCGCACCGTTAACAACAACATAGTGTCGCGAAGGTTCGCTAGGAGCAGGCATCAACGGAAACGAGCATGTGCATAGTCGAGAGTATCCGAGAGCATCATACGCTGTCTTTATGCGATACTCAGTGTTCACATTATGCTATTTCAGTATATGTTTATGCGATTTCCGTGACTTATACCAGGTACCGCTTCCGTGTAATGTCGTGAAGTCAGCCGAGAAATGCTTAGCCATAAGGTATGATTTAATTGGAAATGCGCTACCTGTTCCATCGAGCCTTACTTCAAAAAAAGAAAAACTTCATATCTTTACATTTTTGGCTAAGCATAATTTTTTTTCCATAAACATTTCTTTTTTTCCATAAACATTTTTCCATAAACATTTCCATAAACATAAATTTTCCATAGAATTTCATTCTACTTATCGAAAGGAAAATGCAGGAAATATACATTTACAGATTAAATTCTACAAGCGCTGCAAATTTTTTGTGTGCTTTCGGAATACCGCTGACACCTTAGCGAAATGGCGTGTAATAGCGGTGTGTGCTAATTTTTTTAGCATTTACTGTTTTTCAAATCTTTTGCACACATAATTAATAACAGATGGTTTGTTCTACGTGCGGCGAGCTAATTGTATGGTTAGCAATATTGTATGCAAATTAGGGTATATAAATGGGAAGTTCTGTGTTCATTATAATGCAAGTTTAGTGATATCATCATAATGATGCAATCCGCTTGCGATTACCAATTAAGTAAGCCCCATTTTTGCGTTATAATTGGGCGGCGCAGACTTTCAAGCTTTTTGAGGTGTTCTTTTAAGGAAATAAGCAGACCTCCAAGAAAAAAGCGAAAAAAAAGCGAAATGAAACGTGTCAAAGAAACGTTTAAATAACAACTCAAGGGGCAGTTTTCTTAGAACAGTTTACGAAAGAATTTACTACACCTCATATTTTTTCTATTCAAATTGAACTCCCCTACAGTGTTCATTTCTTTTTTGAAGCTTACAAGGTCTACTGGTCATAGAAGCATTTTCCATTTTCCTTTCTTGATATTTTTTTTCCATTTTTCAGATGGCATCCAATGCGTGCATCTTTTGCCACACTAGATGCCAGTAAATTGTTGAGATTATGGCAATGCGCTGTGACAGAACGAGCGAACGATATGGTCAGTGGAGGAAGCTAACCATAACTCAGATATTGACTGTTACATTTTTATCTAATACGCCGTGCGATGCGAAAGGAATTTGTTTGTAGGTATCGTACAGTTGAATGCGGACGAATAAAGAGATCTAATCGGAAGAATAATTTGAGATATTCAATGCCGCATCGATAATAACATTAAAAAAATATGAAAAATGTTTTCTTTAAACGAGCAAAGAAAAGAAAAAGAGCGAATTTATCATCTCGATTTTTACTGAATATTGTTTTCCCGAAAAGATATTGTGTAATTTTCTTGTTCCATTGAAGCTCACATCAATGCTAGAGATGACAGTATGCATTTATGAAATGGCCAGAAAAAAAATTAGTTTTTTTTAGAGAGGTGCAATCGAACAAGTATCACCTATATAAAACACGACATGAAAGTCATATTCGTATTTGAATTTTTGCTGAACTCTCTAAAATGATTTTGCTGTTACGGGTCAAGGATCTATCAGTTCATCCAAAGAAAAGAAGTCTTCAAGTAGCTCATGTCAGCAGCCTTTCCTATGCGTTTTCAGTTTGAAACTTATTTACCAATTCAATTCAATGAGCGGTGTTGAACGTGACATGCATGAGAGGGATTTTTTTTTTTTGCATAATTTTCTTTCTTAAGCCATCAGGTTAAGTGCTGTCACCGTCACACTTTACCGCAATTGCTGATTGATCATCGGTACGTCTTGCTAGCTTTGTGACATTTCGGCCAAAGACCGCATGGCTGCAGACTTGTCACTTCGATTTTCATCCAGTCTCTCCGAAAAGCCTTCTTTCACTAAAACGCTAAAGTCAAGTTGAATTGCTGGCGTGGCGATTCCTTCACTTCTTCGCTCCTTCATTCCGACTCCTTCAGGAAGTGAAGGCGCTCCTCAGAATTCTCCTTCAACTTCACTTTCCAATTCTGAAAACGAATTTCTCAGTCAAAATCAGCTTCCACATTTCCAAGCGATTTCTTATCTTCTGCTATGTGTTGAGCGTTCCAGAATTACAACTTAAAAGCGTCTAGATTTAGCGCATTGTATTCTCAATGAAATAAGCACAATTTCTGCGCTTGTAAGCGAGCTTTTCACTTAAAGGATTTGCTTTCGCTAATCCAGCTTTCTAAGATGTTCCTTCCAAAACGTGCTCAGCTCATCTATCAGTTATCTATTTTGCCTTCTCTCTCAACGCATCAAAACGAAAAATCTTGTGTCAAAATCCCTTATTCTGCATGCAGAAGCTTAATACTACAAACAGAGACAGGGAAACCCATCTTATTTCGAGTTCTTAACTCTAGTCGTGCGTATTGCACTTATTTCATTATTCTCTTCTTCGCTATTCCCTACTTAATATCTTTTGCCGTGAAATTGCTCAATTTGTTTTGTTATTGTTTTATTTTATTTTTTTTTTTAAAATCAACGCTAAAAGTGTAAGGAAAAGACAGATGCTCTGTAGTGGTTTCAAATGCATTCAAATCTCACCAAGTGAATTGTGCGAATAAATCGATTGTGCAAATAAAGGAAAGTAATAGGGGTGTTGACACTGGTATACTTGGGGATAGTTAGTATTAGTTTTTGTTTTGATTAACTCAATTCTACTTTTGTCCATCTATGAGCTGTTTTCGCATCTCTATCAACATTTGTATTATATTTGTCGATCATTGCACTTATAGCGCAAATGGCATTTATTATTTCAATTAAGAAATGAAGCTTAACGAGTTCGAAGAAAATCTATTTAGAAGTATGGAAAATGCCACTCGTTATGGTAACAGCTATTTAAAATTTTTCAAAAGCGGAATGAAATGGAAGCTAACTATCGATATAAGCTAGCGGCGTTATTATTTCCATTTTCACCAGTGATGATCTCTTGGTTCAGTTTTTCTCGACGTGATTCGTCGTCAGCGATTAAAGAAATGAGTCAAAAATTTAGTCAAAGCAATTGAGACTCTAATCGAACATAGTAATGACATACGCCTCAAATTTGTTGATTATATCGATATTTGTTGACTGTCTCTACGCTCAAATGAACACAACTCTTCTAAAGATAGATACGTACAACAATCCGTTAATTGAAGGATTCTAAGAGGAAAAAAATGCTAAAAAAAATTGCCGAGTATACAGCTACGCTTAACTCATCTTTACTAGTTGATATAAGTAAAAGTTATTCAAGATTTGAATAGCAGTATTGCTTTGTTTGAGTTATTGCTAAATGTCTGACTAGAAGACGATAGATTTTCGTGAAGGATGGATCAGCTGTGTCATTTATGTAATTCATTGCGGCATAATTCGATTGTTTTCTACAGTATATCAGCTGCGCCCCAGAGGTGTTTTGAGGAAACGTTGCATCGATTCAAAATATGAATGTTCACTTTTATTTACCTGGATGTTTTCGATCCGTCCATGATTAGTCGTTAACTGTTTCATTTGTTAGAGTGATTTTTCCCCTCATTGCACAGTGCTGTGATATTCTATGGCGATCACCATAGTGTCGACGCCGCTATTGGATGCTTACTAAATTCGACTCTGTCAACTCCATTCTATTGCACTAAAAAATAGACGATGAGAGATTTTTTTCGTATCTTACATTTCTTCAAAATTTTCTTTCTTCATATGAATCGTAATGCGCATTACTACTTACTAATAATTACTACTTACTAATAAGAAAGACTACTTACTAACAAGCGCTGATTTGGCTTTGCATGTTTAAAGTTAGAAATTCTTGACCTGAATTTGTAACTTTATTCGTTATTTATTTTATATCGCACGAATCACTGATTTCTTCTATTAGAAGACCACCGATTGATTGTATTATAATTGGGACTTTGTTAGTGATATACATTAGGCCGATTGCTAGCTTCACTTAGCAAAAGGCATATATATTCTAATGCTGAAACAATTTGGAAAGTAAACATATTTTATGAAAATTTCCTCTCCTTCGAGCACTATTCTGATATGTTGCCGGTGTAATAAAATTGTTTCATTTAATACCTTTGTAAAATATTCTACGTATTGAAATATTCGTAAAAATAATTCTCACATGTAAAATAGAATATGAATAGCACAACGAACTAATTCGGTTATCATCTCATATGCGCATCTAAGAACATAACTTTTTCGACGTAACAAACGCGAAGTTTGAAGTTGATTCGACGAGGGTCTTAACGCGTTAAAAAATTCCCATTGGATTGACGAAAGAGAACAACAACGACTAACAATGAAGATTGTTATTTTTCGATGAGCGAACTAGTTGAGTGCATTTGAGTGAGTGTGTGCTAATAGAGAAATGCGAAATACTAACCACAAATTACAAAGTGCATCTTTTAAAACGCTTCAACTCCCTTCAGTATTCATTTGCTGTTTTTAATTAGCCAACAGCATTCGATTAGAGGTGAAAGTATTTGAGAAATAAATAAATAGAGGATACACAACTGTTATGTAACTCACAACGACGTTAGCATGTCGCGAAATTCTCCATTTTTAAAGCCTTTAACTTTAAAAAAAACTTTATTCCTCAATAAAACTTGCCTTATGGATTTTACTGGATTTCGAGGTTTTTTATGGATTTCGAGGTTTTTTATGGATTTCGAGGTTTTTCTCTTCCAGAATTGCACGTTGAGATGTCTCACACCGTTCAAAATCAACAGACATCATATTTTATCTTGTCAACGAAATAGGAAATTTCGCAAATATGAGCTTCGATTTTTTCTTTTTTTTTTTGATTAAGGAAGGCGGCCTCTCTTGCACGTTGAGATGTCTCACACCGTTCAAAATCAACAGACATCATATTTTATGTTGTCACCGAAATAGGAAATTTCGCAAATATGAGCTTCGACTTTTTCTTTTTTGATTAAGGAAGGCGGCCTCTTCTGAATTATATGAGTTTTAGCAACTAATCTTAAAACCCCATCGAGTTCTACTTTGCAAACTTTACGTTGTATGCAAGATTCTTTAAGGCTCAAGCTATTGCAACGCTAAACCTTTGTGGTGTAACGGACTACATTTGTGAGCGCAACGAACTTTTGTTATTTTCACAGCACTTACCTAAACTTCAGCTTTTTTTTTGTCCGCTCTGTTAAATGACCAATTTTAATAGTTTTAATGGTTGATGCGTTGTCTGTTTCTCGACTTTTCATTAGCAGTAAGTCCACCGAAATAATCTTCTGGTTTGGGAAGTTGGCCTCCACTGCTTTAAGTTCACTTCACCACGTCAACAATGTAAACCTGAAACGTGACTCATGAATCGCAGAAACTAGCATGACTTTCATGCAAAATCACATAGTCTCATGAGCTATGAAAAAGAATTACCTGATGCCGATAAAAACGCTTAAATTCGTTTGGCAACAACTATACAGTTAACGTTGCTCATGCCATTAATGCATGAGTAAAAATGCTTCAACCATCTGCTCCGAAGATGTCACATGCTCCAATACCATCCGAAGATATCATATTCGTTTTGCAACCAATAAGCTAACTATGATGGATAGCAATAAGGAGTTACCGTCGTGAATTTCTTTCGAGCTGGGCGAATTTTACAGACTATTTGCAGACACTTATACCTTGAATACCTTAAACAGCTGTGATTTCATCGATTTCATCGTTCTCTCCATCGATGCAGCTGGCAAATTTTTCATCTATTGCGATCCTGAGCTCGCCGCATCCGAGCAGCGCCATATAGACGTCGCAGCGGATGTTCCCATCTTACTTTCTATATTGCTGTCGACGGTAGTACATTACCCGATGGTCGGCCTTTTGGCGACGTAGGTTTCGGTTATTCGGAGTTTCCTTCTCCTAGCCTTTGTTCTTCGACAAAGTACCTACAAGGCAGAAGGGGCTGCGACCGTTTTCGGCGGACTGTACTCGCCATGACACGAAACCGACATTGGGTATTGTGACCATTTTTTAAGTGCTGGCGTGCCACCGCCAACCCCAATTACACCTTGATGGATTTCGCCGTTGGTTGGTTCGCGTCTGCTTATTCAACATATTCGCAGGTAACCGTCATATCTAACGGCCGTTCCACAACCCATACGAGCCGAGGGGAAGTAGACACAACCGCTCAGCAACCGTTCAACTAGTAGATTATTGCAGGCACTTAATACATGGAATTGTTTGCACATCGTCATGATTGTTGCTGAAACTTCAAAATCAGCAATAATTTTTTTTTGCGCACAAATAAACGTGGAAATATTCTGTTGAATTTTATGAAAAACATGTTGAGCATTTCAGAAATTTAATTGGTTTATGGAAAGGTGTGCAAAACTGTCCACCTAAAGGTACTTATCATTTTACTGTATTATTCTAACATTGTAAATATTAATTGAAATGAGAAAAGCAAGTCTTAAATATTCATTTCCTTTTATCCTGACCAGACTCATGATTTGTTGTGGTTCATCGCATGGAATAGAGAGCTTATGATGGATGAATAAAAACCTCTGTTGTTCATGTTGGTGTAACGTCATTTCAGTTCGATTATTTAGCATTTGCGTGAAACGAGAAACTATTAGCATTGAGATCACTATTCGACTACGCTTAATGATATGTCATCACATAATATGCTATGAAGGTTACTACAGTTTGAATTCATTTCTCCATTTCTCAACTTTGAAATGCACTGCATAGAACGAGTTCTGCGACCAAAACACAACATGCTTAAATGGTTTATATGACTCATTTTGCCATTTCATAGTCGTACGTTTCTATCGATTTCATTTACTTTTACAACTTCGATCATTCTAATACGAGTAACTAGACGATGGCACCGGATGTGCGATGATTGAGGCGATGCACCACCGCTATAATTTTTAAGCTAGTAACTTGATGTTTGATGTCGATACCAATCTTACTGCCCTCATAATTTTATAAAACGTGAATTATGCGAAAACATGTGAAAATTCAAATGTTTTGGTGAGAATTTGACGGAATTGATCCAAAGAAGCAACTTTTCTTTCCCATATTTGTTCCATTTTATGAGATCGTCGATGATCTGAGGTTGGCGATAGCTTTTAAAACGAACGATATTTTTCGGCATAGCAAAGTATGCTGTCCTTATGCTTTCGAGCCAGCAACTGGTCAACTTCAAGAACCTTTACGGGCCCTTATCGTTGTAGGTTTGTTGGATTTGCTTAAAGTATTCTCTGATTTGTTTAGTATCTTAGCGCACATCGAAACGCAGAAACAAAATTCACTTAACGGTTTCCGTTAGTTGTCGGTTACAAAGAGTGCATACGATCGTTGGTTTCGCTCAAAATTCGAATACTTCCTCCCAGCTTTAACCAGCAGGGTATAAAGATGCAACGGATAAATGATATTTTACATGACAAAAAAGCTTCAGAAAGTACCGCTTTGAAGCTAATCTAAGCTCTTGAAGAAACTGCTCACATCATGTGCTCTTAAATCAATATGTTTAGAAAACTTTTTCAAACTGTCTCATTTCAAAAATTTCATATATTTACTGCAGAGTGTTGCATTCTTTAAACGTTTGTTATGCCACTTTAATATCTTTTTCGGTTAGCGGCACTAGAAACTTTTCGACTTTACTTTGAATGTCATATCCTCATTTCATTTATCTTAATCTGCTTGAACTCAATTTACGGTGCAATCAATTTGCTTGTGCTGATTGCGAAGATTACTTCTTTCGAAACATGCAAATAAATTAGAAATTAGCTAAATCCTGCTTGCAACGATACCAATAAAATTGGGACATCTTAAATGTCAGAAATTGCTTCGGCCTGAATTCATTTTTGCTTACATTTGACTGTAAGGCCATATAGCAGTTTTTTTCCGTAAAGAATAAATTGGGGCATAATTTTCTAGGTATTGAACGGGTGATAGATTATTGATCAGATATTTCGGGCATTACCTGACCTATTTGAAATTTCAAATGCATACAGATTAGAAACTAGCTTTTTTTTGCACGTGACGCGCACAGCCGTTCTCTTTGAGTTGCTCTCAAGCGTCATAATAGCAAATATATATGGGCTAGTATATAGTGACATCTCGAGCCGTTATTTTGTTGTGACCTGATTAGATCTAATAAGTGATGTGGTTGAGAAAAAAAGAAAGAAGGTACTAATTTCAGTGTCCTACGAAATCAGTATTTCACTTTTCTCGACATATTTTTCTCTTTCCTATTCCACTATCTGTTCTAAACTACGTTACAGCACCTTCGTATTGAAGAGTCAATATCGATAATTGCAGCAGTCAATAAATTTCTCGCAACGATGACCTATAACAAGGCCGCAAAATTAAAGAAGTTTTGCTATATGAGTTTTTTGGCATGGATATTTAACAAAAACACATTCATTTGTTTTCTAAAGCATTTGTTACGAAAAGATTTACTTATACTAATTCGCATTTTTTTCTGTGGTTCTCCAAAAATTCGAAAATTTCCGCGTTAACACCTTCCAGAGGTTGGTTGGTTGACATTGTCTAATCGGAATTCATGAGTTCTATGTTTATGATAATATACCATAAATGAGCTTTCCATCCTTCCTATCCTGCCTTCTCCTCTCTCCCTCTCTCTCACACAAGTTACGGGATCTGCTTCCTCCGAAGCTTACGCAGCTGCATTGGTTGCGTAATCTTATTTTCTTTTCGTCTTCTATTTTTTCTTTTTTCCTTCTCCAGTTTCTTTTCTTCCCATAGCTTTCCATTTTTTTCGAATCAGCTATGACCTCAATGTGAAATCCGATTGCGTCTTGAGACGCATTCGCTGTAAAGTGTGTGTCACATCGTTCTCCAGATACTTCTCCAATATTTTGCTGGATGGCGAGTGCTCAGTTGGTGCGTGCAGTAACAATTTCAGCCCACTTACCCGTCGAAGAAGCGACAAGACGTTTCTAACGTTTAGCTAAACGCAAAGACGCAACTTTCGTTGTGGTTGACCTCGCTCTAAAGATGTTGGAATGGGCCCGGTACCTGTAAATGAGTTCTTGACGAGGCCGGCACGGGTGGATGAGTTCCTGACGAGCTCGGTACGGGCAGATGAGTTCTTCATGAGCCCGGTAGGGGTAGAAAAGTTCTTGAATGATATTAAGACAATATCAGGCGTCATGATCGCCAATCATACTTTTCAAGCAGGAATAAGTTGTTGACCCTTTTCCGGTTGAGCTGTTCGACCTTGAAACAATATGTGTAAATTCTATGAATTGTTGAAGTTACGAAATGAACGCATTATATCACTGTGCCTTACTGATTTTGTCAGCTGATTTTATCATCCGAGTATTGTGTACTGTACAGCTTTGCTCATGTACAAAACAATACTGTTATGACTAATACTCAAGCATTGGCCTTTTGGTTTCTTGGCTATATTTTGACCGTTTGCGCCAGCACCTATATGCAGCTGAGAAAACACATAGAAAATTGGAAAGGAAGCAAGTATGCATCTGGAGCTTTTTGTGACATCGTTGGACGCTAAAACGTAGTCTATTCTATTTCACTGCGTTCATGTAGAGATTATATAGGTATCAATCCATTTTCAGAAGCAGCGAAAAATAACGTTTTCTTTCACAGAAGGAATTTTCTTTCCTTTTTTTTCCAAACTAGCGCATATTTCAGGCTATTTACAAAATTTTTGAGTACACTTTAAAAAAATTGAAGCCGTCAAGCTTCTACTCAGAGAAATACAGCTAAAGTTTTCCTCCGATATATCTCTTCTGAATGTATATTCACCACCACATCAGTGTGGTAAAGCCATAGTGAATGCGGTTGTTCGAAGACACAATTCCTTTCATTTTTCGAGCAAAATTTTCTTCAAAGCAATAACATTTCGAGATTTTTCTGAGCAGCAGTACTTTGAGACTGGAGATAACTAAAACATTCAATTAAAGAGGAGCCATTATGCGTACGAAATGAACGAACGACGTATCCATAAATTGTTTGAACCAACCGTTTGGAAGCAGTCTGCGAATTAGACAGTGCCGTTTTTGAGTACCTTTTATAGCTGCTGTTCTGTAACCTCATCGACCATTCTCCGTGAATTAAGTTAGTAATTAGCAAAAGCAATTTCCAAACTATTCCCCCCGCATCTGATTACTAAGCTTCAGATCCTCTCTTACGCTTTCTCTCATACACTTCTATTGGTTTAGTCGCAGAGAATCGTCCAATGCAGATATAAACTATCTCGTTAGCTAATAGAATTTGGTTCTATTGCGATTGCTCCTGCTTGCAAGTCAAACTTTCGCATGCTCTTCAAAAAAGAAAAAAGCTCATGGATTTCGAAAACGATTTTATCTTCGGGTCTTCAAATAAACGTCAATTCAATTTTGTTAGGTGCCGTTGTTAAAATGTGTATTTCAGTTCTAGCAAAACTTCTCATTCTTGATGGTTATCTTCTCAGCAAACGATTCCATTATCAACCAGAAACTCTTAAGTTTCTCATAATAGGCACCTAGCCAGACATTTATGCCAATTAGCTTATCTCTTCAGAATTTGGAAGATCACAATTTCGGATTTCGTCTATTATCAGAGTTTTCGCTATCTACCACGCATACAATTAGAGTTTACGAACAGAGGATTAAGTGGTTAAATCAATTCCATAGAGATGGATGGAACTTGTAAAAGAGGGATAGAAAGTAACAAGTGATGTCACTAGGAGTTCATTATCGAAAAGCTCGACAACAGATTATTCAACAATCAAACATATGCGTTTTGATTTCAAAAATCTTTTCCTAGCATCTTTCTTTTTCCGTTTACTCGACATTTACTCGTACGACGTTATATGATTCTTTTCATCAGTTCGTAAAGCTTCAACAGGAAATGAAATGTGAAGACGCCTAATAATAAAACATCAATTTCATTCCAATACGATCAACATAAAAACAAATTGCAAATCTCATTTTTCACTTTCACACAATACATTTACGAACTATATTGAAGTTCAGTGGCTGTGTATTCGACTCAACTGGCCTGGTAAAGAAGGTCTCAATGTTCGAAAGCCGTCTGAATAAATTATGCCCCCACTTTTTTTTTTTCGTAAAAGACCTAACCTGGATCGATTTTCATACATTTTATCGATTTCCATATCGTATTACAGTTTTGCAGCAAGTATTTCAGTTCCATTTTCCATAAGAGTTTCTTTTCTTTTTTTTTGCCTTTTGTACTTGTCAGTGCGTTTTTTCTCTTATACATCACTATGTTTTATTTGCTGCTAAACACATTCGTTTCCCCTGAAGATATCGATAGCTTATGCGGTTTCCTTCATTCGGCTTTCAATGCATACTAGTTGTTTTGCAAGTCTAAGCTTGGCTAGATGAAAACCATTGGTTACCGAAGTGCCCACTTAATAATGGCATCTATAGTCATTGAGGGATGCCATGAACATTGCAATTTCCGTAAGAGGGTGCCAATTATGATCGCAGTTGATATCATAGCTTAGACTTCACTTTTAACTTTCCTTGTAGTCAGTCAATTGCTAAAAAGAAACATTTCAATTCGTGAAAATGGCCCAGTCTTGGCCGAATTTGTTAGGCGGTCTCAGTTGACTTCTAAAATCGATGCACATCGATCCATTCGTCAATCCTATCAAAGGCAGTGATTTAAATTCGCTAGGATTGGAGGACTGTGAAAACCGTTGCTGGGCTGGCTGATCCGTTCACTATGCGACAAAATTCGATTACAGTACAATATAACTCATTGTGTTGTATACGAATGCATACATCAACTTGAGCCAACTAGGTAGAGTGTAGAACAATAGGCTTTGGAGAAATAGGGCATCATCGTATCATACGTTGCCATTTTAGTGATGCATTTCAGAAAACTAACTTTTGATTACAAAGTATGAGTTGAGTAACGGTTTAAAAATACGGGCAAGGTAAGTGAACTGTTCCATCTGATAGATGATTCAAACGTCTTTCATGTTGCCATATACGAAAAGTTCTAAAAGATTGTGGTGCCCTTGTTGTGATCATCGGATGATGAAGTGGGACTGTTACTTTTGTATTTCCAGACAATGATGTACTCTGGAGAGCAGTTGTGGTAGTTTGCTATAAGCGAGAAACCAGTTGCAACTATTCGGGAGTTAGAGATGAAATGCGCAATCGAAAAATAACGAAGCACATGAAACAAATCAAATTTTGGCAGAAAAAAACTTCGGGCAAAATGCAAATTTTTGAGAATTTTAAGTATAAAATTGCTCTCAAAATATAAATTCTCGGCTAGTTTTGCATCCTTATCACATTTATACGAGGCTACGGATCCCAACCTCGCAAAATGAATGAACCATGCTTCCACTTGACATAATCTTGGAATATCTTAGGAAGGAGGTACCATACAGAAAAATATGGAAGTTTTGGTGACAACTTCAATAACGGTTCGATAGGATTCCTTACCGTTTGAAAGTATTATGCATATTGAAAAAAACCATTATTATTGTTGTTCCTGCCCTACAGTTCAGCGTAAGTTGTATGAGAACTTTAAAGATTTGTGAGGTCGTTTTTTCTGCAGCATTCCGGAAATGTCTTATTCCGTATCCATTGATTTGAATTAGTGATTTCATTGTTCGCCAATTTCGTATGAGACTGACAGCATCTTTTTAATATATTCTAAATGGCTGTGCTTGCGATTTTTTGCAAATGACATCGGAAGCTCTGTGCGCTGCTACCGTAAATAAATGCTATTAAATTCAATAAATCAAATGTTGGACTTGAAGAAGTGTGTGATTTATTTTGATCACTTTTCAAGATAAATTTATCTTCACACGATGATCGGCAGTTGTGCTTTGAGAAAATTGTTCACTTTCGCATTACTCGAGCAAAAGATCTAATACCATTTATTTACCATCGTAGAGCGAGTTATTGTTTGTTTTATTGAAATTTTGCTAATTATAGATCTCCTTCATCTTATTAATGAGTCGAGATTAATTAATGAATTCACTCTGTCGTCAAACTGACTGCCTATATTTGGCATTAAAAAAAGAATTTCGCACGCACTGACGATGCCATTAAATTTCAAACCTGTAGCCTTGCAGTCTCATTTCACAGGTTCGGATTTTTCTAAGGAACGGTGGATTTTTTCAACTTCATTTAATTGTGCAAACCTATCGAGTGGCGGCTGGTCCTGCATTTCTTTTTCACCTTGTTAAGCAATAATGAATACGGAGCGCGAATTGTGTAGACTCGATTCAGATGCGCTTCCGTTGCGTAAAGGCAATAAGAATGTGCGTAGAATGTGTTTACATAAGCATTTGTTTATGTGATGGCCCAATACACAGCATTAGTGCAAGAAAACGCGCATAAGTGTGGCTTGATTAAGTGAAGTCACATTTGATTGTGCCATATAGCGGCGTATGCTGAGAAGATTTGTCATGCACACTGCGTTTCTAATCGTGATTTTGATCCGATCATTCGCGCGATTCATTAAGCACAAATGCTTTTCGAATTTTTCAACTTTCTCATCTCTTAAAACGATCATACGTATACCTGAAATGCAGATTTATTTGCGAATATGCTAATGTTGAGAGATTTCGTTGTATAACTAATTCTACCAAGTCGAGAGGTATAAAAAAGTCAAGGAAAGATTTCGCAATATACACTGTAGAACTGAATTGGATGCATGTGCGATCAATCGCTAACAGCGGTGCGAAGATCGTTTTTTGAACGCAAAACTCTGGGCGTTTTCTTGTAATACTGCGAACAGATGCCATGATCAAATTGTTCGCCTTTCAGTCGATCGCGAGATTGTACGATCGACTGAAAGGGCGAACAATTTGATCATGGCATCTGTTCCAACTAATGCAGGGATAGTTGACCGCTTCGGACCGCCGGTTTGTGCGCAAGCGGTCGGCACTTAATGCAAAGTTGAATGGTTTTAATGGCAATGCAGATCTCGGAACTAACCCAAGGAGCGTCGCCGACTTCACTAGCTCAGAAGATCCTGAAATCTGAGTGCTGAGACGAACTCGAGCGTGATGCTAACGCGATGCTGCCCATTTCGTGAGCTTTAAAACTTAGAAAATGACATTAAGAAAATGACATTAAGATCACTAATGAAGAAGCTGGCGAGATTCTGAGAAGTGCTAAAAAACTATGCCATCTCCGATGGATCGTCACACTCACGGTCACTTGCTGTGAATACGTCATACAAGGAATAAAAAAGCGAAGAAAGTACTAGGCCCATTAAATCTTGATTTGGTAATGAAAATGCGAAGGAATCGAAATTCATGCTTCGAAAGATATACGCCTCTCTTCCATGTATGCAGCAACAGAAATGACTTTTACGAAAAGTATTGTTGCCACGGGGCATAAACTCATGTGCCCTTTTCATGGTTGTACATGGGCATATCGCAAGTCCATATAAGGCTTGTGCAAAGAATGGAAGAAACTGTCGAAATGGAGTTCACGTAAGGGCTAGTACATAGGGAATGGTAGAGCATGAGCAAAAAAAAATCTGGTCTCCGGTTGTCAAACTTGTTGTGCAAAATCCCGCTCATACCAGATCAGATCGTTGCTGCAAAAATGCGAAATCGAAGCGAACACTGAAGAATGGAAAAAGTCATAAAGCTAGGTTTAAGAACAGTTGGGTTTGATAAAATTGAACGGTAAGCAAGCCAAGCATGCGGATATTAGATCACTAACATTCGATTGAGAAAAAAATTGGTTAAAAGCAGGTAAATGGCTGGAACAATGGTAGATGGTGGAATTTCATGAAGGCAAACTGTGCGATTGCCATGGCATGTTGGAACTTCGAGAGCAGTCGATCAACTGACCTAGCTAAATAAATCTTTTAAATAAGCAGGGAAATGAGCTAAGAGAATAAGCTGGGATGTCGTCTAGATATTGATGCAGATGATATCTACGTTCTCGACCTTTTGCATCTTCCATTGATAGGCTGCAATAAGAAAAAAGTGGATTATTAGTGTTGTTAAGCGAAGGCAAAAGTTTCTTTCGTCAAATGGCGCGCAGATCGTTGTGAGACCATGTACCAGATCTTCGATTTCATGTATTTTCATCTCACGATCTTCGTGCGATACGTGCGGCGACAAAAACAACATATATGCATCTTATGGTTATTCTTTAACGACAGCCTCAAATGACGTCTAAGGTGTATTATTTTGTAGCCGTTAAGCTTGTTAACTATAAGTAACAGATACTACTTCGTTGCCATATTACTGTATTTCTAACGAACTCATTCTTCATTGCATGCACAAAACCAACTTTATTGATGAGCGGAAAAGAAGCGTAACAAACGTGATTATTTAAAATGACCGTTTGTATTCAATGAAGTTTTGTCCTATTCCTTATTACGGAATTGTGCCCTGGTTGCATATGTATGTGGAAATGAGGCGGCAAAGCGGAAATATTTCATATGCGAACGAGTATAACCTTTAGTCACTGCTAATCGTTACTCAAACGTTGCTAGACCTATATCGTTGATCAAATCGTATCGTATGCCATCTCATTTAGGATCATTGGCGTTATCGATCAGTTGGCATCAAACATCTATCTAACCAATTAATGTGAACCACATGAAATATCGCCAATTATAGCTTTTTTTTTCATCCCCTCGTTCAAAATTATTTGCAAACCTCTCTGTAGCATTCGCTTGCGCCTGAATGGTACGGCGACAACACGAAGTTTCATACTGTATTGTTAATTTATGAACATATGGAAGGCGGCATTTGTTCGTTACAAGTTGGTGTCTAGTTGATGTTATTCACTGTGTCACTTACGTATTGCGAACATTTTAATGTGGCGAATGTTAATGAGTAATTTGAACGCTATTTTTAATGATGCCGATTTACGAAGGCGATACATTACGTCAAGCAGTCGGATTGGAGGATATCGGGTCCGAAGGGAGGAGCTTTAGCATGAAGTAAGCAAGCTTTTACCCTCTAAGTACCCTTTTATTTGCTAACACACTTATCTATTCTTTATTGGACAGCCTTAGAATACAGCTTCTCATTAGGAGGCTTTCTCTTTCCTTGACAGGTTCATCCACTCCCCTCCTCCCACTNNNTCTCACACTGCCACGATGATTATGTTGAAGAGAGGCATTCCTTTACTTACCCATTTAGTACAAGATGACAAGTGATAGTATGCTGTCAACCTACGATTACCTTTGAAAATAGGACATGCGGAGTTCGTAGCTCGGAAGTGGAGTGCTGCTCGCTGTTTGGCATTAGGGTCCGTGCTGCTCGCCTGCTTCCGTAACGTTTGGCATTCCTTTCGAATACACTCCCTAATGCTTAATTCGTATTGAACCGGAAGGTTGTGCATTAAATATAAGTGCTGACGCTGACGTTGCCTCACTGTCTCTATAGCGATAAATTGTGACCACTATGGCATCTGTGATTGTGAGCCGAGGTCACCTAATTTGATTTGAGAAACTGTTTGTGTTATGCAAACCGTTTATTTTTCTTCTCAACTGTTCCGTTAGAGTGCAATGACTGCGCGAGAGACCGGAAAGTGAGATCTGAGCATGAGGAATGAGCCGTAAGGGCAATATCAGCTGATTGACTTGATGGAGATCTATGGTCGGAAAGGTTATGAAAAGCGCTGACATAAGCACGAACGATATTGACCGAAACAAAGAACTCTCTTAAAGAAAACTTCCGTTTAGAATTGTCAGCGATTAGTATGATGTACGTGAAAACGACGTCTATGTATTGATCTTTTAGAATCGACCGTCACAATGGGTCCCAGTTCGGGCTTTCAAATATTCGCAAATTCGCTGATGTGTTTACTTTAGTTGGCCAGGTACCACCCATTCAATAATGAATATATGAATCGCCTGCTTCACTGCGTCAATTTTTCGCTTGCTTCAGTGGGCCACAGTTGAGTTTTTGATCGGCCAAAACCTTTTTTAGGCTAGAAAAATGCTTTTGCCTTATCGTTGGATTTGATATATTGTGTAACTTTTGATGAACTGGTTCCCACTATTGTCGTGTTCAAAATGTATCTTATGATTGTCCCATTCCTGTATACCAAATAACGCTACTCTGTCTTATACGGTGACACGCAATGCTGGTTGTCTAGGTTAGCCCATAGTCATTTAGCGCAAGCAACGGCAATTCAGTGATGTTATAGCCCGCAATTTCAACCTTAAAGTTTCATGTCATTGAAGACGACTCCATTGACTCGATCGGCTACAAAGTTTCCATTCCGAAAAAAATTTTAATTCAAATGGCACAATACTACTAGACGTCTTTACCAGAACAAGTGGCATAGCACCGAATTTGTGAGTCTTTAAGACAGGTTCACATATTGATATTCTAATTCGCAATCCATTTCATTGGTTGAATGAAACGCTCAGAAAGGAATGACTAAATAGAGAAGGGCTTGTTCAAGGTGACATGATTTTTCATTCATTCTGCCTTGGTAGACCTGAAATCTTCCTAATGTATGACATTGAAGTGAAATGCTCAGCGCATTATCCAAACACTGAGGATCCATTGCGAACTGCAACGTTTCATTGAGAATCTTCCACGACGAATGCTATCTGCTTTTTTTGCATCTCATTTTCCTCACCCCAATTCAGAAGGGGTGAAGAATAGAGAAAGGTCACTACCCCGTTTTATAGGGAGTCCAGATGAGTGAACATGTTCATCATCCTCTATGGTCTAAGTCTAAATAAAAAATTTTTTAAGCGAAAATGAGCACAAATTTTAAGTGTTTAAATGTCTTCTTTACGGTGCCATAGACCTCTCTTGAAAGCACTATCGGGAAAGAAACCGTAGAAGGCGATGAGCGAAAGTTTTTAATTAAATGAATAGTGAATTTATAGTTTCTTAGCATCGTCAGTCAATATTTTCACTATCGCTTCGTTTACTATTGCTTAGTGGTGACGTACCCGGAACTTTAGTTGCTTATTTGCGTTACGTATATTGCATTTTCGAGAGATTCTCATTCGCTTTGCTTTCTGTTTATCCTTTTTTCATTAGCCAAAATTACCGAACCATTCATTTTGAATATACACTAACGCTTATTGTCATGAGATCAAATTTGCGAGGAGAAATTTGGAAACATTTCTAAATTTACTTACTATTTTACTTACTACAAGAAGCATAAAAACGTTTTATTGATTGCTAGAATTTGGCAGCGATGACTCTTTCTTTCTTATAGTTTTCATCGCAAACTTTCCGATCATCTTTTTACTAAAAAGTAGTATTGTTTTAGAGTAAGAAAACAATATGAGCAATTATCAAAAAGCTCTTGTTGCGACTAACTGATAGCATTGTGGTGATGAACTGAGATATTAGCGTCTAAATCGCTATAATGCTCATTGTTCGTCATCGATTTCAACAATACCTCAAAAAATTATGCTGATCCAGCAATAATCCGAAAACCAGTCTCATGGAAAAGAATCAAACGAGCTTGATTGAACAAGGCATAGTTTACACAAGCAAACAAAGTAAAGTATGGACATACTTGTTTGTGGAATGGTAGGGGTGTGGCCATGTAGTTCGAAGCGAATCGAATCTTTTATTTAGTCGGTAGTCAACGACTACTTTAACGACACTACAAAGATGATACGAACGGATATAATCAGATACAATCATAATAAAAATATTACGTCACAAAACATCACTACATATCCACTATTCAGCTCAAAGGCAACAGTGTATTGAGGAAAGCAGTCGTTCGGTGTCTTATCGTTTTTATACCGTAATTTGTTCGGGATGTTTCACACGTGTACATTTCACACCTCGTTCGGTTATGAGTTGTTTTTGTCAGCAAGTTATTTAAATTTTCACTGAATTGACAATTTTGCATCTTCTTGGCCATTACTTTAAATTCCATACTGCTCAGTGTTGTAATATCTCCTTAGCTATAGTTGGCTTTGTGTTCATCAATTTGTTGGAATTCTTTACGGTTATGAATGACTCTAATCGAGTGGTTTTCGACATGTTGCAGTACGTTGCAAGAGGCTGCAACAAAATCGTTGCAGTAGTTTGCTGTGAATATCATCTTCATTTTGCTAAAGTTGTCTGGAGGATTCATCGATAATAAACATCATGCATGAGTGAATTTTGGAATGTTAAAAACCGACTCTGGTTTGGTCGCAATTCAATCCATGAATTCTCATTACTGGAACCAGAACTTTTAAGCATGCGCTGAATGTGGGCGTTCAGACATACGACAGTAAAGTGCCTGGCAACAAAAACTTGCATGAAAAGCTTTTTTTCTTTCACAACTGGAAGAGAAATTTTTCATTTATTATTTATAACTGCCCGAACGGTTGTTGAGTCGTCCACTCTCGTTTTCATTCGATACTCAGTAAGTGAAGTTCGTCATTTTTTTTTTCTAACGTTCATACATTAATCGTCGTTGAGCGATGACGTGGAATTATAAAGAAATATAACAGATTTAATTTCGTTTCAAGTACGATAACTTCTAATGCGGCTACCCTAGAACAGCAACTTCTTAGAGCGTTCATTCCTTCGGCGTATTTACCTGAGAGACATATACCACAGTCAATTGCAAAATCCGTCTTGTGCTCAAAGTCTGTTGCTCAAAAGCGATATAAAGAACGAGCATCATGCAAAAGAATGCTGCAAGCGAAATGAGGTAATTGGTATAGATTGGAGGGCAACTAAAAGGGCTTCGACAAAAGAAACATTTCCCTTTTCAAGGAAAGTTTGGAAAATATCGACAGTAAAAGCACAAATTCATTGATTATTTGTAATTCTGGGGCGTTTTGTGCTCTTTCATGCTTGAAGAAGAGATATTCCCGACTGAATTATTCAAAAATCTTTTCCAATCCGAAAACATAATGGATGTTACGTTCTGCGAATCGCATACTTTTCACTACTTCAGCGAATGCACTAACTCGTTGATGTTATAAATATGCAGAACAGATGGCATAAATCCGCGCTATTTTGACACATCGAAATTTATAGCTTCATGTGGAGCTTTGAATGGGGCAATAATGAGATGGAATTATGTTGGAAGCATAAAGGTTAGTTATATCATTATAGTTAGATATAACAAGAAAGACACCTGCCTTGATCAATTTTCTAAACGACATCAAATTCGTAGCCTTAAGGCCTTAAATGTACTTGTTTTCTAAAATATATTTCGACATCAACATTGATTATACGATTGTCGTCATTGTTTTATTCCGGTGAGAACTGATGAACTTTGAACAGCGGCGGTTGTTCGTTTGTGGATTGTTGTTGATTTTCTTTGGTGTTCTATGTAAAGTGTTAGTGTCGACGTTGATTTGTTCTCTATTTTGCACTCTTACAACGAAAACAAAAATTTCTTTTTAATCATTTTCCGTTCTCACTTTATAAGCATAAATTTTCTTCAGAAGAAAGAAAAAAACATTTACAACATAATACTACATATTACATTCGCTTAGCTAACCTCCGTATAATAGTTTCTATCATCGTGCGCATCATTACGCATAGAAAAACGATATGATATTATTTTCATTGACAATATTTCACTTCATCGTGCCATCATCAGACCGCCACAAGCTTAGCTAACTGAATTTCACTGCCATATAAAATATATGTATATACCATATACCCATATATATATATATGGGTATATGGTGTATACAATAAAAATATATATACGTATATATAAAAAATATATATGGTGCATGGAAAGTAACAAATTGTATTTGTCACCCATACTCATCAGCAGGTGTCTTATGATCACAACGATAATCGACGATAGCAATGTAGTTGTTTAACCTCTCATATTTTGCTGTTTTGAAGATGAGCACAAATATGTGAAGGTCAAAGGCGCAGTTGTAGAGATAGTTATTGCTTACATCGCGGAATGAATACGCACGCATATAATCTCAACATGTTGATGCTTGAGTATGTGCATCTCATTCGATCGCCATCAACGTTGACTATAATTCACCGAAGAAGGTGTTTTTTCTTTCTAAAAGTAAAACATGTTTCCGGTCAATTTCTTAATGCAGCTTAGAAATTTTTTTCGATTCGTCACTTAACTTTTCGATCACAGAAGTGCTATTTGAAAGTGGCACTAAAATGCGACTAGAGTGTTTCTCAATTAACGAAAACTCTGCTAATGACGTTTCAAAGCATTTTTGTGAGTGCTGCACAATTTGCAAAGGTTGCAAAAAAATTCTCATGTCATTTCCATTCGTTCATAAATATATATACATATCGATACGCGCGAAGACATGACCTGATCAAAATCACTGCTGATGTAGTGCATGTTCACCCCTCGGTATAACTCACTCATTCAATGTTGATCACGCTGTTTATTTTCAAATAGCGCCCTCTTTGTACGGCGATAGCTACTCTGACACTGCAAACGAAGTATGAATAATTGATAGATTGTTATCAACAAAAAACATGAAACTAGTATCCTGCTATGAAACAGATATTTCTTCTAACTATGGTTTTTCCATGTATATCTTAGAGGACTTACGCAAAGAGCAAACGACTATGGTACCTATCAATTCCCTTGATTTCTCGTTATCACACTCGTATAGGTGAACAAATAAAGCAATGCAAATGAGTCTAGTAATTTCGAAGTAACTTGTACGGTTTTGATGACGTGAATTCGGCTACCGACGTTGATCATGTCAACAAGATTACGGCAGAAAAACGAACTCGTTACAGCCACAAAGAGATAGTAATTGGATGTCCTCAGCGAGGAAAGTTACAAGTATATCATCACTGAGTCAGTATATTGCGCTCTTTTAGCTTGAGTTCTAAATTTTTTTAAATTGTTTTTTGAACCGAGAGAAATGGAGACGAAAATCAAGCCGTTTATTGCTCTAATTGTTTGGTGATGCAAAATTTAATCACGTATCGTTCGAGACTTGTTTGAAGTGCTCCTTCCTCCTTACGAACTTCACTGGGCGAGTACATTTAACGAGTTGCTTTTTTAATACTGGAATTAAAATGAACGAAATACTTGTTGAGCAAAGTGCTTCATATGATTGCCAGTATCAGCTTATCGATGTGATACAATATTGTCTCGATGTTTGGCTACAAGTAGAGGGAACATATAAATGTGAAAGATCAAGATAAATCGAATATGACGAGCCTCTTAATTAATAATTTCCTGACAGGATAGAGATAACATAATTTCAATGGAGGATAATGCACGCTAGCGAATTTGTAAAAAAAATCTGTACACACCATTTTTTTTAAAGCGTTGACGACCATATAGAAGACCTATTCCGTTTGAGTTGCACCGCCATCACTTACCTATTGCATTGCAGTTTCAAAATGGAAATTCCATGTTCGGCTCGTCGCTAATTCCTTCATTTCGAAAGAGTTATGCTAACATTTAAAAAAGTAAATCGCTACTAATCAGTTAAGTTTTTTTCGCAACTGTGTGCTAACTAATTATATGCCTTAAAGAGGAATGGTCTTTTAGAAATTAGCTTCTTTCCACAACGCATATTTTTAGGCGTTCAACCGAAAGGTAATATGAGTGGCCGAGAAATCGGGTACGGCATATGATAACGTAGATTTTATTTCACGTGTTCATATCAACCGACAAAGCTTACGTTTTCAGAAGATATTCAAAAACAAGATAATGTTATTTGTTAAGTTTTAAATAAAGAAGTTAAGATATAAAAGTAGTAGTATGAGGAAAATATTAAATGGTTAGGTTATGAATGCAGGAAACATGGGCTATATATCTTTGGCTTAAACTTAGACAAATTGAAAAACAGAATTTGCTCGAAAAATATACGACTTTACTATGTTTTTCTTTACTATGCAATCCTTTTTGTCTAGTGTTTAAAATTGTGTTCGCTTCCCATTTATAAAATGATAGAATTATCGGAAAGATTGGGCGAAAATTTTCAAAAATTTTCAAAAAAAATTTTTCAATGAGTATTGTCTTTAATAATTATCTTCTAAGAGTTCAGCTGCTAAATGCTGATATGATGCTGAATAAACCGTTCGTTTTCAAAAGTGCATCATCTCTGATGTTATCCGCTAGTGTAAATTAATTACTCTTCCATCCGCTGCAAGTGTGTTAAGCGTGTTGAAAATTTTATGTGAGCAGTCCAGAATTTGCAACTTGTAAAGTATAATGCGATAATCTCATTTATGGTTTTGCGTATATGTCTAGTCGAGCATCTCTCTCAGTCTATCTGTCTGCGTTTTTGTTCGCTCAGCAGTCTCGGTTATGGAACGACTGAAGCAGCTATTCGATAGAAATATCTTCGATAGAAATAAGTTCTGAAATAGTGCATTGTTTAACGCATTCTTGGTCGAATCAAACGAAAACAAGCTAAAACGCTTGTCTCTTTAAAGCACTCTGGATTTCTTCCTCGAAAGTAGCAGCTCTAGAATTCAACAGAAATATCTTCGCTCATCTTTCATACCCAATTTCTATCAGATCGATCAATTCTAATAGAAGTTACACATTCTTAAAAGAGAGGAGTCTTAAGTGTATTTCCAAGCGAACAAGCTCCAGATTTCATCAACTCGGTAGCAGAAAAGCGATTCTTTAATAGAAGACTTGCACATGATGTCGTTAGGATGAAATTTGACTTTTCCTCCTTTGCTAACAGTTTCCGAAATCGTCTTGTTAGATGAATGGGTCGTCAAAGCTAACACTATATAAATCCCTTGACAGGCATTCCCACTCGTTAATAATTTTACTCGGTAAAAAATAATCTAAATTATGCGCCGTTCAGTTGACTTGCTCTAAACGGATTCCATTTACGATAATAAGTTATTAATTGTAGATTCAATTTTTTGATTTTTTTTTCGATTATTTTCGACCAAGTTTATCATCGTCTTCAGAGAGTGTTCGTTCATTCTCTTTAAATGAGGCTAGAATTGGCGCGATTGTTTTACATGATCGCCGTGCATATTCGGCGATCAAGTCTCAGAGAGACGATGACAGATTTGCATGCATTTTCACTAGCTGGATTGTATGCATTAATAATCAGGTTGTAAAAAAAACTATTGAACCTTTAATATGAAGACAGTTGATGTGGAGAGTGACTCCCCAAAGCGTATATGATGTCAATCCCATGGTGTACATATGTGTTACATTTCTCCTACTTTGTTTGAGAAGCTTTGAGCTGTTTCTTATTCAGTACTCTCCTGTCATCGTTATACTCGTCAAAATTTCGGCGAATTTATTAACACGTCAATCGTTTTCCTTTCGAAGAGCATCGATATATATTCCGTAATTTCAACGTTTTATTTGCTGCTCCTATGAAAATTTATGGGGCTTATTCAAGAAAGTGACCGCCGAATATCCTCGCTAATTTCACTGCACTTATCAAACGTAGCTTTGCGATCAATTCTGAAAAATGGCAATTGCATTGTAGTGAATGGGACTAAACGGACAAGATGAGCAAGTAGAGCAAACGATGCAGCTTTAATGAGTGAAATTTAGCAATCTTCACATATTTTATAGGTGTCAATCAAATTACCGAGTGAAATCACAATAGATCGAATCAATCCGCTTCTAGATCATTCGTTCTGTTCATTTGAGCCAACTATTAGAAAAAATGAATCTAGTATCACTTATTGACAGCAGCCTTATTTATTGTACACTAAATAACCCCACTGATGCTAGCAACTATGGCTATCATTGTTCCCTCGAGTTTGATATTATTAAGATCCATTAACTACTGAAGATTAACGTTATTTATCCAATAACGTTATTTCGATTAATTATTAAGATTATTAGGAATAATTATTAAAATTAATTAAGATTAATTATTAAGATCCATTAACGTTATTTCGCTAATGTTTCAACGTTTTAAAATTATTGTCAGTTATCATTTCATTTGAATTTGTTTACAACTAATCCGCTTTAATAATTCAAATATGCATTGTATGCATTTAACATAAACAAGTTTTGCAATATTTCCGATTGATCCCCAAGATGGTGATAAATAGTCATTAATGTTTGCCAATGGTAACTAGTAAAACCTTAGTATTAGTTGAAGCGTGTATTAATCGACATTACTTGTCATTATAATTTACCATTTGTCATTTATACAAATTCCCAACAAGTGGTTTGTGTGAAGCAATTAATGAAGATGTTTACTATGAGCATACGAACTCTCCATGGAGTTGAAAGGCGAATTTTTGAAGGTTTTTTTTTCATAAGGTTTTTTCCTGTTTTTCATGTTTTTCACATTTTTCATAAGGTTTTTTTGAAGGTTTTTTCATGTTTTCTTACGAGAAGTTTCTCTTTCTCAGAATTCAGAATCGTTAATCGCCATGTTAAGTTCTTGAGAGTAACTCCCTTAATGGAATTACGCTGAGAGAGTTTAACCGCATCGCGCGCTACTTTAGAGTTGTATCGTTTAATTGTACTTAAAACGGAAAGAACGACTTAACCTTTGTTTTCTTATTACAGCCGATTGAAGTCATTTCGAGTTGATGATTCCAATCCTTCCATTTTAATATCGATTGGCTGTGCGCTGTTAGCAAGTCAGTCAATCGGTTCATTTGAGACATTTCTTAAGCAATGCACTCTTGTCAGTTTGGTTAGCGAGGGGAACCAGTTCAAAAAACGTGCGATCTTGTATTAGCAAACGATCGCGATTGGCTAAGTGGTCAAAAAGCGTTTGCAAAACAAGTCAATGATTTACGAATTAAATAGGAAGAGTGAATGAGAAATGAGGAGAAACGAGAAACGTGTAATTTGTTCTGGTGATACTAAATCCTTTTATGAGTACTTGAACAGCATATAAAATGCTCGATGGGACCTTGATGAATTAAAGGATAGAGAGTTGGGCTCAATCGATGACTATGTCAAATGCAGTAAGTCTCGAAAATTTTTTACCGATTTTTTAAAGGAATGTAACTGCCTTTTTGTTAATTTTCCATCCAGAACACAGCATCGGCTATGGTCGGTACATATCAGCATTGAATCCATAGCGAAGGTCAATATTAAAGTGAGTAACAAAACTTCGGCTAACGCCAGGATAGTATCCTTTCTAATTCCATAAAACACATGGCAACGACGAATTTGGGCCGCTAAGAGAAGTGCCTCTTGTTCTTTACTTCCTTCTTTTTAGAAAATTGCCATTATCATCCATCCCTTTACTGAAAATGCCTGCATCTACCTCGATTCGAAATTATCATCTGATAAGACTAATATCATTAGTGTGCAACCTTGTGGAAATTATTGTGAAGGATTGATCCTTTTCTGCTCCACTTTATATCCCATTCGCTTATTAGCCGAACACTATACTGTTTTTTGCCAGATCGATCCACACTGTTCCGATTGAGTTCATCTTTAAGTGACTGTATAACTGGACCAAATCATAAAATCAAAACTACGTATTGTTTCAACTATGCGAAGACTCTTGATATTGTATGCCACAGAAGGTTCACGAATGAATTAGAAGCTTACAGATATTTGGCTTCTTATTCAATGAAAGAATGTTTTCTTTAATTTGTTCATGTAAACTGGGCGTAGAGGAGTTCTTTTCGACTAGCGATAAAATCATAAACGCTTTCCCCAGTGGGAGGGTTCTAGGAGCTCTCATCTTTTTGGTTTATGTAAACGAATGCAAGATGTTCGCCGATGATCGCCGAAAATCTATTGGCCTTCACATGGTCATGCTGTCGATTTTCATGTCCTCAAATTGATCTCGATAAATTCAGTGATTGATCAGGACTGCCGTAATTAAACACATGTCATGAAAAAAAGTCCTGTATTCCATATAAATTATAGGCATGAATGCTCCTTAAGGTTACATGGTTCGGTCTTACAATCTACTGATGACGGGATTAGTGATGTTGATGTGAAAATCTGTATAAGTCTACCCTGGAACTGGCAACTTCCAGAAATTACTGAGAAGGCCTTTACAGATGCAAACAGAATTTTGCGAGCTGTGCCACACAATTGTCCTGGTCAGTGTTGTAAGGCATATGTAGTTAACTGACGACCTATTTCGGAAATGGTAACATGAGGATTGCTGAAAAGGTTCAAGAGTATTTCACCCATTTATCGCCTCGTAAACGAACCCCTCTCACCTGACTGCCGTAGTTGATTTAACATTTTCAATTCCGAAACCTCAGATTACCGCACGGTGAAATTCACTTTGGTTCTCCGATGTAAAATCGTAAAGGTGTTTTCGGATGTACCTCTTGAGAGCACTTTCATATTCGCTAAGGAACGAGAACATCGAACTCATAACCTTCAATTGAAAGGCAAAACTTGCTATATAAAATACTTGCTATATAAAAAGTTTTTTTCACAGCTTTCAATTCAGAGTTCTCCGTATTCCGTACAGCCTTTCTCGAGGAACAGCTGAAGCACAAAAATTTTCCGTAGGCAAAGCCTTAATTCGTTCTACCTGAGAACTCCTTCTGACTTGTTATACTAAGCCCATCCCAACACCATCTATTCGTTACCTTATATCTCATGCGCACTCTCTTTTCTTGTCTTTGAGTCACAAAATATTTATTTGCCGTTTATTGTTTATCCATTTTGCTATACAGTGTTATTCAATATTTCATTTGTGGATAATCATAGTCGTTGAATCTCTACCGGCTTCAGTGAAGTGATTTCTTTTACTTATTCTTCTAAGACTTCTCTACCCCTTCTCCACTTATGTGAGTGTGCGTAATGTATGTATGCATGTATATGAACGTGTGCAGTCATATTGGTAGCATACGCTCTTATTGCCATGAGCAGTTTTTCTTATTCATATGAATAAAGACAATTGAATTCAATTCAAATCAAATATCTTCAATACCTGCAGTGCTGCTTTCTGTTTCACAAACTTTCATCGTCGCTGCAATTCGAAAAAGAAATCACTCAAAAGTCGATCAAAAGAGTTCGAATTTCCTGAAAATCTTCCAAATCAATCAACGATAAATGCACCAAAGTGCATTGTGCGTTCAAAACAAATGGAAAAGCACGCTGGACGATTGGCATGGCATGTGTTTTGGGATCGATCACATGACTGTTCAAAAGAGAGTGCAGCAACCATCGACTTTAAGTTGTTTTTTTCTGCTCTTTCAAGAAAGAGCGCAAAATTGCGCTTTTCATATTAGTTTTGCTGGAATAGTGAAAGACTTTAGGTAACGGTCAAAATGTATGCACACACAAATTCTTTTTCTCGAAAATTCATTGAAAGCTCCTTCATGGATATTTACATCTCGCTAACGTATCATAATTTTGTTGAAAGTTGTGTGCTGTATCGTAAAGTTATGATCAGGCTAGTGTTCGTACTCTACGAAATTAGTCGGTGGGGAAACTTCAGCATATGTTTATAGAACGAACCCTAAAAAGACAAGCTAGATTAGCCTTAGGGCATCATTTTCGGTGCAAAAATCATGTCAATTATGCTTCACCACAGTGGTTTTATAAGTGCGTCAATCAAACAGCGTTGCGAATGGAAGCATACCGGTGTATGCATAAATACTTAGTACATACTTACATAAATACGCACAATTGTTATAAGCTATGCCAAATTGAAAACATAAGGCGTATGTCATATGTTCATGCGCGCATATAGCGTTCCTTATGTGCAATGCACTCATTTTATAAGCGCTCGAGGAAGAAGTGCAACGCATGAATTTAAAAAATATACGACGCGCTCCCTAGCATGCCATATTTATGACCGCTACGTATAATGTTACAAGCGTAAATTTGCGAAAAAAAAAGCGCATGAACTAAGAACAAACGTTGGCCAGTTTGATCGCAATTTGCGTTCCCATGAGACCTAAGATGAACAACATGTTTTGCGCACAAACGTTTCACCAAAGAACAGATACACATATGCACACTACGCAAAAATATTTAAACAAAAAATGCTAATTAATTACACAAAAAACGCCGTTAATTAAAGAAGTGCCTAGTGATACGTCGAATTCTCCAAATATGATCAAGCTTGCACAAGCGTAAACATTCGCGTAAGAAAATCCGTGTGTGAGTGAAATTTTGCGAAAACAGTGCTCATCAAGCTCATCTCCTCGCCGGTCTTTAGGCATTTCCCTATTCGAGGACATCGCTATCTCTTAGCTGACAATTTTCAGCCGTTTTTATACGAATGCCAAGTTAATTTAAGGCGTCGACTATAGGCGATACGCTTTTTATAGGCATCAAAGAAAATAGATCTGTTCGATTATCGGCAATCGTCTGTTATGCGCGATAAATCTCCGCTTTCATTCTATCCCCTTGCTCTGATAGCATTTATAAACTACAATTGAATAAACGGTTTTTGCCAACGCGTCAGAGGCGCAACGATCAATCGATTAGGGTTAACTTAGTGAAGTAAAAGACGAATTCAGTTGCGCATAATGAGCAGAAAATAATTAGTTCGACCTGGTTCGACCTGGAGGAGAGTTACTAGTTACCGAATTGTGCTCAACAGGAAAAAAATACAGAGAACGTAGACGTTGCTCTATTTGCATGCTTCAGAGATCATGCTTGTCCGTGTGGTTTGATCTCAGTCAGTGTGCACTATGGAAATTCTGCAAGTCGATTTCAGAATAGTCCGCTACTAACCGGATCAGAACGTGCAAGCAGTTTGCCGGCTCCGTGTTTTCTTATAATTTGCTTTATAGTTACTTTATAGTTTATGTTTATATATATATATATATTTGTGTACTATAAAGTGTGCATAATTCTTTAAAGTATAAATGCCTTATGTATTTCATAGGTACAGAAAACGTCATGACAATTTCCTTTTGCGGTTCAGTAGACGCAGCGCTACAAAGTGTTAAAGGAGTGTCCTGCTCATCTGGGAAGTGATGCTTCATGGGAATAAAAATTTGTAAGTAGAATCATCACTTCATCGGATCGAGGAATTAGTTAATATCTGAATTGAATTTTTCTTTTTTATTTTTGGGCGATGCCAAAAAGTGACTAGCTTTCTCGCACGGCTTATATTATTCACTCATTTAAGTCAGCTATTTCTCATGTGTTAGTACGTATTTTCCTCAATCATCTTGTAAAATGTCTCAAACACAAACTACTACATTATCCCGTTATCATTTTTTCAGTTGTACATTTCTTTCAGATCGTAGACGTTTTTCCTGACTTTAAATAAGTGAAAAAAAAATTGAACTGTACGAGCAGTCCTCTAAAAAAGGAAACAACGACACCAACGCAACTGTTTCTCATTTCTTCGGCATTAGAGATCTCATTCTTAAGTTATTTGCTCGAGTATTAACATTCTTCTTGATTGTCGATTCTCGTTTTTCAATTTTAATACTTCATAAACGGTAAGCAATCCGAGAGTGAGCATTGATTACTTATAGAATTTACTACTGTTCCATCTTCTAAATACCATGGTCTTCTATTATTGAGCCCACTTAGGGAAACGTTTTTTGTTGCCCACATTCCCTAAGCATTTCAATATTTCTCTTCAACAAGCAAAACTTTCAAATTTTTCCGCCTTTAAGTTGATGAAAATGTCAGCTCCTCTTTTTCGCTGTTTTGCAGCGCCACGATTTACATCCTCATGCCCATTCTTTTCGGACGAACGTGTGAGCGGATCGAATTTTCTCGTTAAATTTTCATTTGTTTTCGCCGTTACGTTCGCCATTTGCGACTTGTTAGTATTGACATTTTCAATAACCGATTCATTGTGGAGGCGTTGAGGAGGTGAAATGAGGGGATGTTCACTACTAACAGTTAGAATTTCTCATTCAAATTGTTGAAGCGGTTTTTCGAGTGCATCTTCACTACGGTTATGGCTATTTTTATCATCTGAAAACGACGAGAGACAATCACCTTTATTCGATAATCGAAGAGAGCAAAACGCTATTTGTTCCACTAAATCTTCACTTTGCTATTTTAACGAATCAGCAAAAAAAAAACGAGAATACATAATGAGATCTTGAGAGGTTAGCAGCTTTGGCCACAACGGTTCCATAAACTCCTCACAAATGATCGAGACTCACATCTTAAACGCTCATAAAATTTCCCGCTAGAATCTTTATTCCATCATAAGACAGTTGGAAAGTGCACCGCGGGCGGTTATAGAGTGAAAACTGTTTTGCACGGTACATGCCAATCATTTCTCGCGGAACGACAAATAGCTTTCACATTGTTAGCAGTGAGCGAACGACTTATGTGTTGATTACAGCTATGAAGTTTTCTGATGTTGACCGGCGAATCTCGAGTTGGAACTGCCACAAAGATAGACATATGCCTTCAGACATGTGTACATGCGAATACGATGCTCTGCTCCATAAACGCAAGTTTGCCAAGGCGTATAACCACTGAAAATTCGTCGGTAATTTTGGCCGCCAACATAGACTAGACCTGGACGTAGGAATTTACGGAGGCCGCAGACGTGCGATATGAATTTACATGACGGGGGGCAGTAGCTCAGTGGTAGAGCTCCCGATTCGTGTGCGGGGAGACCTGGGTTCGACTCCATGATGTTTACCCGACGGGTCGCCAGCAAGCTGACCACCAGGCGTTCAGAAACTGGTCGAAACAATCATGCGTGTGCATGGTTGTCAGCTCCATCGGTACAGAAATTAATGAGATTACAGCTGCCTTTGCATTTGCATGTAAATATAGGAAGCTCTATATACTTATACAGGTGTGCTCATATATGCATGAATACCTATACATATAGGTAGGTCTCTACCATTAGAGTGAACAGTTATGATATTAACTTTCTCACTTTTCTTGCCCTATTAGAGAGATGGCGACAACTTTCTTCATTCCGATCTCATCATGCTTACGATTTCTTTATAAGTCGTACTCCAGAAATAGTGAAGATTTATATACTGGCCTACTTCGAAATATCACTATTTGAATTTTTCTTTCATTTTGTCTATCGCATGTAACACTGGTTCAATTTTTGTGAATCTCATGGAAATAATTATGTGCAGTTTGGCAATTAATCGCAAATTTGCACTCATCATGAGTTCTTTTCACATGTGGTGTGCATATGTGCACATAAGAAGAGTACTGCGTTCATCGCAATTACATAAAGCAGTCGAACGGAAGTCGTTCTCAAATGTTTTTCTTCGATTTCACTCATATGCAGCATGCTCTTTTGCTTTTTTTTTTTACGACGGCTTCTTATCGCCACTTGCCTATTAAGTGTCGCTAAGGATTCTGTAATGTGCTAGTTTTTAGTTCAGTCTTTTGAGAAGGAAAAGAACAGAGTGCTCACTAATGAGTTTCGCGATGAATTGTGGTGCACATTTTTCTTTTCGCGTTCACGAAGGACTCGTAAATATAGAAATATTTAAACATAAATACAACTTGTGTTCCCATATCATCAGTCTACAATATTTGATGTATGCAGTGTGTTCATTTTTTTTCGAAGACATTCATCACTTACTCTAACTAACTCTTCTCAATAAATTACGATGTATGAACTAGCCGATCAGGCTTTACCAGATTTGAGGGCAATGCTGTACAGCAAAATAACATTGTTAAAGCAATCCATGAACTGTTAAATACTTTTATGTGTGCTATTGTGTGGAAAGTGCAGTAAGCCGAAGGGCTTGTGCTAGAAGTTTTCGATATTAGTGCAGAAGTCCTATAAAATCCTATAAAGTCCTATAAAGTCTCGTAAAGTCCTATAAAGTCCTATAAATTCCTATAAAGTCCTATAAAGTCCTATAAAATGTGCAACGAAGATGCCACTGAAAGGGTGATTATGCACTGAATCGTTCAGAAACCTGAATTACTCTAAGAAATATATACAAGTAACACGTCTTCTATCAGTGATGGTAACTCACTTGGTACTCAACATGTTGTAATTCTATCATTTATGTTCAGTTCCTACTTTTTAAGTCCTTTCCTTTCTATCAGTTCATCGATTTTGCCTAAACAATCAACGTTCGCTTTCACACATTGCTGATATTGATTGCATTGTATGCTGAACGCGATTAGACGCCTCAGTTAGATGCTACGGTGCAGACACCTCACATTTCATTATCGAGAGTACAAAGCGCAATTTTGTTTGGGATGTCTAAGACCTTACTTTATTCTCACTATGCAGGTAACTACTTTATCACGTTTCGTTCGCCCCGCTTCCCCTTACTGATCTTGTCGCTTGATAGCTAAAACATGGTTGATTTCTTGTGTTAACCTTGCTAGTCTCTGAACTTACTCACAATAATTTTTTAAAAATGATTATTTAACCACTCAGTGATTAAAGTTTTCATGGCTATATGCCCTCAATGCATGAATCATATAAACATAGATCTGAAATGGCTGTTAACATAGCAGTGCGGATGTTTTCTTTCCCAAAACAATTATAGGCTTCCCGTGGAGTAAGAACTTTCCCGGTCTTACTTCCTCATACTTTCACTATCTATGAGTTTCCAGCTAGTGGCATTTTAGTTTGGCTTCATCGAGCCGTCCTGATAAAGTCGAACATCAAAGGCGACAATATTCGAACTACTTAGCTATAAAAGTGTTAATAAAAGCTCATTTAAAGATGATGGCAATGAATTTTTCACCTACGCATACACTGCTTCACACTTTTCCCATGTAATAAGCCTCTTAGTTACTTCAGCGAATCATTGATGCTTCGTTCGTTTCTACCCATTGTTCACGCTTCTCTGCTTAAATTAATTCAACTGAGAATGCGCAAAAAAATTAAAGTGGATCAGGCAACTAAATCATTTAAAGCGTGATGTCAGACAGCTGGAAAGCTTAAAGTCAAGCAGAATTCAGGCTACTCAAATATTAGCTAGTGTCAAAAAGAACCCCTTGGAGAAGCTCTATTGTGGGATAATATATGACCGCTGTGGTAACATGCATGTCAATTTGCATGCCGATACAAAAAATGATAAACCCATAGACACGCAAAATTTTGGCAACTAATCGCATTTATGAATGATTAATGCGATTAGTTGCCAAAATTATGTTGTTGTTTCGTGGAAAAAAAAAAGAAAAAAAATTAGAAAATTATGTTGTTGTTTTGTGCGACCAATCGGTTGGAATAAAGCGCATGAACTACACTACAGAGCGCATTTCATCACTGGTTGGCAATTTGTTGAAGCGACTAATTTGAATCGAAAAAATCAAAAGTACATATCATGATAGTCCCCTAGCACATTTATTCGGATCTAGCCCACATAATATGTGAGCAAAATTGGCCTCTATATCTTGCCGGTTTCTAGCTTTTTTTTTCCTTTGAAATCTTTAACAAATGAGCATCACTCTTTAAAATCGGGCTCAAAACGCATGGCCACAAACGTACAGCGCTCTAACACCGTATGTGAGTACCCATGAAAGATTGATTGTACGTAAAAAGATTAACAAAAAGAATTGTCCATATAGCGAAACGATGGTCATGCCAGTCAGTGTTCAATGCTAAACGTATGGAAATCAGAATCGCCTTCGTTGAATGAATAGACACCTTCCAATGGCCAAGAAAGAGTAATTCAAAAGTCTTAGATAGTTCTAATTATTAAGGCCATCGAATATGCGATACCCTCTGAAATGTGCCTAGTTCTGATGCAGCTAATGCTCAAACTCTTGCAAAGAGTTTGAATGCTATATGCTCGATGAAGTTCTGAAGTGGCAAAGCGTTTCTTATTATTGAAGAAAGCTTGCTTGATGACATCGGGAAAGTGAAAATGGAAAGCAAGGGATGGGTGTGAGTGTTTCTCTGGTTCAGAATCTAAGTGCTAGAGCACAAGAATGCTTAATGAAATATGTTTTTTTGGTGGTGTGTTCACTCGTTTTAGATGCAATTCATGCTAGTCGGCCTGACATTTGCGAACATTCCACCAAGTGCACTCTATCGTTCCACTCAGTTCTTAGTCCCGCCGTTCGGCTTCATCAATATGCTCGAAGTTATCTTCCGGCACAATTTCATACGTTTTGAGGGATCTTCAATGATTGTTCGGTTATGTAACGTTGTTGCCGTTTCTGATATACGGCACTTAAGATCGCCATTATAGCGTAAAGGTACAATATAGCTTGCTCGGTAAGCAAACACTATGATTTCTATTCTCGGCTGTTCAATTGCTGGAAACGTTGCTGTATTTTTTTTGTTGACAGAACATTTGCCTTCACGTTTGGCCATCACTAAAAACAACAAAACCATTTTACGCAGCGACTATCTCGTTCGATTGTCTAAGTAGACTTCCTCACAAACATCTCATCCGCCTCATTCGATTTTTTTTCGCTTTTCTATGCTCCAAACTACGGTATTCTCCATTTCAGAAATCCCCATGAGAGAACGACATAAGCTCTAAGCTTACACAAAGGTCACCTCTCAGAAGCGAACATAAACAGCACCTGATTGATATTTGCATGCTGCTTTTCTCGCTTCCTTTTCTCGACGTCATTTGTGTGTTCATCGATCACAGTTCAGTCAACCTTGTCGTTTTAGGCAAGCCTGCTCATCAATCTGAGCTGATCGTTTGTCGTATTCTGCACTTTAATTTTTTTTCATAGCAGCACGAATTTGTTTTTTACGTTCTCAGAGGGCACAGAATACACTCCGGTGACCTCATCCACCAGTTCCATCAGTGTTTTAGAATGAGGAAGAAGTATGCGTGGGATGAGTGCATCCGGAAGTTGTTATGAAATTGCAGTAATTGCCTTGAGACCATATTCGCCTTGTTATCGACGGCAAATTTGGCTAATGGCAAAGGCATTTGACCTTTTAGATTATCCAAGGCGAAAATTGTTGTGTTCAGCGCATTTTTCTTTAAAATTTTAATTCCGACAAAGCATTTGTTCATTTAGCTTCAAATAAGCTGCATCGTTTTTCTTCGGATCCAAAAACCTTTTTCACGTTTGTTCATCCATATGTGATGGCATAAGATGGCTACAGCGAATGGCTTTAATGTGATCATGGCCAAGCAATTTACATTCGAGTGTCTTTTAGCCACAATCGGCGTTTTAGAAACTAATGTTTTTATTGAATACAAGTAATATTTACTCACTGTTGTTGTGCTGATGAGGCATTAATAGGCGACAAGAGGTGATTTTCTATTTGTTAAACTTTCCACCCTAAATACATCAATGAACCGAAAAGGTTGCCGAAGAGATACATGAATTTGATGATATATAATTTTTTAAAAAAACCCGAAATATTTAATCGTTCTAGTGAGCTCAACTTAGTTTCATAATCTGATCCTCTTAAGGTTTTTCGATATATTGTGTGTTCCATATCAAATAGTCGATCATGCCGTAACAACAGTGAAACGAGTAGTTCTTTGTTTTAATAGTATTTACACATACACATCTCAGTCTATGCATATTCTTTTATGAATATCCAGTGAATCAGTATGCCGTTTGGATACTTTAGCACATTTTATCTCTCAAAACATATTTTAGGTCATCCATTTTTTAATATATTTTGTCGTTCCGAAAATTTAGTAAAATGTGATATATACTACCTGAAATTCATGTTCTTATATCCCTGAAGTGTTTGAGCTGTTTTCATCGATCATTTTCGGAAATGGGAAATCAAAGGCTAAGCAGCAAAATCTTTACCATTGACGTGAATGGTTAATATGAAGTGACGGGATCATGAAGAACGCAGAAAGAATCAGAATCAGATGTTGACTACCAAAAGAGCTATTCACTGTGGAACAGATGAAAATTAAAGGATTATCTTGATTTCTTTCTTTATTGAAATTGAAAGACGAAACTGCAAGATTGTGCAAAAGCAGCTCACATTTTCACAACTAGCTGCACCATGAAGCGTTTAATGCATTCCATTACAGACGATATTCGATTCTCAGTCTTCCGTTACCTATTTCGCTCTCAAATTTCTTCTATAAAGATTCTTTAAAAGAAGCAAGAAATAGGTAGCCATAAGAACGAAAGCATCTGGAAAACTAGTTTAGGCTTAGCGTTTCCCTACGCTAAATTGCCCGATAGCCTCTTCACAACTAAACGTTTTTAACTATTACTTAATCTTTAGTGGTAATTTTTTGGTAAAGCTCCGGCATTGGGCTATACAGAATTATATCTTAAAATGATCGGTATGATGATAGCTTTGTCCTTGTTTTATATATGATTACCACTTGCATTATCCATTCGTCTGAGTCGGCATTGGGTCACTTTTTAACTTATGATTTGTTTTCGATTGCCAAACGTGTATTCTGTTTGTTTTCGGCATATAAATTGGTAGTACAATGAAGAACATTCTCTTTCTGATATATAACGAATATATCTGATTGCTTGGATTCAGTCATTTAGCGATGATAGCAAAAAATAATCTCTTGAAGATGTCCTCTCTGTGAAGTCGTCACGAATGTTGACTGTTTAAAACAATTATGAAATGGATATTTTTTTTAAAAAATATTTTTTTAATGAAGTGAAAATATCATTTTCTCAGAAAATGAAATTTTGAAAAAATGAAAAAGTTTCCCAAAAAATGAAATTTTGCGAAAAACTGTCTCAAGAATAATGTTTCCATTCGTGAAAAATAAACGGATTTTAAGAATTTCGAGCGGTTTTTTTTTGTGATTTCAAAGGAATGTAGCTGGTGATAGCATTCCATGCTTCTACACAATTTGCTCACGATTTTTACCGTAAGTTTCAACGAATGACTTTTGCCGAATTGATAATATGCAACGAACTTTCGGAATTCGTTTTCAAATTTAGCCATCTTCATTTGAGAAATTGTATGGTAGTAAGAAATTCCATTTGTTGGAATAGTTTGCGGAAGGGTGATATGAGCAACAAGGAGAGATCTCAACATTTCTATGCTCCAAGACAGATCATTTTGACATTTAGGCCAATTTTTAATTTTTTTTCGGGGGGATGGCGGAGAAAGGAGTCACGCTCCGAATTTTTACTGCGCCAGCTTTCACAGGACCGGCATCTAGGATGTGAGCTGTTAGATGCTTGATAAGAAGCGCACGGAAGCAGCGCATATGCTTGGATGAAAAAAATAGCATGCACAAAAGAGGGAAGTAGGATGAATTCGCGCTGGTGGGGACTATTTTCCTGTTATGATTCACTTTAAAAAAACTGGCTAATGAACTGTATATAATTCGAGCATTCTCAGTGTTTCGCTTCGTTATGTTTTTAAAAAACTGATTATGATTGCGTTGTTCGCCATAGTGAAAACGTGGTTATATTACCATCAATGTCGTTTGTAAGTCTGTACCTACGTACCTATACTCGATAGGCGTTATCTTTATGACCGCAATGGCTATAAATAAAAAATACTCATACCTCCTAATAATATGGTGAGGAAATTGGTTTGTCGGGAAAATCGTTATCTTCATTTATATTTGGAACCTTAGTCTAGGCTTACCGATTGCACGACGTTACTAGCCATCGCATTCATTACGCGCTACAAAGTATGATTTTGTGGAAGAGAAATAAAAAATTCTAGAAAAATAAGCTTCAAAATCCCTTTGAAAAGTGTGTTAACGGCGGCATTGGTTGCAATTTCATGCGCATTCAGTTCTACTATTGCTTCCTTGCATTGTACTTCAAAACTTATTGTTTGCTCCTTGGACGATAACAAATGCTTGTGCATAGCCAAAGCGCCCTTCATTCATAATGGCCTTCAAGAAATAAGTCCATTTGCAATAGGGATTGAAGAGGGTGCATATCGTGCCAGCCAACTGGTATGTTTCGGAAAGTGCTATGCATTTTCTTTTGAGACGCTAGTTTGAAGACTCAAAAATTGATTGAGAATTATAGTACTGGATTAGGTATTTGAGTGGAACATTTTCTTATACACTGCCTTAGGAGCGTACAATAAGAGTCTTCAAGGCTTTTTAATGTTAACAGCTTTGAAAAAATATTTTTGCTGCTTATCGCATTCGCTACCTTCGATTTGCAACTGTATCGCTGCTGCCGAACCTTCTGTTTCTTTCGTCATGTAGGGTTGGTTATCCATTGCCAGCTGGCTTATGGGATGGTAGAAGAATGAGAGCATAGCACGTATGAAAACTCTTGCTGGTAGCGGAAATTCATTATGATTCAAATTTCAAGGCATCTCTTTCATGCCTTGAAATTTGAATCATAATGAAGGCGACCTCTTTAGGCGACCTCTTCCAACAAATACTCCAAGAAATGTTTTCATAAGTTGAGGCGATTATTTTAGGTTCAGAATTATCTAATCGACAAGAATCACAAAGCGATTGCCTAATTCAACAGTATTGCTACCTCTTAGGCGTTTTGGACACTTCATTGGTAGCCTCAAACAAGTCAGCTGCTAATGTTGCTATCGAAATTAATGAGCGCATCACAGTGATTATCGTTCAGTACGCTGAGTTCTTTTTAAAATGTATATATGTATGCTTATATAGCTCTATTTGTTTTACAGCGGAGTTTCCTCTCAATGTCTTAAAATCAATGAGTTCAAGAAAAGTATCCATAGATAGAGAACTGTTGAACATTTGAAAGCAATACAAGTGGAAGCATACAGACTTGGAATGGTGCCGTAAACATTCTAGACTAGAAAGGGCGAGTAATGTTTATGTTTATGAGATTAGAACAGAAACGGAAATTACATAGCATATGAAATGCTTCTTTGGTAGAGAAAATAAGCTGAGAAAAACTTTTTCTCATTTACTCTGCTAGCGCCGTTGTCATTTTGATATTATGCTGTCAATGCCGGAATATGCTGTCGCTTTGCATACTTTCATTTCGCCGTAGTTAAACTCACTGGTGTGTTACTTTGCGCAAGCCTTTTAAGACATTTTCGTTGCCTCATCTTCTAATGATAACTAGATCATGTGACATTTCATAAACTATTTTCTACCGCATCTTCTTGAGCGTTGTTCGATTAGTAAGTGTGTGCGCTACTCTTTCTTCAAACGTCGACAGTTTTTATGCAAGTATTTAACAGCAATGAAGAGTTCTATTTGCCTTTCCATTTCTCTCTCGTTGTGATGATATCTATGAATATTTCAACGTAAGGAATCGCCTATTCGAATATCGTTTCAGATATATATCTTTAAATTTCTTCCTATCCGTTCTTGACATGCGTTTCGTTGCTTATTTCACTTTCTTGAATGAGCCAATATTGAAAGAGTTCTATGATTTTATTAGGACGGCGTTAATATCCGAGTCCTTGTCTGCATTCCTATACTGCAATCAGCCTTCCCTGTTTTGTGGTGTTGCGATAGGTTTTTTTTTCATGAGTGTGATTGATTTTCTCTCTATCATATGCGATATGACTCTTTGGCTGTGAGGTATAATTCATCGATGAACAGAAATTATAAGAACAGCATAGCATCGTGAATGTGAGCAATATAGCAGACGATTGCTGAAAAAGCATTCAAGTGCAGAAATTAGACAAAATCGCCTCACTTTGAACACCACCGTTCCAGTGAGCGAGAAATAAATCGTCGTATGAGAAAGGAGGCGCGATACGACATATCATTTGCCTGTTGTATCCATCGGACCGGTCGGTTTCGTAAACTACTCTTATATTCTTAAAATGAAAATTTATTTTTTCTTAGGTGATTCGGATATTCATACAAATCCATTACTGGTGATTCATTTTTACGCGACCCGACTGGTTGGTAATGCGAGTCGACCAATTGTAACCGCCGGCAAACTTTTTTGTGCTTATAACGACGATGTGTCAGTTTGAGGCTCGCCTGTTGTGCAAATTTCACCTCGACGACTATGAAGCTGAGACTACTAACTAGATATGCAGACGGGCGAATATATTTCCACATATACACGCGTAATTATGAACGCGATTTGAACTTATGCGTTTTGAAAAAATGCAAATTTACTAAAGCGCATATGAAATAGCTTACGAAACTTGATCGCAAACATCAGTCGCAGTTGATTTATCTTGACGACTCTTCGAGTGCGCTTCTAGCGACAGGGGAGTTTCATTACAAATATTACTATTATTATCGTTACTATTGTTTCACCAAGCAAAAAATGAATGAGCGGAACGTTAAAAAAAAAGAAATGATAAAACATGCGATTATGATGGTCAAAAGTATATGCCAGCTGAACACAAACTCGGAGGTTTTTCCGACATCGAATTGCTTTCGGCGATTTGGGAACGCGAAAACAGAAGGCGCTGAAGCGACATCATTAGGAAGTTTATTCTACACTCAAACGATCCGAAAAGGAAAACAATTATAAAGTGAATCGAATGCTGCAATTTGCCAAAGCAACTGAAAGCTATATAGCATGTGATAAATTGAGCCCACCAGAATGAATGAACGATGCCACACATACAATGCACAATATATTGCATTCATTGCAGCATAAACGTCAATAATTTTGAAACACAATATAAGATCTAACTCATGGTGACGATATTCAAATGATTTTTGGCCGAAAATACTCAAACGATTCCGGAGAAGCGTTTTGAAATATTATTCACGTAAAACAAATTTGCATACTCACTAGCATCTCATGCTAGAAAAGATTACATCTAAAGAAAAATGCAATTATCTTGAAGTTATCCTTGGTGACAAAACTGCACGAAATATGTCCCACGTACAGATGATAAACAATTTTTGAGCATTAGATGAAGTTTCCATTGCTAAACACTGAAAATGTATACTAGTAAGTGCTTTATTTTCACACCATTGATCACCGTTCTCCACACCATTCTGATCGTGATTTAAAATCGTTGCAGTGTTATTTTGCAACTGACTTATAAGTAGCAATAATCGAACAAGTAGTCGAATGAATCGATGAGCGGCGATTCCATAAGATTTTGGCATATCGTCACGAAAATATATAGCGTACACTAACGTTAATAATATTCTGCAAGGGAAATGGACGAGACAGCTGCGAGCTGTAAACATCACGCAATAATCCAAAATACATTTAAAAAAAACGCCGTTATTTTGGCAATAACAACTTGATACTAATGCGAATTTCGTAGGCTCAGTACTTTTTTATCCATCTGGAGAATGGAAGATTGATGTTTATGAGCCATTGCCTCACCTCTTTATGCATAAAGAAATCACCAATCTGAAATTTAGAAAAAAACCTAAAACTTCTGCTAACCCAAAAAACACTCGAAAATGGCAAAAAATTAGGCAGAACGCTGATTCCGCTCAATTAACATGCTTACCTATACGCGGTGCTCTGATATGATGAAAAGATCAAAGAGCTATAGTTCAGAGAGGGAAAAAAATGTGCAGTGAGATACTGCGTTAGGTTTTCTTGGAGTCAACGAACATCCTCATTTTTTGCGGATTTCCTTTTTCGACATCAAACTATCATGTCTTCATTCTTCTCTGTTATTTGGCCCTAAACTAGTAGGTCAGTATTCAGCGAAGATCCTTTATTCTTGTGAAGTTAATTTTAAAGTTCCGCTATATTACCCATCCATATCACAGGCTTTTATTTTCTGAATGTTTAAAGTATTTCATTCTTGCTTCAAACTCACATTCAAACTGAAAGAAGCCTTGCCATATGCCGTATAGAAACGGTGAGAAACACCAAATTTAGTGATTATGAAACGCTTTTCCGCTCAACTAGTGTCATTTTTGTATGAGTATTAGGAATGTGCACATTTTGTTTGATTAAATGATGTTAAAAATAAAGATAAAAATTCGTGCTAAAGTTGAATAGCTTAAAGTTTAGGCGAAAACGAGTTGAATAAATGTTAAGTGTATATGCAAGCGAATCGTCTCGGGATGTTTCGTTGTAACGGCATTGATTTCTGTGTGATGGGAATGCTTATTTTAATTAGGGCGCTGAAGAGTGACAAGTCGCCGAACGCATCGGACTTGAGACGATCAAAGTACTCGATAAACACAAAGAAATTAGCTTCGTTTTGATCGCTAACGCTCTCCTTAGTGTCAACTGAGCAATTTTGGTAGTTGTCGCATTCTTTTATTTATTTGCTTCAATACTGAATGCTTTCACATTTCGTTTCGCATCTCTACAAACGTAACTGAACATCTATTTATGAGACGCTTCAGAAAATTTATCGTAATAATTCTCTTGACGGCGGTAATGCTGCTTCAATTAAGGCCGCAGCAAATCAAAAATTTAAATTCCATGTCATATATATATATATATATATATTTATATAAATATAGCGATGTCGGAAAAAAGTGCGATATAGTAGAGTAACCTTGTATGTTTATGAGTGCTTTATATTCCCGATTTGCTACATTCAAGAAAACTATCAAGGACGTAGTGCAGTACTCTCAAAGAACAGTGCTTCTTTTTTTTGCTCTTTTTTTTTGAAAAAATTCCGCTATATAACCTAATCACATGAGCGGTTTGGATCAATTGTAAGAGGAGTGAAGCGATTTTGACAATGAAAATCACATTGCCTTACATGAAGCCACCGAAATACTACTCTTTTTTGGAATGACTTTTATGCCTTATTCAAGCAAGCATTACGCTTCACTGATTTTAAAGGAGAACGCCAATGAGCGCATCATTCTAACAATTCATTGCTTCATTTCTCGAAATTTTTTTTCCGGCTTCGAACAGACTTTGATCAATATTCTCGCAAATTTCGCTCAATCTTTTACATTTCGGAAAGACCGTTTAGAAAGTTTTTCATTAGAAATCGTTCAATAAATTCATTGAAATGGCGAATACAATGAGAAATCTTGAACTTTTCCATCTTTTACTTTTATTGCCTAACTAAAATTCAGTAGTGCTGACAGCAACATTTTTGAAAAAACGGAAAATTCTATGAATTCTAGATTCTCTTCCAAACATTTAACTTTTCATAATCTTTAATCCTCTCTATTACGTTTAGAGTTGTCATCGTTTTATGCCCCAGCTTTCCAACTCTTTCGAAAGCTGTTCATACGTAAAAATAGGTCGCAGAAATCAGAAAAAAAAAAGCTGCAAACGCTGTCATGAAGCGGCCCGCTGACTGATTGCATTCATTGTCGTATAAAATTTGCATATAATCAGTAAAATTTTGGTTAGTTTTACTGATCACTGGACCCTTTCGCTATCATTTTACAAAGCAGTAAATGTCACCTCATAAGCGGCGACCATGTTTCATGCTCGTTGATTTTTGCTGTAATTCACAACGCCTACTCTGTTCCTAAACGGACGAAGTTTTCAGTGTTTTTGAGATCATGTTAACAAGTTGCCAAACTATTAAAGAAAAAAATTCGGCAATTGTGCTAAAGCATGATATCCCTAATAGCTTTATGGCTTCAATATAGCTGAGTGCCAAAAAAATGGATACTATGAGGTAATCAGTGAAACGAAAATTGTTGTTATTGTTTGAACTCAAAACTGAAATGAGGTTTTTCCAGCTGCGCAATTACCACAAAATTAAAGGAACTAATTGGAGTCTCTATTAAATTTAGACTTCATTTGTCTTAGCTGGTGGTTAAACATGTGCAGGGCTCATGCAAAATTCGCGTCATAAATCGCAATATCTGATTTGATCACTTAATGCGAAAAGTCCATCATGCATCAATGAATTGTACTCATGCGTATAATATGATATGATTGAGCACAATTGCTGGTCAAACAGTGCGTTCATATTCGTTCTAAGCACTGATCACATATTGGAGGCTAATGTGGTTGACGGTTGGCATTCTCGAAATCGTTCACGTATATGTGTGAAATGAGGCAAGTCAATATGAGAAGATTGCTGGCTTATTGCTTCGACCAGTATATAAATCATCGATAAATGTGTTTCTGGTATGCGTACATAATGCAACGATCATCTAGTTAGGTTACCTCTGCAGTTGATAGTTCCGATCACTTTTTGTGATCAAATGTGGAGATCATAGATAGCAAAAGAGGATGGATAGAATGCTGAGATTTGATGGCATCAGTGAATCGAAGGAAATAGTCGAAAGCAAAAGTTTTGTTCTCTGTAGAAACTTTATGGGTATAACCGTTCCTCTTCTAACTCTGATTTGTTGTGTTACTAACCAGAGGTATTTCGTTGCGAAACGTATCACGCAGTGTTTTTCTTCTGATCAGGCGATCGATTTCTTGAGCAACATAATAATAATAAGAGTTCATATGAGTTTCACTTGAATGGAAAGCATGAATTATGTTGCGCGAAAAAAAATAGCATTTATTTTTACAGAAAATTTCATCATTAAAATAATTTGCTCGTTTTTTACAAAAGTTTAATTATGGGTACATAAATGAGTGATTTCCGTCTATTGTATGCTTTGGCGAGCCGAACAAATTCGTAAGTGAAAACTCATTGAGCATGTCGACACTTATCATTTATGAAGTCGACACTTATCATTTATGAATCGACACTTATCATTTATGAAGTCGACACTTATCATTTATGAACTGCTTCTTAAAATTAAACTTTCATTTTCTTTCCTACCTAGTACACTATCGTTGTTGTTTAAAATGTTTCAACATGTCTATACTCATATTTTGGCATTCGTTTAGCGCTTCGAGATACCATCCGTTCGTGGTATTCAGTCCACTGTCATAGACATCTGATCAAAATTGCGATGCTTTAGCTGATCATTGTACTTTTTCCGCTTGCTGCTGACATCATTCGAAGAAATAAGTGGCTTAATATGTTTCGTTTCCCTGGTCAGCAATTTATGAGCGCAATTTTTCGACACTTAGAAATCTTTAGAAAGCATTCGTTTGAGAAAAAAGAAGTGCATTTTTACTAAAATTTTGAGACCTTAACGTAAAAGTTTCAACACAGTTTTAAATACGCTCATTAGATCAACGCTTAAAGAGCGAAAATTATGCTTGCCATTGGCAGATGAGCTTTTCATCTAATGTGATCGATTTAAAATCAACTTTTATAAATAAATATCTCAGAAGGTGACCTCGAAAATGCATGAGGACATTTTCTCTTAGTGATGTGATAACTCGATTATTTAACACAGTTAAATTATTGTTTTCTTTTCACCGGAAGCTAACGCTTTTGAAAAAATCGTTTTTCATCTGGGTGACATTCCATTGAAATCGATGACCGTATCAGCCTCGAAAAAAAGTCGACTTCATCAATTCGTTAAAATATCGTTCACGTGATTAAGAGCTAGAAATGATGGTATTGAGCGAAATTTTGAGCACTATCTCCCACATCGTAATACACTGAGAAGGCAAGAAAATTATGGTGCACGTTTCGTATTTGAAATGAAGTTTTCCATCACCGTGATTAGGTGAGCTTTTTCGAAAAGGCATACGGATGAAAATGACGTGCCTCCTCCGTTTCCAACACTGAGTTTTCGATTTCAAAATGTACTCTGCGTGCAAGAAGTTTTGACGCACATACTAACACCATCTTTTCAGTTTCATCTCTTAGAATTGTTTTTTTTTTTTAAATCTTTCAGTTCATTTTATTAGATCAGAAGAATGCTCTCCAATCCTGAGTCTGAGTCTATCATCTTGAGCATTCGTATAATTTTCATTTTTGAAACTTCATTTCACGATGATTAAGCATCAGTCCTTTGCAAGCGGGCAATAGAATGAAATTTCGTCAGCAAACACGTTGATGTCGTGTATCACATTTCCTCATACAGCCTTCAGAAAGTAAAGAAAATGAGTGATTTTATGCTCGGATCATATATATCGTGTGGTGATCAACAGTTGCCTTCAGTATGAGCGATTATTGAGAAAGAAAATTTTGCTTAACTTCTAACAGCTACTCTCCTCTAAGATACTGCCAGCTCTAAGAGGGATTTTCTAAGTGAGTTTACTCCTTTTATATCCCTTTCAGTTTCTCTTTCGGTTGTTTGAAATAACTGTTAACAAAAGAATGAAGAATGAACATTTCGGCAGTCTGCTGGTAGTTTTGTAGTACTTAATCAGTAATACTTAATACTTAATACATAATACTTAATACTCAATACTTAATACTTAATCAGCAACGGAAATTTTCCTTTTATTCACATATTTCAAATTTTTGAACAAAAAATTCACTAAAAACAATCAATAATTTTCATAATATTTCGATACGATTTCATAATTCATAACGCAATATGAAAAAAAACACAGTGTTTCCATGCACATTTGCTCCAAGCGGTCTCGCTAAATCGATTTCAAAACTAAAATGCAGTCTTTGTCTGTGAATTGAAAAGTTTCATTGTTTTTCGAAAAATAATTCATCGATCAACGTCAGATGCTAATAAATTTTTTTTTGTTGTCGAAATTCACCTTCGGATATCACGATACTTCTACAGTCGTTTCGTCAGCGAATAACAAAGAATCCATTTTGCATATCCTCCAGTTATTTGCCATAAAATCGTCGTATATTTTTGCTCAATTGAGAAAGCTAAAAGAAATAAGTTCTTAACGCCAACGAAGATTGAGCGTCTGCTCACTGCAGTCAAACAAGTGCGCACATACAGGAGCAATTATGAAATCATATAGAAGATCGTCAAATTTTTCGAGAGCTGAGACGAAAAAGGGAGTAACGAGGAAGTGCACAGAAGAATAAATGAATTTCAGAGAGTCTATCACTGCATGTTCTTTTCATAAGGTAATTCTACTTTTTTGTAGCCTTCAGGATTGTTAAGCTTAACACGCAAACAGTAAGAAAAAACCGACCGTATAAAGAAAAACGAGTAAAGCTTGAATTCTGGAAGCACACGATTTTTTTTTGGCTAGCTGTGCGTCTAAATGGATAAATATTTTGCTAGCTGATTTTGGACATTTATCGCAAATTTGCAGAATCGTCTCGACGAATCTCTTCTCAGCCATTATCGTTTATCTTTACATCATTTTTTTACGCTTTCAAACATCTAAGCTGCCGCTTGCTTCGACGTTTTGTTGAAGATGATTTTCGTTAACTGCACGCTTCGAATCGGTCCTTCGTTTTTGTCCATCAAATCAGCCACTTTCGTAACATACTTAACCGTTTGTAGTGCTGCAAAGTCGTTATTATGTAAGCTTGCAAAATTTTATTATAGCGAAGTCTATGTGCTGAATTTGTGTATCTTTTTGTCCGGGAGGTGTTTTCAGTTTGCAGACAACTGAAGCCAAAATTGCAAAATGTCATACATATAAAGAACTGGCTGCTCCTATGTAGGTTCAAATCAACGCTCCAGTATAGTGCTCAATTACGGGCAGCCAATTGAAAAGATAGTGAAAATTCTGCATACTGTACTGCATTTTGCAATAGACCAAGCACAAAATCATACGCAAAAGAAATTCTTAAAACGATTCATGCACAGAGGGAGGGTCGAATCAATTAAAATATAGTGATGGCATCGTCGGCATTCTTCACCACCGATTGCCTATTAATTAGAGGCCTTTTTTTAAACGGTACAAATATTAGAAGCGTACATTAGATGATCTCGGCTAAACGCAAAATAAAATTGCTAATTTCATCGTGAGCTGAGCAGCTCATATAGCAACGCTTCCAAGCAGCTTGTAAAGCGTACCAGTAGACTACTATTAGTACAAAGTGTGTTTTAAGCTAAAGTAATGAATGTTAGAAAATCAAATTAAGAAAGTAAGAAACACTTCTGCTGAACAAACCTCAAACACTTGCTTTAGCCACGCACCAAAAAATCGTGGTGATGGAACGACTTAATCACTAGATGAGAGCTTCTGGAGTCTATTTCCTTGAAACCTTTGCGCTTAGTTTCTCAGCCTTAAAGATTTCTTGTCTAGATATTTGTAGCCGATAGGTTCTTCATAGTATGATCTTTAGTTCGATCTTAGATTTCGGCCTTGCAGGCGATTATTTCTGTAATGTCACTCGCACCCTCCTCCCTTTCCCCTGTAATTATTTCTATGCACCATAACTTCTCGAGAAACTCATGAGTCGTTCATGCGTTTTGCTTGAAGCGCTCGCAATCCTACGGGTTACGCTTGCCAAGTTTAGTCGCAAAAACTTTATGGCTGCTAGGTTGAAATTACTGATTAAACAAATATACACGAACTCACAGAAACACACACACGTATACAACAAACAAGCAACACATAAGCACAGATATGCGCCTAACCCATCATGAGCTTTGTCGATAGAAAGGCATGAAAACGTCACCGAATTAATGTAGGCAATTTTTGACTCTTCGTTCCGAACTTCTACTCGCTCTTGTACATGTTTTTTTGTCGAATACAGCGCTAAATTTTACCGGAACATCACATGTCTCAGAGTGACAGCAAAAGTGAGCACACAGAACGCGTTTGTTTTTCAATAAAACTTTCTACTACATATAAATGTAAATCCCAGTTTTTCTACAGGTCTTCTCAACTACAACACATTCTTTCCTTTCCATTCTTTGCAATTTTATTATGCAAGTGCGAAATGAGAATGTACTTCTTTGTGTAGAAAGGGAAATGTAAATGCGTATTGTAGCTATCCGACAGTCATAACATTATAGCACCGGATCATGGCTCATATGGGATTGCGAGTTGCAGAATTGTAGTATAAATACGTTACGTATACAAAGAGCGCCATCTGCACGCGTGTGTCCTCATGGGACGGAGTTGAAGATGCGTTGTGTCGCAAGGAGGGGTAAGATGGGCGAGAAAGAGGGTGGCGGCAAGACAGTTTTCTGAGCGCTTAGCAAAGACATTTTACCAAACTAATGAGGTAAGACACGAAGACTGTGCAATATAGCTCATCGGCGACCACGTAGTGAGACGGCAGGATCGAAGGACGAGTTAACGAAGGAGTGAGGGAGTGGTGGGTGGAGATGGGATAGCCAGAGCAAAAAGGTGAAAAGATCTCAACACTTAAAGTAAGTCATAGTTTCAAGAAAAAAAACATATGGTGGTCCTGTGGTGGAAGTGGATTCAACTTGAAGCCTCATTGCTTTTACTTCATTTCGAGCAGTTGTTGCAGCAATCATTAAGTAGCTAGCTTCGATCGTTGTGTGCGCCATACACAAGAACATGTTAACATGGTTTTAATCTATAATATTTCAGCTTATACAGCGATCGTCAGGCTGCAATTTAAAGCCAAGTTTGAAGAGTCATAATGATCGCTAATTGAGTCGAAACGTTGTGTAGCAAGATTGTTCCTTCGTCAATAGTGCAAACGATGGTCAAAACGAACTCAACAGATATTAATGGCATACTTCTCAGTAGTTAAAGTTAAATCAGTTATCAGTCATATAAAACTTTCTCGGTTATATAAAACATATGTTTTGCTGAACGTTTCACAAATCTTCAGTGGTCACTTTACATCACAATAAGCTTTCTAAATGTGATCGCCTCTAGGCACTGAGTTATTGTTCCATAATTTGATCTTCATGGTCTGCGTCTTTCTGAAAGTGATTTATGTGATTGTGCATGATGCCAAACATGGAGTATAATCTCTGTTTCCGCTGTTTTTTTGTCGAGAAGAAAAATTATTGCTAATATTCATTCGAACGATAAGCAAACAATGTTTTATGATATCATCTTTAAATTGTTTTTTTTTCTAAATAAGACTGAAGCGTTTCGGTTAAGTGATTTGTCATTAAAGTTAATGATTCAATAAGCAGCATTTTGCATGCATGCATTCCATACATCCGCTTGTTCGATCATTTAGTGAGCGAAACAGTACTTGGGTAACTTTTTTTTAATGATAAACCAAGCCCTACGCAGCAACAAATAAGTGATGTCGAATATGTGGGCGTGTCATATGGGACATCTGAAGCTTTCTCGGTTTCTCAAACGCAATACGTACACACTTTTCGAATCGACGTTTCTTATGAAGCTTGCTGAACTGCATAAAGCACTAATAGCAGCAGTCTTTTCTTTTGCTTGTGTTCCACTGTGTTTTTCAAATAGTATTTGTTGTTTTATGTGCTATAAGCGTTCTGTAGCAAGACTTCTTGGAAGTATAATCGGAAGTAAACTGTATCATTTATAGAAGTGTTGTTTTAGGTCAACTTTAGGAAATCAGCTTGGAAGAGGAAGGATGCTTTACGAAACCAGGTTGTTCCATGAGATGATCTTTTAGTTGTTAAAAGGATTAGACTGCCCGATTGTTCAGTCTATAATAAGGAGTGATTGCTATGAGTTGCTTATTCCACAAATCCTTAACTGAGGGACGTAGCATAAGCAATTTTCTTTCAATTTAATGAAACACCAAAATTTTTGTACACATTTCCCAAGAAATGATGAAGAAGAAAGGAACACTGAAATGACTGATTTCATTTACTGAAAGATTTCTCAACGAAATTACTCCTCTCTATTACTAGGTAATTCTTCTACCTCCATTGCTCTAAATAACCGCTTTGTTTTAACCGTTGTTCAGAATTATTTGTATTTTATTCCTTCTTTGTCCTAAAATTAGCTGTTAAACAATTTTGGAGCTGTTTGAAAGTATTCTATGCGTTTCTACGATGCAGTATTTCTCAACTCAGAATGTCCTTCTTCTTTACTAGTGATTTTTGAAAGACTGTGAAAATTATAAGGTACCGGCCTAAAAATATCACTATGGTGTTAATTTTGCAAAAATTTCATTGGAACAAGACGAGAAGTCATCGTGAGGTCAAAATACATCCATCGTTCGGATATTTGCTGTTCCAAACGTAACTGATACAGAAAATCGCAGCAGCATATTTTTAGCGTTGAGCTGACAACGATTGTAATGCATGGAATAAGCACTTGAACGAAGAGTGTAGGTCATTCGAGTTGTGTGAACTCGACGCAGCATCATAATTATGCGTAATCACATTGCGATATTCTTGATATGCCTTGCATTAGTGCATTCAGCCTAAGGGCATTTAAGATCGAGAGTGGAAATATCCTTAAAAATTGTTCGAAAATATTTCGTTCGATCAGTGATCATTGTGGGTACTTTTACATTCATTCTTTCGCATTTTTCTCTCCGCTTTTGCACTACTATTGCCTCTTTGCTGTTGTAAGCCAACGTCGAGATTTAAAATCAGCTTTTTTTTTTACAAATATGAGACTATCTCATAATTATGCGTAATCAGATTGCGATATTCTTGATATGCCTTGCATTAGTGCATTCAGCCTAAGGGCATTTAAGATCGAGAGTGGAAATATCCTTAAAAATTGTTCGAAAATATTTCGTTCGATCAGTGATCATTGTGGGTACTTTTACATTCATTCTTTCGCATTTTTTTTCTCCGCTTTTGCACTACTATTGCCTCTTTGCTGTTGTAAGCCAACGTCGAGATTTAAAATCAGCTTTTTTTTTACAAATATGAGACTATCGGATAAATGAACGGACAACACATGTCCCTGTTTTAGCTGCGGATAATCTTTCGCCAGTTGCATCAAAGCCTTTATATAATCGATAACAACAAATAAATATGAACAGAAACATAGGAAAGGGAATAATGGGGAATGTGTTGAGCTGATTTTTATCTTAGCAATAAAATTTGTTATGCTGATGAAAAATTTGACGCTCTGTATTGAATATAGCGGCCGATCGAACACAGCAGACAACTGATGCTTAGGTTAAACTGAATTTTATAGAGCACATAGATCGATAATAACTGAGATCAAGGATACAAACGCGTAATTGATCGAAAATGGATTCATGATTCCTCAAAAAGCACACATTTAATTAATCAGCTGATTCATATGACTATGAGCTTTTATTGGAATGCTGAAGCACTTATGTATGTTAGTTATTTCGTATATGGTTTATTTTTCGGCGACTTTCTTTATTCTTCAACCGTAGTATATATATATTTCAATGACGCTTTGGCGAAGGCAGCTCAGCTTTCGACGAACTTGATTGAGCTGAGTTCTTCGCTTTGTTTTTTGTCCTTGAATTTTTTTAAAAAAATACAGCTGTTTTGATGAGGTTAGATTGTTGTCTTTGTCCCTCCTTCTAGCTCAGCTTGCTATCCAAGCAAGGGCTCATCAAATGTGGTGAGTGCATCCAAAAGTGCTTGACGACTTTAGAACGCCATCTTAAGTTAACCACATATCGCATATGGTGCTCAGATCAACAAAGCGAAATGTTCTGGTAGTACTGCGGTCAAAGTGATGCTTAAATAGGCGAACATTTATTTGTAGTGCTGTCTTGATTGCGGTTCACCAAGCTAACATTTAAAAAGCTGTATTCGAGACATTCAAAACGTTCAAATGGTGCACACTTCACGTTTTTAATCATTACCACCTCAACTGCTCAACGCAAAAACAAATCCAATTGTATAGTATGGAAAAATCGCTAATCAAAATATACGGTAAAAATTTTTAATCGCTCTCAAGCAATTTCGGATTTTTTAGTGACAGCTTGTCTCGAACCATGCAATTATTACAGTTTTTTGCAAATTTGGACATCCTCTTTATATCTCTCTATAATGTTATTAAAATGGGAAGCCGAATCGAAGAAAAGAAAATCTGCATGGAATTTATTTCTGTTTATAATTTTCATATAAAAATGCATAATGAAAGGAAAAGCTAGCAATGTATAAAGAATTCACTCAACCGATGCATATGTTCCAAGAAAAATGTTATAAAATGATATTGAAGTAAATTTTGACACTTAGCGATGTACGATTTTTCGATTGAATACGGAAATACTTTTCCATAAAATTAACTTCACTCAGGCTGATATATTTGCTCGTTTTAGACGACAGTTCTGGATGAGATAAGTGAGGACTTTCGTACTTTAAGTATTTCTGCTGAACTTGACACTGAAGCCCATACTTGCTTTTAGTAAATCATCAAACTTTATGATGCTCAAATTCTGAGACCTTCGAAATTTGGTAATAGCTAAAAAATCCGAGCTTCAATAACAAATATGGCCCTATAAAATAGTTTCCTTTAAAGTGTATATTCGTTGCCCACACTTCAACGATAAGGTATTTGAACTTAAACGTTTGAAAATGAAAACGTTGGAGGACAAAATTTATATGGAATGAAATGAACCCAAATTGAGGGATTTTCGACGAATCACTCGTCGAAAATTTCGCCAATGTGGCGAAATTTTATTCTCAATTTCGATTTTTTCTCAACTCGGTTTTATGAATGCTTGAAATCAATCACCTGATTGTTTAAAAATTTTTTCTTTCGCTTTCTCAAGCCCAGTGGTGTGTCTCACGCTCTTTTGCCGTTTTTCCCTCCGATCGGTGTTGAGAAAATCGAATGAGCGCACTGGGAATTACGATATTCATGCGAAGCAGTTTTATTGTTTATACGTATATTACTATGCTCTTTTGTTCGCTAAAGTACTTAGGTCGCAAAACTGAAACGCTTAAGTGAGATATNNNNCCCTAACCTCCCTCCCCAACTACCCTCCTTAGAGCTATATGAATTTTTTTAAAATGCTTTGAAATAGTTTAAAAAGGCATCGCAGAGGGTATTAATGTTGCAACATTTCTTTTGCATTTGTCCGACGGTTTGAAGTCGTTCGTCTGAAGAATCAACCGTTCTTTATCATTAATGGCTGTTGACAGTTGTTCATATATTGCCAGACACCCAAGACTAGAACAAAAAAGTCAAGCGGTGTTTATTCACTGTTTTCCGAAGCAACGAATAAACGCCACTTCATTATCAATTCAGTAAATGTAGATATAGAACGAAATATTTGTTTGAAGATGACGTCGAGGAAACAACGAACTCCTATTATGGAGGCAAATGAAGCGTCAAAAACACGTATCGATGTCTGCTATGCATTTGTGCTTTTGCATCTGCAAATTTAGTCAAACTAATTTATGCAACCTGAAAAGTCCCAAAGCAGTCGAATTTGCACAATTTAAGGTTGTTGGTTAGCCTAATCGCTTGGCCTATTTAACAAAGAAATTTTGCTAATTTGCATATATACATGGAACTCATGTGACTGCTCACTGAAACCAATGCTTCAGTAATTAGCTTAGAATTCTTTAGCATAAGCCGCTATCGAAGTATTTGCATTAGCAAACGCGCATAAATATTAAAACCTGTAAATGGAACCCTAAAGGCGAGTTTTTTTTATACCATATGAAGCGGCATTATGGACGGAATTTCGATGATACTAGCTTATTAACGTCGATGCGTGATTGCACACATGTGCGTTGCTATTGCTGAAAGGACGTCTGCGATGCGCTCATTATGGCGGACCTTTCATGCATTCTTTTTTCTATTCCTTTGCGTAAGCCTTTTCAATGGTTTCTTCAAGTACCATCCATCCTCAATAGCTCTTCAAATGCTTTATGCAAAGCTTTCCTCTCGCCATTATAAATATCTCCAATAATTCTTGTTTATATCATCACAATTTAATCGCTGTTCCATCTCGATACTGCATCACACATATTACCTGTGACCATAATCTATCAGCATTTCATGACTCGACGTCCACTCAATTGGATGCGAAAAAAATGAAGTAGAATAAGAAAAATTCAATGTTTCAGAACCCAAAAAATCCAAAATTTCAATAATTTTACAGCGCGAATTAAGTACTTCAGCGTATTTATACAATATGTGATCTTTTTCTTACTCTTCTTATTCTTACAGCTCGGGCTTTCAGTGTGATGTCTCGATGTTACCTGAGGCAATCGCACGCCGAGCAACAGCCATCCCTTTGGCTATTGTAGCTTGTTGTTTATTACCACCCGCTAGATGGGCTGTCAGTGGTAATGCGTGATATAGTTCTGACAGGACACCTCAGAAGAGGTCGAGGTGTTGCGCTGTGTATAGATTCAGGTCGTGAATTCATTTCTTGTTGAGGTATAAGGCGGGAAAAGATAGAAATGCCATTCATAGTCAATGCAACAACACAAGTACGAGTCATTGAATTTTTCAGTATTAAGCAATCAGGCGTCGAATAGCCCTTCCATGGGCAAATTTATCCCAATTCAATAGATTTCATCAATTTTACTAGTCGTATGAGCTTAATTGCATGAAGCTAAAAAGCGCAATCCTGCAATATTCCCCTCAAACAAACGGATTCCTTAAACACTTAGGATTTTCAACTACAAAAGTTTTGAGCGAAGAATGGTCATCTCTTGTCCCCTATAAAAGTTTTGCTGTGTCATATAACTTCTTGAGGAATTTCTCCATTGCGAAATGTCTCGTTACGATCAAATAGTTTTCACTAAAGTATTACGTAATTTCAAAACAAAAGTTGTATGTAACTTCCTAAGCAAGCATCCGATCGATTGTGCTATTGCACATGCGCGATTGATGTCAGCAACGATTGCAGATGTTAGTTTCAAACATGCAGAAAAGAAAACAAATTCTTATCGTTCTTATAGACTAGTGGACCCGAAATTTTTTCAATAGCTAACATGAACTTCTTCCTAATAGAAGTTCATTTGAGTAACAAATTCACTGTCATGACATTAACTTAGGGGGCGGAGGGGAAGAGATAAGACATGTCTACACTGTATGAGTTTGATGAGTGAAAAGCAAAAAAAAAGAGTAAGTGCAGAAACAGCTCATCTGCGCATATTTCAAAAAGAATTGATGAAAGTAATACTCTTTAAAATTATTCGATCGGCCATCCATCATCCAGATCAGTGTTTGTAATGTTCGGCCGAAAATCTTAACGCAAGCTACGCCTGAATTGCTTTTTGAGGAGATTCCATAAGGTTCACCTTATAGGGTGTGACCAAACGAAACAAAAAATTGAGAAAATGTTGAATGAATGAATGACAACACACAACCATACAACACAAATGCAGTACTTTCGAATGTGATATCGTTAATAGTAGTCATTGAATGCGAAAGTGTCTCGAAACGATGTGAGCATTGCTTGCAGGCACGCAATACCGTATGCAAACCATCAACATCACATTAGGGCCATTACATTCAGGCAATTACCGCTCGCCGTTTTTTTTTTCATTGCATGCAAATTTCCGCTCATCCGATTGAAACGCCAAATAGGATCACAAAAGAGTCGGGGCCCATTCATCGATGGCATATGACACAGCCATTCGGGACCATCGTACCACACACACACAGACACACAGACACATACACACATATATATATATACCGCCATGTATTCTCGCCACTGAGAAACAGAGCGCCATACCACAACATCATGCAAAATTCAGGAAGAGTATATCCTACCGCTATGCCGTACCGTTGAGAAGAGAGCGAGTGTAATGCACTCATAACATTGTATCATTGAAAAATACCGTACCACACCGCCACATCGTATAGGCAATCAAAAAGAGTGTACTGTACCATACCACCAGATTATACCATCAGATGCAAGCAGTGTTCTATATCACCATACCATGCCACCAGTCAAAAACACTGTTCCATGCCACCATATCATACTACTAGTCAGCAATAATGTGCCATGCCAGTAGATCATGGCACTAATTGCAAACAGCGTTCCATACCACCATATCATGGAATATTCAAAAACTGCGTGAAATACAACAAATCATTAGAAGGGTTCCATACCGCCATATTTTGCCACCAGTCAGAAACTGTTTACCACACCACCGTATCATAGCATACAGAAACAACGTGACATACCACCACATCACAATGCCATTCAGAATTGCTTACCATACCATCCCACCGACCAGAATGAGCATGCTATGTCACTATGTCGTACCGCCTTTCGCAAATTGCATATCTTGCATACCAAATACTTTCTGGTAAAGTTCACCTGCAATATAACAGTTTCCGATGTTCTTATAAGCTTAATAAACAGCATAGGGGGTGGGGGCGGAGGGGAAGAGATAAGACATGTCTACACTGTATGAGTTTGATGAGTGAAAAGCAAAAAAAAAGAGTAAGTGCAGAAACAGCTCATCTGCGCATATTTCAAAAAGAATTGATGAAAGTAATACTCTTTAAAATTATTCGATCGGCCATCCATCATCCAGATCAGTGTTTGTAATGTTCGGCCGAAAATCTTAACGCAAGCTACGCCTGAATTGCTTTTTGAGGAGATTCCATAAGGTTCACCTTATAGGGTGTGACCAAACGAAACAAAAAATTGAGAAAATGTTGAATGAATGAATGACAACACACAACCATACAACACAAATGCAGTACTTTCGAATGTGATATCGTTAATAGTAGTCATTGAATGCGAAAGTGTCTCGAAACGATGTGAGCATTGCTTGCAGGCACGCAATACCGTATGCAAACCATCAACATCACATTAGGGCCATTACATTCAGGCAATTACCGCTCGCCGTTTTTTTTTTCATTGCATGCAAATTTCCGCTCATCCGATTGAAACGCCAAATAGGATCACAAAAGAGTCGGGGCCCATTCATCGATGGCATATGACACAGCCATTCGGGACCATCGTACCACACACACACAGACACACAGACACATACACACATATATATATATATACCGCCATGTATTCTCGCCACTGAGAAACAGAGCGCCATACCACAACATCATGCAAAATTCAGGAAGAGTATATCCTACCGCTATGCCGTACCGTTGAGAAGAGAGCGAGTGTAATGCACTCATAACATTGTATCATTGAAAAATACCGTACCACACCGCCACATCGTATAGGCAATCAAAAAGAGTGTACTGTACCATACCACCAGATTATACCATCAGATGCAAGCAGTGTTCTATATCACCATACCATGCCACCAGTCAAAAACACTGTTCCATGCCACCATATCATACTACTAGTCAGCAATAATGTGCCATGCCAGTAGATCATGGCACTAATTGCAAACAGCGTTCCATACCACCATATCATGGAATATTCAAAAACTGCGTGAAATACAACAAATCATTAGAAGGGTTCCATACCGCCATATTTTGCCACCAGTCAGAAACTGTTTACCACACCACCGTATCATAGCATACAGAAACAACGTGACATACCACCACATCACAATGCCATTCAGAATTGCTTACCATACCATCCCACCGACCAGAATGAGCATGCTATGTCACTATGTCGTACCGCCTTTCGCAAATTGCATATCTTGCATACCAAATACTTTCTGGTAAAGTTCACCTGCAATATAACAGTTTCCGATGTTCTTATAAGCTTAATAAACAGCATAAAATACTTCGAAATGAGGCAAGATTGTCGTTTAGCCAGTACTTTCAACGTCGAAATTATCACTTGCAATAATCTTTTCACCCATGATACTAGTCGATACACAGTGTTCATTTAACTGATTTAGCGTTGCTGCCCCACCTGTGCCACCTATACCACGCATAACTCCTCACTCAGCTTTCATGATCTTTGGAAACAGAGCTGTTTTGCGTGTACCGTCTTCTCCAAACTGTTATAGATCCGCGAACTTTTATTCGAAGCTAATTCTGGATGGTAGTTTATTTGTCCGAATGTGACTGAAAGTCTTTACCCACTGTTTACTGTTTAAACGCTATTGCATAAGCGTTTTTGATCACTCGATAATCAATACGAGTCTTTCGTTCTGTCAAACAGTAATAGCTGTCCTCTAAATGACGTATAGAATTTTATATATCGTTCAACCTAGGCGCGAATCACTCTATCAGAGTAGTCCAATTGGCTTCTTTAAATTGCGATCCAAAAGCTTTTTTCGAATGAGATAGAAAGGGAATTTAATAATACCGTTGTTTAGAGGTAATTATGCATAATTAGAGCATCGCTAAACACCGATTTTGCGCGGTTATTTTTTATTTTTTGTTTTTTTTGCTATGGAGGCAAATAAAAGCCTTGTAGTGCATTTGTTATTACGAGAACTGTTGGCAGTCTATAGTTATGTATATTTTTTGGATTGTGAAGCCACTCGATATGATTTTCACTGCACTGATTTCTTTCCCTCCCTAATTTTATTGCATTGCAGTTCCCATGTGAGTTTCTGCTTGATCCGCATTTTCCACCAGAAGTTGCTCTTAGCACAAAACTGCCGCATCGTTTGAAGAAACTGATGTGACGTGCCTTATTGGCATTTTATCTTATCTCCTCAGTAAGCTCTTCCCATCCCTCACTTTCATTAACCGTCGACTCAGACTTATGAAGGCGAAACGGAGATTCGATTTGTTCTTATATTTAAAAATTAATCACCATCTCTAAACTGGGTGTTTAATCAAAAAAGCGATTTGTTGGGAAAAGGAACAAATCAAGCACACAATCGAATTCGTTATGCATTTGTTCTAAGGTGAAACTTGCGGCAGTAAAGTTTACCTCATGGTCCGTTGTTCTATTTGGTATATTAAAAAATTTAAATCGCTGAAGACGTATTGCGAAATCGGATCGCTTTGAAACCTCATAGGATCGTGTTTTTTTTGCAAATTATTCATCGTCACTTTCAATCATATCTGAACTTTGCATTTTATAATTTCAAAATCGAAGGGAATTAATTACAAATGCAGGAAGAAAAGGTTTGCAGCTAAAGTACTCCGTTAAAATAATTCCTTATATATACAAATGTAAAGTCCACAAAAATTACGACACAAGGAGAGCTCTAGAAATGCAAAGTACTGCAAGAAATTGCTGTGATTTGCTATTCTCTCGATGAAACACAAATTTGAAAAGTGCCCTTACAAAACATGTTCAATCCTAAAATGCCCTAAAATGATCACTATTGGAGATTTGCGACTTCAGCTATAGAAATTTTTCGCAAAAAAATTGAGCATCTTATTGGTGATCTTGTGTTCCTCATTAATCACCTTTTATCCGTTTTACGATGTCCGCATTTGCAAACTCACTCTATCGTAATGATATATTTGTGTCGTATTGTATTTCTCTAAGTCGATCTGTACGTTAATTTAAATCAGAAGTGATCGAATACAGTTTGAGCACTGGGATCATCCCCTATATCTATTTTCAAGCCAACTCAGCAACTCAGAAAAAATTATGAACGCTTTAATGCCGACCAAATTTGGCGACTTTTATTATGATTGAGCCAAATGCATTTTCGACCAGTTGTGTCACGAAAAAAGAATGTTTTTTTTTTTTGAAATGATGAGTCTCTACAAGTGGGCGGATCAGAATTTGGATTATTTATGGGCAATTTGTCGAACCTACAGGTCCGGTAAGTGTAAACTTTAAAGCGTATATCATAGCAACTTCCATAACACGCATTCTTACTCTTCTTTTTTTTTCAGCGAAAATTTGCCTCTCTTTGCGATGAGTGGCTTTAGAGTAGCTGAGTGCAAGGCATGGCTCTTATTTTCATCCCGTGCAAATCGGATCACCCGAACAACACTTCGCTCGAGTGCAATTAGAGGGCAACTTGCATATCTTTTTTACGTTTGCCTCAAATCGATTACGTTTGGGTGATGCATACAATTCCCTATCATAATCAGTCATAAATTTTGATGAAACCTTTCATTTTCTAGAACTGTTCTGAATTGCAATCATAAAAAAGGTGTAAATATGCGAAATTTAAATTTCTGTTTTTTTTGTTGCACGGAATTGAACATGCACTTGGTGCGGTTCACAAGCATAGAAGTGAGTCGAGCGCTTGACGCTGCTTTCTCTTGTTTCCTTTTGCGAAGTTTAGGGATTTTTTTGCACATCCTACGAAAAAAAATATCACTTCAGTGCCTTATATGGCATTTTAGACTGCAACCACAAACGGCATAACATAAGAGCTGTGAGTTTTAGAGTTCATGAAATATTGCAGACGAACACTAACTAAATTCATAGATATATTCGTAATTTTGGAATGAGATATCTGATTAGAGCAGATTCGAAGCAAGCAACGGGCTTAATAATAAGGTCGCTTAGAGTGTGCTGATCTAGATCTGAACCGGATAGCGATAATTGCTGGCAATATTTTCTTTTGCATATTTTTCTTCAAAAGTTTTCTAAAAGTTTGCAACAAGCGTTGTGCTCGCGTTAAGACTAATTCAACACGTGCTTTTTAACGTGTGTCTGTTTCTTTGACGTCCAGCAATGCTTCTATTCTATTCAGCACATCTCAGCAATCACGTTCAAGCATATACCTTCGACGCAACGTTACGTACTGTAACTCTTACAAGTGTCTCTTACGCATGTTTGTGACAACAGGTTGCACCATAGGAAATACGCGAACCGAATGCCAGCTTGAATCTAGGACTGCTAAAATATTCTCTTTCTGATTTCGGGTTTTTTTTTCAACTTGTCACAATTCATTTCTTCCTTCATGCGACTGATTAGTTTCTCTAATTGTATGTGAAATAAAAAACAAAAGGAATATATACAGTAGCGTTGAAATGTTATCGAAAGAACTTCCATGACATCATGGAGATAACTTTCTCGCCAAATTATCAACGCTGGCCGCGAAGGCCAAGCTCGAAAGCCTAATCCACTTTGGTTTTCGTTGACAACATCAAGATAAACAAACCATCTAACCACCATTTTTAGCTTCTTTTTATACAATTTTCATTGATTCCCGATGTTTCGCTCCTTCCACACTATTGAATTTCTCGTCGAATGCGTCGTCAATTTGATTCGTCTTTACGACATTTCAAAGTTATACCAATACTTTTCTTCTTTTTCGCGGTTTCTTTGATTCAGTAATATTGAGTGTTCATGCAGTGCAATCGTGATGGTTGTGTCTTTGTCGGCTTTTTTATTTCGGAACAATCAGTTCCGCAAATCATTTGACTTTGTTGCACTGCCGTTTCATCGTCGAATATAACGCACTATTACGCTTTCCGCTATCCTCCCTTCTTCGAGTTTTGCCAAAAAAAAACTTCTTTATTATAAGCGTTTTTTATTCCCGTTCAGCTCCTCAACCTATCGGCTCCTAATGTCATTTGAACATACCATATGTGTTCTTTGAAGAGATTGTATGACGATATCAAATAGCTCCTATGAATGCTAGAGAATTCGCCACATTTCCCTTTTTACTGTGCACATTAGTGATGCGTTCAGCGAAATGCGAAATAAAATAGTGCGAGTGCGTAGACATGTTGATTCAGCTTTTCGGTTCCAACAACACAAAAAAATTCTTATCAAATCAACCAAGCTTTTATCCGAGTACACAAAATCGCATTTCTAGCCCATTGAGATTGATGGCGATCGTGTTTGAGGATTTCGCTTGCCCATTTGCAACAACGGATTTTCAGACATCCCATTTAAGACAAAATTTAGAAAATGTTACTTGTTAGGACACAAACGTAGAAATATTTTTAGGTGAATGGCATATAAACCTATGCCGTTGCGCCTAATTCACCCAAAAACCGCTTGTACAAAAAGTACAACTGTTTTAAATAATGGACTTGTCACTCAATTATAGGACAGAGAGACGAAAATGAACATGGAAATAAAGCACAAATCAATAGAGCATGTGTGGTAAGCATGTTGGTGGTATAGATGAAACATCAATGCCAAAATATGAATAACTTAAATGAATCAAGTGGAGTATTTGATCGAAATTGCTTGCGCATTCGATGAAAACTTTGTTCACTCTTTGCTACCATTACTTACTTTTGGATTACTGACATTTCGGTGAAGAAAAAAAGAAGCAATTTTTGAGCGATATTTTCACTTATTAGAAAAAAACTGGAATATTTCGTTTGAATGAAAAAAAGGACTATTCTTGTGGTTATTTCATCAAAGTTTATAGTACGCTTTTGCTCTTTAACCATTCAATCGCTTCCATTTTTTCAAACAGAAAAAAAAAGAAAATTGTTATCCATCTCACCATTCCTATTGTTTTTTTCTTTTTAAATTAAAAGAACATTGAATTCTTCAAAGTCGAAAACATATTTGAATGAGGCAAATTCTCAGTGATTCAATCTGAGTTAATTTACAATTTGCTTGCCTTCTTTTGCTTTTTAATGCACTCCGTTTGCGCAATTCCAAATTACCAAACGAAATTTCACTGGCAGAACGTCGGTGATATTGGTTGATATGTTGCTCGACCATTTTTTTTTGCTAGAAATATTTCGAGCTGTGACATTTCTGGCCATAAGAGCCCTCACATGAGGATATAGAATCTATCCTCGGACGATTAAATTCACTAGCTGCCAATAGATCCGCTGTTCCTTACTTAAGAAATACCATTACTAAAAAAAAAACAAGCAGAGACTCAACGCTCTGTAATGTTTTGATTTGTTCATTTGAAATTCTACTGCTCCTTTAAAGCTCCTATTAGCATTTCCTGTATTCATTATCCGCACGTTCCTTCCACATTTTATACAGTGCACCTTAAAAAACCCCCTTCTTGAGATGCACTTATACATCTTGTGTTGTCGAATTGGCTACGGTGATGGTTATTTTACTAGGTGAAAGCGCTTCAATAGTGCAAGTGAGCCCATAGAGAGACTCATAAAGAAGACGATCTTCAGAAATCCCATTTTAAAAGTCATCTTACTTGATGGAAAAGATGGTTTGACAACACTAAATAAATTAAACATTCACTGAATGATCGAGTGCAATATCGTTCCTATAACTATGAATGCACCTCTCATAATTGCGCATCTGTTACCAGATCGTAGATTAAAGTTTGGCCAATGATACTTACTTGTCGATTGTTTCGCAAGCTAAATTGAGTGTACGGCGCAAGAAGTAATAGAATGTTTTATAATTGGGGCACATTTAAACACTGTTACCTTTGCACAAAGACAGCATAGTTCTGCACTACTAGCCTCAAAGCCACTAATAAGTGCAATCGTCAGCATTAATTCTAACTGGATGACTTATCGACGGCTGTGAAAAACTGATTTCAAATTGCACTTTATTTTCGTCTGTGATTATCTATTGTGTTTGAAACGTCTGCTAGGTTTTTCTCTCATAACGTCAGCATTGATGAGTTTAGTTGACCTCCCCTGCAGGGAAGAAAAAACAATAGTTGCGTCTGGAGCTGGTGTATTTTCAACTCATATTTCATAGAGCGAAAAGCTCGTTGCTACCATTTTCGGTGAAATTCTTAGATTTGCCGCATTCCTAGTTGCTGCATATAAACATTCTTGGCCGACCAACGATCGACCGATTGTTGGTAGGCGCTGTAAAGACCGAATTGTTGACCAGGTCAAGGCTGCTGCTGCTATCGAAGCCGAGCGTGTTTTTCCAGAAATCGCCATTTCTATCATTCAGAATCTCATAAGAACACGTATTTGCGTTTTTCATTCGATGTAGTTTTCATATCTGTTGTCATTTAATCCACATCTATAATCTAGTGTATTGAGTGAGGTGTTTGGCAATTACTCATAACGTCATGATGCTTTTCGTGTTTTTTTTTAGATTATATCCGAAATTTATTAGATTATGCCTGTAAAGTTCGTTGCGATAGCTTTTCGGATTCTTGGGTTGAAACTCCCTGACTGACGGGGACGGGCACATAGACACGCGTACATGGATACGCAAAGGAATGACAGAGCCAACAGTGCGCCTGCGTTACAGCAGAAATTAAGTGCAAAGAACCAATATTCCAATCATATCTGCCAAATCGATCAACTTTTCGGTTGCCATATCAACTTCTACGGAGTTCTGAAGACACTTGGCAAAGAACTACTTAGTGATCCATGTATGGCGCGGAAAATAGTCAATTTGTTTTAAAGCATATCAGTGGTTTACACATTTCTGGACTTGGGTAGCAGAAAAACAGTTCTTTAGTGGAAGGACGACTCTCGCTAGCGATTGGAGCGGCTAACATAACATTGGTTACTCTTTGGCGCACTTATTTAATTCGACAACAATATGAGCATTAGACCGTTTTCATTATGTTTTTCCACGCTCACATTATGCATGATTTTTCCTAATGTTTTTTTCATATTGAATTTCAGTACTTGGAAAGAGCCATACTCTAAACGAAATGTTTTATTTCTTTAGTTTATTTAAGAGTTTCATTCACTAACCGGTTAACGTTGTTCGACTGTGCCCCTCCAGTATAGTTTTGGCTCCCAGAACAAAATTATCTTTTCGCATATAGTTCCTTTCTTTTCCGCTAAAATAGAAAAGTTTTATTGAAGCAAAGAGTATAACTTTAAAATGGCGCATGATGTCGACTATAACGATGTTTCTTTGTCATTAGGCAGAATCACATTTCCTCCAATTTCGAACTGCTTAATTAATTATAATATGTTTGACCGCAGTCTATTCAGTGCACAGAAACATGCATTTGATGTTTAGAATAAGTAAGAGCGCATGTCGACTGCCGCGGTCAACGTTTTGGTAATTCCGCATATCAAATCGTACCAATTTTATTAATATTTAAAACAATCATGCGCACAATAAAGCACTGCGGAATAACGGCTAATTAAGCAAGATTTCTAATGCTTATTACCAATTCGATCTATTTTCGAATGTCATTGTTACTTTCGGATATGGATATTTAAGATGCCCATATCAATTTCAGAGGGTTTGCACTACAGGAAAATAGATAATATTATATGTGATTTCATAACATTATCTTCAGTGATTGTGCAGATGAAGCAACCGAACAGAAGCATATGTAGCTGTGCAGAAAGAGTTGCAAAAGCGTATAGCTGCAGGCCATCAAGAATATGCATACCGACAGTGAACTGTTTCTTCATAAATACTTCATTATGTGCAAAATAGAACGTACGTATAAACACGAACATTTACTTGAAGGAGTAACAAATGTGTATGCTGTTGGGAGAGTGCGAGTACATATGATGATTACTGCGCGAAGTATTAGCGACTCCCTATCCATCCAGTGAATAATTCACTTACATTCGTGAACCAAACATTATGTCCTTTTTTGGCGATAGCAAATGCGCTACTGAAGTGCCTGTGGATGACACAAACGAGAAATCTTGTTGACAACAGTACTCTCACAATCTCATCTTAGATACACTTTTTTTTGAAACTATGCCAAAAGTAGCAATATGCTTTAGCCATTGCTCATTAATTTATTCAATAAGCATTTTTCTTTTCTATGCTCGTTTCTTATTTTTTTGGTATTTTACCGAAAGAGAAAACAATTCCGCAAATGAGCAAACACTGTGAACTGTGCAATTTTTTAAATGTAAACTGTATTGTTTATGCAATGACAAAAAGTTATAGACAATTGACGATAATTGTGTCTTCGAACGATCCGAATTCGGACAATCAATGCGCCGATTTTTATGTGCAGCAATCACATAAATCAATAAAATCGTAGTCTTGCAATTTAGCAAGCATATTATTTTAAGAGGTTTCTCTGAACAAAATTTACACTTACTTCTGATGAAGCTTTATATGAATTATATCAGACTGACGTAATTGAGCGAGGAAATATATCAGTTTCGAGTATATTTCTTTGAACTTAATTTTCAGCTCGTAAAGCATAAAACGTGCGATTATCTAGAACTCATCGAATAGAACGGATTCTATTGACTTCCGCATAATTTCTAAAAAAAGTAATTAGGAAGATTTTCAGAAATTGGAAGCCAAAATGCATAGCACTTCCGTTGTTTAAGAGTACATTGTACGAAAACACTAGGTGTTTGGCCGCCTATCGCACAGAAATTTTTCACTGTTCACGATTTTAGAGCAGCGAAATTAGAAATTGAGAGACTAGAGCAACACATGACGTCAGTGTTCAATTCATTCATTATTTTGTTCGGCTAGGCTAAATGTATGTAATCTGAAACGTCTTGAGATTTCACATCGTTAATTAAACTTCGCCTTTTAAGCAGCCATCATATTCCCTTCGTTTGGCGATGACGTCATCACACAGCGAATATTTTAAGATAAGAATTTGCTTTAAGCGCTTGAACTTATCGCTTGAATACGTCACTAGCGCACTTATGAAAACTACTATCGTTCTCATTCCACTGCGCCAGGTTTATCCGGCTATATTCCCTCTCAACGTTTTTCGAAGATTAATCATCCAGTTTTTTAGTATATCGCTGTGATGTTTCGTTGCATAACGACCATTTTCTCTCACCTTCACTAGCGGAAAATTTTCTTCTGCGTGAAACTATCCAATTGCTTTTTTCTTCCCGGAAATTTCCCGGAAAAGAATAGAAGTTTTCCGGGAACAACTTTGAAGAAGTTTCGATGTAAAAGAAATTTTTGACGCGCAAATTTGCTCAACGAAATTATTCAATTTGAATAGTAAAACCATCTGAATACAATTATGCGCAGATGATTGGAACTTGCTTCTTTGCAAATGCGTTTTACTGTTTCATTTTTTACGAAGCCTTTATCGACTTATCTGATGTTTGTTCTTTGTTCTAATGCTTTATTAAAATACTGAGCTTCCTTCTTCTTCCTGTTGATTCAGTTAATGGTTATACTGCGCCGCAATTATTGATTGCCATAAGCGATCATCGCTAGTTTCGTGTTCGGTCTTGAAGTCAAATTTTTTCAGAAACTTCTTCGAGGCACTTAAAATTTACTCGTATGGTTAAAGTGGAAAGCAGATAACTTTTTCGAACTTCTCTTAAGGATGATTAGTTCGCTGCAATGATGATCAAGAATATCTTGCTAGAGATGAACTAGCCATCAAAAAGTTTTAGCAGCTTTAAATGAAATGCGCCTCATTAAATAGATAGTTATGCTACGGAGTAAAGCGCATTATAAGAATGACATCCGAATGAGCGATTTCTTAAATAATTACCCGCGAGATGTGGTGTGGAATGGAATAATTAGTAATATTTCATTTGCTCGCTCAATGAAAGCCCGCCACATCGATAAACACCAATAAATCATGCGTGCCACACCGTAAATAGGTCTTCATTAGCTACATCGATCTTCGAACTATCACAGCGTATTTCCGCTCTAGCACATTCATCTCAACAATTAGTGCCTTTGCGAAGTATGATGCTGTCGACATTCAGAGGGTGTTGCCTGTCTGTGGCAGCTAAAAATGCCGCATAGGCTGTGGCAGTAAACATTCACAGTACTTTGTTGCTTAAGGGCTTTTTTTTGCTAGTAACTATTTGGAGTTGTTGTCCAGAAGGGGTGTCAATTTTAGCGAGCGTTTTCGTCTGCGAACGAGCCATTTCGAGAATACTGAAGAAAAGCTTTTGGCACATTTCGGGCTCTCCAACCATCTTCACGATCGTTTCTACCCGATACACTTTTTTGGAAAGAAAATGGCCAAGCAAAAAATTGAGAAGAAGTGCATATGTTTTCTACATTGGGCCTTCAATTTTTATCGGCAACATTATGTTTATACATTGTGAACTATCATCACTCGCCTTGCACAAAGTAGATCAGCACTACATCGATGACGTAAACCATGCTGTTTATTAGGTGCATTGCATTCTTATAAAGAGCAGTTCTTATTATGCGATATCACCTGTCAAAAATTACTCGTAAGCACATGCAAAGACACAATTCTCATTCGAGATTTTAAGTATTCATATTCTTGAAACAAAGTGCTATAGTGTGACACTTCAGCATAGTTCTCCGAAACAGTCATGTAGAACTTTCAGAAACATTATGAAGAAAACATTTATTTAGAATACTAAGCGTTCATCTTAACAGAGCACAAAAAAAAAGCTCAAGAACTTTCTAAAAGCTTACCATTCTACCTATCTTCATTCCTAAACGAACGAATCGTCACCTACAGAAAAGCGCCACACTCTCACCATGCCACCTGCTTTTTCCGTTTTTTCCTTGTCCATATTTTTCAAACTTATTCTCACTGTCTGTCGCTAAGCCAGTTTCGTTGTACCATATTTCTTCTTTCATCTCCTCGTTCCTTGGTGGTTTAGGCTAATTCGGCAATAAATCTTTTATGACATTACTATTCTTCTTCAGTGCTATTGTGATTCTTGACGAGCAATTCGACTTTTGTACGAGTTCAATTATTTCTCTTTTTTGCGCAACTTTTTCATTTTCTGTTATGCGAAAATGTTCCGTAGTATAAGCAAACATCAGATCTGTTGAAGACATTCGATTGCCTATAGACGAAAGTTGAGTTCACGTGATGCATGGAAGCAAAACTCGAATAGCGAACAATTCCCACCGGAGTCATCATCGTTTACGAGCAATTTCGTGATTCATCTAGCACATCCTCACCCCGTTTCCGTTATCTCAATCCCGTTTGCTATTGATCATTGCATTTACTAGAAAATCGACAAATTATATTCATTTTGCAAGTGAACACAACAACTTCTAGGCAATGTTCTCAGTCGGTGTACTGTTGTTGAAGTTTTTCATGCACATTTCTAATCAACAATTTGAACCTTATTTGTTGGTATCCAAAATTGTAACACTTTCCAAGGCGTATTAGTTACACATCGAAAAACATTCTATGCGCTAATTCAGTACATTCGTTATAAATAGATCGCTGCTCCATTAATGTCAACATTGAAATATATCTCATAATAATTTGTTCTACACACTTGTCGTATTCGAATGAATAACAGGTACAACGTTGAAGAACAGGTCGTTTAGTTCAACAAATTTTTTGAGTGTTGAATATTAGGAGTCCGTTTCATATGAGTGCGATAGATGTGAGCGACTATGGTAAAGCATACAACAACTTCTAGGCAATGTTCACAAGCGGTATGATGTTGTTGAAGTTTTTCGTGCACATTCCCAATGAACAATTTGAACTACTAAAACAATGTAAACGTTCACACGCCTATATTCTGTGTAAAAATCGTTTCAGTTTTGAATGTACGAAAATTGCTATTGAAAAAATGGAGCGGATCATGAGCTGAATTCTATCTGCGATCGGGTTTATACTGAGAGTTTTTTTACTTGAAAGAGTTGTTTTGGTCAAGCATCTCGGAGCCATAACTTATTATTTACCGTCTTAAGCCATTTTCCTGCATAGATAAATTTCTTAGTAAGCCTTAAGGCGAAATATCTTTCGAAAGCATTCTGTCCCTAAAAGTGCTGATCGATTGATTACGATAAGCTATCTCATTCACTTTGCGCACATGTATTCTAATCTTGTTGTCATTATCCTTCTTTGTTTACGAAAAAGCTCTTAAATGGCGATTCTATTTTGGTTTGTTGCAATTTTGTTCTACGCTCGTATGCCAAGGCCTTACGGTTTGTTATTTACGTTTAAGCTAATGAACGCGCATCAAAACATTCAATGAAATCTTGATTTCTGAAACATTTCGATGCATGACGTTCCCCCTGCTCAAACGAGTATGTTAATGATGACATCTCATGGCAGCTGTAACAGTCAAAATGTTACTTTTAATCATTTATGTGTTTCTTTTAGGCGTCGTGCGTGTGTTACTTAAATATGCATATTTATTAAAACAACAGTTTTTTTGTTTCTGCTAATGACACAGCATATTGGAATCCTTTATATTTGTTTTGTTTTGCAATTACCCGCAAACGTTCTCAAATTATCTTTGCTATGATATTTGTATATTCCAAGAAACACTAAAAGAACTACAAGCACACCAAAGTAGTTGACCGAAAATGAAACCACATACGTTGAATGAGATATATAAAGAATTATCATACAATACTATGATCGACATTTCGACGACAAGTCACCATCAATTTAATCGTTTGAACACAAAGATTATTTAATTCCCAGAATCAACTATGAGTTTTGTCATTTATCTTTTTGTTTTTGTACTTCTACTAGAGACTGCAAAGAAATGGATGGGAACAGGAAAACTTTTTTCCGATGCATTCTCCATGTGCGCGTTTGCGTCTTTGTCCATGTGTGCATGTGTGTGGGTGTGTATGTATGTATGTATGTGTGTGTGTGGGTGTGTGCATGTGTGCATGTGTGCGTGTGTGCGTGTATGTGCGTATGTGTGCCGGTGTGTAAGTGTATGTGTGCGTGTACGTGCGTGTGTATGCATGTGTATGTGTGTGTGTGTGTGTGTTGAGGTGTGTATGTTATGTGTGTGCGTTTATGTGTGTGTGTGTGTTTCGCATAAATAGCGATGAATTTCAGAATATGATTTCCGAATCTCATGAGCATTTCCACTTTTTTTTCTTTGTTAGAAAAATTTGCAGTTCTCCATGGATATATGGCACACTGGTTTTCGATTTCCGCTTTCATTCGACTCACAAATATCTTAGGGTTTCTTTACTTTTAATGAACGTGTGGTGCCTGTTGTTCCGAAAAAAAAGCTGGTCTCTCTGCTCTCCGTTAAAATATTTGTGGGAACGAAGCCTATAATTTTTATTTATTTAGGAACAGTAAACGCGAACGTTCCTATCAGTTCACTGAAATTTTCACAAATGTTCTGAAGGAAATTTTCTGACGCGGATTAAACGAATAAAAAAAAAGCCGATTGCATCTTTTTTTTTTTAAGTGGACGTGTTCAACTTAGAAAGTGGGGATCTGGAAAGCTTTCAAACTGAATTTAGCAGAAACATTCGTTGTTATAGAAATCCTCCTTCATACTAAAAATTAATCTAGAATCTTAAACCTTGCTTTCTGCTGTCTTACGAAAACTTCTTCATAGTAAACTCAAAACTGTTGATCTGAAGCACATTACGGTTATCTAAGCACAACGTTTTCGACATAATTGTGGGTTGTTCAGAAATAAATTTTGATAATTGGGATTACGGCGTGGGCTCTGTCTTGGAAGCTTCATGTTGTCAATTGCCATTTGTAGTTGCGTCTTGTTCATGGTTAACCAATATCAAGCCTTTCCATGATCAAGAATGCAGCAATTTCATGATGTTCATTGAACTTTCTTGTGAATAGTCATCAGTTTGCAATACGCACGCGCTCCCTGCTGTTTACTAAGATTTTTGATCAAGGTAGTTAAACGGGATTATAGGCTTCATAAAACGCCTATTCACCCCTCTCTCGAATGTGACCAAGTTTTTCAATATACAAATTGAGGGCAAGAAATATGCTTTTCACTTCCGTTATGTATGCGTTTCATATCGAATCGAGGAGAATAACAGTAGATGATTGTTTTCGTGAGCCGTCTTTAAATATAGCATGATCAATTGTATAATGGTTCAGTATTTCTGGAATTTATCATGCCCAAAAATATGCTATGTACTGATTGCTAATGCTTATTAATTCCCACATTTTTGTTATTACGGGGATGAAGGAAAATTCCCTTTGAATTTTCCTTAATCACCGTAAACCTTGCATGCGTTGTACAGTCAAGACTATTAACTTACCTGCACATCACAGTGGTCATAAATTTCTGTTTTCGTGCGACAATTCATTGTAGAATTTTGACACCTTTCTAAATTATCATTCTGCCACTTGCCGACTTTTGTGTTAATTTCAAAGCCGTCTTTGAGAAAAACTTCATTCTTTTTTTCATCATTTTAAGTTGTGCATGCAACATGCGATCGCAATTTATTTCTCACTAGCTTAAGAGCATCCCTCCTCTGTGCTTTCCAAAGTTCTTGCCACTCATCTTTTCAGGCCAAAATTTGTGACCAATCATTATCGCGATCTGGTTCCGTGAGTGATGTTTTTGAGCGAAAATTGCATTTGATTAGCCAAAAAAAACCTCCAACTTTTAGAGGAGCATGAAACAATGGCTGTTAATGACTTTAAAATTCCACATTTCTAGATAATTTTCGCTCTAACAGTTTTCGGAAGTTTTCAGTTTTTTCCATTGCTTTCTGATGCGCCAAACGCTGGCCGAGCCCCAGTTTGCAAAGTGATCCTTCTGCCTTAACTTGCTAATGGGAGTGGGGGAGGGGGGACGTAGGAGGGAGAGACTGACATAGGGAGATTGAGAGGCGAGGAAAGCTGATGCACAAATGTTGTCTCAGGTGCTGGTTCTGACAAGTTTTCATAAATTCCCAATATGCAGATCGCGTTATAGAGAGGCCTTATCTGTGCCTATACAAATATTTGTTTATGTGTATATATGAATTTGCAAATTTGCTCGATCACTTCAAATCATGAGCAATGAGCGTAGAATTCGTTAAGCATACTGTACACCATGGGTTTGCCTCATCTCTCTAATTTTAACTTGATTTATGAACTCATAGGTAGTTATGGCTTTCTAAACTGGGCAAAAAAAATGCAAAACTGCGTTCGTTTTACAGCCGGTCCAGCCATAATGATTCTTTGGTTATCAGCAGCTTCGACTCAGTCTGAGTAAATTCTGAATTTCCACCATTTGCGAGCAACTGCTTGTGAAACTTGTTGGCTCCATAGATAAGTGGACAAACATCATATTACGCCAGTCGTACGGCTTATATTATTTCCTATATGGCCAACTTTTTTTTCATTTGGAGCGCAACACAGCTAACGTCAAGGTCGAAATTTTGGAAAACCGATGTCCCTTTCTTCTTTTTTTTTTTTTAAATTTCGTCCTCTCCTGAACTTCTTGAAAGGAGCGATTCGTCAGACTGGAAAGTCGATATGATTTCCACTCTTTAATATGGTCTGACTACAGTATGTGGATATATAATTATAATATAATGTAGCCTGTCTTGTGAAAAAAATTGCTCAGTATTATTAAATTGATGAAAGGCTTCTGAATACTGTGATTGACGATCTAACAGTGCAAGAAGTCTTGCAATCTCCATGATAAAATTTTGCAAGATGGTAGGATTATTCCCACAGTTATATATACATATCTATATAAAATCATTCAACGAAACCATTCTCAGATTTGAAAACTAATATATTATGCGTAATCTAGTAATTATTAGAAATATTATAGCTGCTATAGGAGGGCAATGCCAAATAAGTGTTTCGCCCTTTGCATTCTCAAGTATAACGCTTGTTTTCGTGAATTTTTTTTTGTAGTCATTGCTATTGTTGTTGGCTTATAGTGGTATTAGTAAGCGTAATGCTTCGGACGGGTAAACCACATAAAGGATATTTGCTGGACGTTGCTCAGGCTTTCGCGAACTTTGAGATCATGATACGATCATATGATCTCCTATAACCGTATGATCTTCAAGATCCTTTAATGATCTCCATACTTTTAATGATCTCCAAGATCATATGATCTCCGATAACCGTATGATCTTCAAGATCCTTTAATGATCTCCATTATAACTTCAACATCTATACTTCTCTGTCACTACTTCACGTGTCCCGGATCGCATTTGTTATGGTCGTCGATCTTTGGTCAAAGCTGTTGTTTGCATAATGAATTGGTTTGTTTTTTGTTGCCGTATTCGTTCGATCACGCCTTGTTGAGCGTACTAGGGCTCGACGTTGCTTAAGAAGCAATGGGGAATGTATGCCTAATATGTAGAGCTGCGTCCATTAACGAATTTATATTTATCGTTGAAGTGAATCTCTCGTCTGTTTCGATTCTAACAAAAATGAACTTCTTTGAAAAATTTAACTGGTAGAGAGAGGAAATGTGACGACTTTTTTGTTTGCACCATCAAGCCTACTAAACATTCTCCATACAAACGCATAATCACTCTACCGTAAACCACAAGACGGAACATTGAAATTGGCTCGGTATAGTTCGATAATGTGAATCGATTAGCATTTGTATCGGTATTTTTATTGCGTTTTAATTACTTGCGTGGCAGTAACGTGTATTTATTGCTCGCAAAATATGCTTCAAGTTTTAATGCTTATTAAAAATTTTGTTTTCTTTTTAATGACAAAGTTATATCGAATCTTTTTTCAGGCTACATTATGAAATGGAATGGATCTTTATAGATCTTGACAGTTGTTGAAAAGTGAGCGTAATTCAATTTTTTTACTACTTTAGTCATACAAGTTCTGCTCTCTATATACTACTCTTTAAACATTAAAAGGTAGCTTTACAATCTCTTAAATCACTAATCAACTTCTTTTCTCGACAACTTTCATGAGCCATATCCAAGTTGTTGTGTTGATTGGGATAACGTTCGCCTCGCTACTCAGTAATTTATGAAAGATTTGAAAACTTTCATCCATAACAAATGGGCGGTTATGAGATCGAGCGATTGCGTTGACTCCAAAAAACATCGGTAGTTTATTCATTTTGCTATGTTACTTCGCTACTATGCAACATTGCAAACCATGCTACCCTCTATTCTGCGCCTAAGTGCGTTATATTCGCTTGATTAGAACTCAGCTTCATGCTTCATGAATTGCCGATTTGTTTCAAGATTGGTCAATAATCATAAATAGATTGTGATCAGTTAACCAGTTTTAAGATTTGCTAAAAAATTATGCATTTTATATAGTTTCATTGGCAAAAATAGTGAAGTATTTGGAATGATGAATTAAAAGATGCCTAATAAAGCGAATTGGCAGTGTAGACTTCGGTTGACGTTGGTTGGTATTCGGCGATTACATTTACTATTTTGTTTTAGGTTCAGTTAGAATTTTAAGCAACTTTATACGGATCATTAAAGAGTCAGTCAAAAAATGTCTCACATTTTAATGCACATCAAAGTTGCACTAATAGAAGCAATGAACACGAATATAAGTTACATTCTACACTTATCTAGATATAGCTATACGATCATCATATATAAATTGTGACTATAAAGATTGCACTAATAGAAGCAATGAACACGAATATAAGTTACATTCTACACTTATCTAGATATAGCTATACGATCATCATATATAAATTGTGACTATAAAGATTGCACTAATAGAAGCAATGAACACGAATATAAGTTACATTCTACACTTATCTAGATATAGCTATACGATCATCATATATAAATTGTGACTATAAAGATTGCACTAATAGAAGCAATGAACACGAATATAAGTTACATTCTACACTTATCTAGATATAGCTATACGATCATCATATATAAATTGCGACTATAAAGAAAGTGTTATGATTATCGAAGGGCCTCTTTTTATTATCGGAAGTATTTATTTTAGCCTTACACAGCTAAGGCGGCTTTAAATAACAGAGTTTTAATGGTTATTAGCTGATCCATGTCTTACCTTAGCTCACATTTGTGCGATGATCGACTTCTTGGAACGTATGAGGGTAGTACTAAGTTACGAAAAAATTTATAGGGTCGTTTATGGATTCAAAATTTATAGGGTCGTTTATGGATTCAAAATTTATAGGATCGTTTATGAGAATTTGCTCTTTGAGAAATCCTTCACCTTCTTTAGGCTCCATTAACGCTTCACGAATTGAGAATTATTAAGATTATAACAAATAATGATCTCCTTAGGGAACTAATCACTTCTTATCATTCAAAGTGTTTGAATTCCTGGAATGAGCTAGATCCATTTTTTTAACGCTGTTCTTTACGCGCATTCAGTTCACTGACAAGAAAAAGTTTTCTCACTGACGCTTAAACATTGCGTATGCTTTATCAGTTGATTTTCATACTCTGATTACTTTTTTCGCTTTGTTCTTGTTCTTTGTTTTGCATTCTATTGTTGGTTGTTTATGCGTAGATGCGCCTTTTCCTTTTCGCTTTATAGCACTTGCGTTACCTCGTACAGAACTTTCCACCTGCAGTGTTATAAATGAATAGAAACGAACAAGCGAACAAGTAAATGAGTACTTATAAAAATAAATACAATTCATTTCGATGATTCAATCGACACATAGGAGAGTGATGTGGGGTGGGGTGAGGGAAGGGGGGGGGGAGAACATGGAGGGTGAACACAGTGGTGAGAGAAAAGACTGCTGTCCTGATATAGCAAATAGAGTTCTGATTTAGATAATAAGCTAAGAAATGGATTCTGGAGGTCGACAAGCATTTTGAAAAATAAGCGCCCATGCGCAAGTGTTTACATAACAACAATATCAATAATTATTCTCCTACGATTGTTGGAGGTGTTATTTGTTATTTGTGATCTGGTATAGGCATGCGTTTAATGGTAGCATTCAATGCACAGTAGTGATGCCCAAGCTCTTGTCATTATTTATTTCTTTCAGCTTAAATTTCCTTTTTTTTTCCCGCCCTATTTATTCTATTCTGTTCTATTCTAGGTTATTTTGTTTCTTTGAATTTCACTCTGTTCTCTCCTCTTCTATTCTATTCGGTTACTTCCTTACGCATCATACCACTTTGCTCAAAGCAGACTACCTCAACTTTCTTTTAAATTCTCGCTCGCTCACTCCTCAGTCGTTCCATGATTTTTTTGGAGAAATATCGCGTCAACACCAACAATATTTGCGTCTGAGTTGTTTTGGCGTCATAACGCGTATATTATATAATGGTAAATTTTTTAATAATATCGCAAATGGAAACCTTTATAGCGCAATATTTTTGTGAAAACATCTGCTCTATATAAGAGCGATCATTTTATATGAAGATTTGTTTACTTCATACAAATAGTATTTTCCAGAATTTGTATTCAAGTAATGCGGAAATTATATTTGCTTAAAAGGTATTCGCTTATAATGAACAACTTCCTTATCGCTATAGTGTACTAATTCGCTTCGAAATGTCTAAAGAAATTTCTCTTTAATATACCGAAACGATTTTCAAATGATTAGCACGAAATTCATAAACAAGTAACTAATTATGGAATGAGATAATTCTTATCAATTTTTTTTTTCGTTTTTCAAGAATTGCTTGTTGATCAGCGAAATGATGCAAATGTTGTTCGACTGGCGATAAAACTGTCTTCTCGTTTAAGGATTTATCGTTTAGATTGGACGCGTTGTTCTTAACCTTTCTTTCTATTTATTTAAGGATTAAATTAGTGTTTATTATGGCTCATTATCAACATCCTAATCAATTGACATCACATAATTTTGCATAATTTGAGCTTTTTTTTTTGAGAGCATTGCTTACGTTTATTTCTTATTCGCTACAAGAAGGAATTACGATGAGAAAAAAAAAGACTGAAAAAGAAAAACATTTGAATTGATTTCGATTTCTTTTTCAGAATGAACAATGAATCTTGCCTGGACATGAACAGTGAGCTATGGCGTTTCCGAAACGATTTAACAACGCAACCAGTGACAATGGTTATGTTCGCATTACTTTATGCGACAATTATCGTATTGGGCACATTTGGCAATATTTGCGTTATTTTATCGATTGCAAGGACAAGGTTTTACGAGTTTTTAGTATACTTAATTGATACTCATTATGAATAGTTCATTGCAATATGTTTAGCATATTATAGCATCATTTTGAGTTAATTCAATTTTGAACATATATCACTGTTAGGGATTATGCTGTTTTCGAAATAAAACCTATTTTTTGTATATTTGCATTGAACGGAATAAACTTGGCATAATTTAGTGTAAGGAAAATTTGGGATTTTTTTTGGTCGTCGCAAATGTCGACCACTGAAATGATCGTATTTGTTTTCGTCTCCAGCTTTCATTTATGATGAAAAATTCACTGCTGATCGTTGAAAATGCAGTAAAATATATCGTCAGAAAAAAAGATAAACGATTTTGTTTAACGGTTTTGTTGACAGCAATGTTGCTGTCAACAATTTAAAAAAACAAGCGGATTTTCAATCAAAATCGAAAAAAAAAAGCTATATCGCGAATTATCGCGTAATACGTCGGATACGAGATGGATCACCAAATCAATCATTGAACCTTTGCTTTTTGAGGTCACAGTTCTGATTTTTCATCCGAACTTGTAGGTCTTTACAAACGGTGCCAAATTTATTTATTTTTTCGCTGAGCTGTTCGGATGTAGTGGTGTGTTGTACGTCAGCTACGATCACACCGATAACGGCATTTAAGAAAGAGTGGCTCTTTGGAGCGACGTTATGTTCAATTGCACCTTTCATTGCGGTTAGTCGATTGTATTTTCGCTTGTCCAAATATCGTCTTTTGCCCATAGAGGTTATACTGAAAACTCGAGGTTATACTGAAAACTTGAGGTCATACTGAAAACTCGAGGTCATACTGAAAACTTGAGGTTATACTGAAAACTCATCACTTTGATTGAGCAATGATTTGTGCTGAGTGTGAACAATTTTTATGGTTAAAGGCGTCACCGGTTTCAGCTCACTCAACCCAACCCTCATTACAAGAAAAATGTTAATAAGGGTTATGAGAAGTTCATAATGCAGTTGATGTAGCAGTATGTGTGCATATTGTTCTTATATCTCAACTAGACAGACGAATATTTTGAAGAAAGAAATGTGTGTGCAGACGGTAAAACGTAAATAAAGCGAGCTTTGTTTTCTCGAACATTACTGCTTTCGAGTAATAGTTATGCTGTTAGAATGGATGTTTATTAAGTATCGATCAGCTGAATTGATGTTTCGTCTCATTTAGAACCCCTTAAACATGGACGGTCTATAGCGGTACACGGTGAAACCTCAAAGCGGATATTAGTGAAGGTCGTAGGTAAAACCAAATATAACATTAAATGTCCTCTATAAGTGCCGATTAGAGTATCGCCTGAAGTTCCGACGGAGATGCCGCCAACAAGTTATCGAAGACCAGAGATAAAATACCACAAATCATATAGAGTATTAATTAAGGATCAATTAGAGGAGAACGATTAGATTTTTTCCGCGTGAATGAATGAAAAATAGCGATAATTGGGGCCGTTTTTTTTACATGGCATCAATTTCGTGCTGTCAGCATTGAACACATCGGCAGTTACTTCAGCTTTCTGAGACCAGCACGTTTCGGTTGACTAAAAGCAGTCACTTTTTGCTCACAAGCGGTAAAGTTCGTTTCGCTTGCGGTACGTCGTGATGCGGACAAATACTGCGAATAGATTCCATGCCTAAAATCGTTTTTGAAAAGACGTTAAGCTAGCAAAAGACAACAAGCTTTTAAAGCGGATGCAAATGCAGGTAGAAAATCGTAAATTCATGAAGAGAGGATTCCCGAAATAAAGAATTCGGAGATCCGAAATAAATTAACGAAATAAAGAATTCCCGAAACAAATAGTTATTTGCCTGTTGCACATGAGTGCTAATTTTCAATCAAGGTATCACGACGACGAATCGTTTATTGGTTTACAAATTTGAGCAAATTAAATGAAAATTGAAAAGCATGAAAAATTGAAACGAATACGTATGCTGCAAAAAAATTAATGAATAACTGGTGAAGTGAGCAATTGAAGAACCATATATTCACGTTTAGATTCTCTTTCATAATCTCTTCAACATTTGAATATCGAGATGAAGTTTAATGCAGATGAAGTTTAATGCGAAAAGCATTTATGAAAAAAAAAGTAACAATATGCAAAATCAGAAACACTAACGAGACGTAAACAAAATACAATTAGCAATGATTCAGATGGCTTTTAGTTTAGCTAATTTGTGAATTTAAGTCCGTTTTTTTTGATTCATTGTTATGAAGAACGTTCCTTACAACTGTGATTCATTGTGCTAAGAGTGAAGTATACTTGTTGTCACTTCTCTTGCAAAAAAAAATTGCTACCTAAGATCTAGTCTGATGCATTCATTTTATGTTATTTCTCTTTAGTGCTTACGATATTCTTTCTATTCATATTCATTTCGATTCTTATAAAATCACAAAAAAGGAAAAAAAAAACGACTTATTACTAACTCCTTTTCATTTTTTCAGGGAATATCATTATGTTTCTCAACGTTCACATTGACCGCCATATCAGTTGATCGATTTTTGCTCATTTGTTTCCCAATGAAAAAAGCACTAACAAAGCCTCAAGCTTTGATCATTATTATGGTAATTCGTTAATCATTTTTATTTCCATTCAATTTCTATCATATCCATTTCATGCATGTTCAATCAACGCTGTAACCAGTGACTGCTAAATTGAAAGCGTGCGCAATTCGTAACTACTTTTAGTAGCCTCTTCCCCTTTCCGTACGCGCTATATTGCCAACATTTTAGCGTTTAATAGACGTGACGTAGAACGTCCAGTTCTTATATAATTTCATTTTGTCGATTAGAATTTATTCAGTTTACATTTTCTTCAAAACCAAAAAGATCATTAATGTACTGAAATAATCGAATCAAAATATTCATAAATATGTATAATCTTACATAAGTTCCCTTTCAAATAAACGAGCAAAATATAATGGCGAATCATTAAATTTATTTCCATTCTATACATTCTTCACCATATGGAATTTATTCCTCACTATAAAATTGTTGAGATGAAAATTTCGAAAATTTTCGCAATTTTTTATTCCATTAGAAGAGCCTTCGAAATTAACACCAATCCCGCCACTTACTATTCTGTGCTTCCAAACGGTCAAATGGCATGTGACATAATAGATAGTAAAAAAGAATCTTTTTGTAATAGATTGTTAGTTAGGTGATGCGTTTCGTTCATTGATTTTGTTAGTTAGGTGATGCGTTTCATTTCGTGATGCGTTTCAATGAAGTGATTTTGAAAACGAATATAGAAGTTCCGAGAAAATGGTTGTCAACACTGATGACAGTTGTGATTTCAAGAGCAAACTGCTCCGCAACCACTGTTTCACAATGTGCAATATGAACGGTTTTTCCATCGGATATATCAATTTTCTTTGAACCTAGTGAAGAAACTTTTATCTCAATTAGAAGAAATTGCTTTTCTAATGCAGATGAAGTTTAATGCGAAAAGCATTTATGAAAAAAAAAGTAACAATATGCAAAATCAGAAACACTAACGAGACGTAAACAAAATACAATTAGCAATGATTCAGATGGCTTTTAGTTTAGCTAATTTGTGAATTTAAGTCCGTTTTTTTTGATTCATTGTTATGAAGAACGTTCCTTACAACTGTGATTCATTGTGCTAAGAGTGAAGTATACTTGTTGTCACTTCTCTTGCAAAAAAAAATTGCTACCTAAGATCTAGTCTGATGCATTCATTTTATGTTATTTCTCTTTAGTGCTTACGATATTCTTTCTATTCATATTCATTTCGATTCTTATAAAATCACAAAAAAGGAAAAAAAAAACGACTTATTACTAACTCCTTTTCATTTTTTCAGGGAATATCATTATGTTTCTCAACGTTCACATTGACCGCCATATCAGTTGATCGATTTTTGCTCATTTGTTTCCCAATGAAAAAAGCACTAACAAAGCCTCAAGCTTTGATCATTATTATGGTAATTCGTTAATCATTTTTATTTCCATTCAATTTCTATCATATCCATTTCATGCATGTTCAATCAACGCTGTAACCAGTGACTGCTAAATTGAAAGCGTGCGCAATTCGTAACTACTTTTAGTAGCCTCTTCCCCTTTCCGTACGCGCTATATTGCCAACATTTTAGCGTTTAATAGACGTGACGTAGAACGTCCAGTTCTTATATAATTTCATTTTGTCGATTAGAATTTATTCAGTTTACATTTTCTTCAAAACCAAAAAGATCATTAATGTACTGAAATAATCGAATCAAAATATTCATAAATATGTATAATCTTACATAAGTTCCCTTTCAAATAAACGAGCAAAATATAATGGCGAATCATTAAATTTATTTCCATTCTATACATTCTTCACCATATGGAATTTATTCCTCACTATAAAATTGTTGAGATGAGAATTTCGAAAATTTTCGCAATTTTTTATTCCATTAGAAGAGCCTTCGAAATGAACACCAATCCCGCCACTTACTATTCTGTGCTTCCAAACGGTCAAATGGCATGTGACATAATAGATAGTAAAAAAGAATCTTTTTGTAATAGATTGTTAGTTAGGTGATGCGTTTCGTTCATTGATTTTGTTAGTTAGGTGATGCGTTTCATTTCGTGATGCGTTTCAATGAAGTGATTTTGAAAACGAATATAGAAGTTCCGAGAAAATGGTTGTCAACACTGATGACAGTTGTGATTTCAAGAGCAAACTGCTCCGCAACCACTGTTTCACAATGTGCAATATGAACGGTTTTTCCATCGGATATATCAATTTTCTTTGAACCTAGTGAAGAAACTTTTATCTCAATTAGAAGAAATTGCTTTTCTTTTTTTTTTTTGAATTCAACACTGAAAAATTGTAGAGTATTTTTCGCAATTATCGCGCTCAGATCAAATTCAGTTCTCGATTTCTGCGTATCGATTAGCAATAGCGATTTTTCTCGAATTGTTTAACTCTTTAACGATCGATTCTCTTGAGTTTTAAGGCAGAAAGACATCGAGAATAGGATATGTCATGAAATTGTTTGCTGTGCACGTCAGCGAACATCATGGAAAAGGTGTGAGAATCTGTTTCACTTTCACACTGAGTTAAACAGTACTTTCTGGCATCAAAACTGTCATGTCTTCCGCTTATAGGCATTGTTTTAGGGGATTTGCACAATGGCAGCATGTCTTTCGGCACCAATAATGCTCAAGCAACGACTACAGTCATTCGAAAATTTTTGTGGAAAATTTTGTACTGAAGATTGGGGATCGGATCAAAACGGAAGGCGAGTCTATGGCACCGTAATGGTCGGCGTACAATTCGTTGTACCGCTTACAATTATTATCATATGCTATACGGCAATAGCGATGAAACTTGGGCAGGTAGGTTCTTTTCTAAAGAGTAGCAAAAGCAAAAAACAAAACACAAAAATAGCATATGATCTAACTTATACCTGGGGTGATGATACTCAAACTTTCATCTCATTCCGCTCTAACATTTCTCTAAATTAATGATTTACCTGCGGATTTCCGCAGTCTAAACATTATGGTTACCACACGTTGTGTTCGAAAGCCATTGCTAAGATCACAATAACGTACTCATTGATAATCTAATTTGCCTCTCTGACCACTTCTGTCCCGGTCGATGACCAACGTCATACGCACGCCTGTTTTCGTTTTATGTGCTTTTCGCTAAGACGGATGGCCGTTATGCACCCATCACTTCCTTGTATATTTACGTATTTAAATCTGCCTGTTTGTATGTCGAGTGGATTCAGCTAACGAACCAAAGAAGCTATCGCGCTGAAACCTCGCAAGCATAACCTGATGCAGTGTAATGAAAAATCCACGAAAAAATTTGAGAATAACTCTTTAATATTTTGATATAACGACACACAGAACATAACCAGACAAAGTCTCACGTAAATTTCC
>JPKZ01002564.1:210212-220829 GCA_000803305.1 Toxocara canis | reverse complement strand
GGGGGGGGGGGGGGAATGTGGGGTAATGCGCAGAGAAGTGATGTGTACAGGAGCGACGAAATATGCTGTTCAACGTGCAAAAAATTTTGCTAAGACACTTTTGCTGGCAGTAACAGTAACAACTGATACCAGTCGTTTTTACTCGACATACGAATAGGTCGCTCCTTCAGTAAACCACCTGATTTCACCAAATATCCGCAAATGAAGAACACTCAGATTTTCCCTAACTCGATCGCTCATACCACTCTTCCACTGAACATCCGTTTTCCCGCTGTCCCATAGATCAAACGGGCAACCCGATCAGTTGAAAACGTCTACAACCCCTCGCTCCAGACCTCCACAACTTTTACCGATGTCGAAAAACTGGTTTTAGACCGGGCTTACAACGTATGCCAAATTTCATTACTCCAACTCGTTAATGGTTCCTTAGCCATGCCTTGATCGCTCTTTAATCGTAAACGAATGGTCGGTTAACCGCGCCTCAATCAATTCCAATTCTTTGCTTAATCAGCCTCCAATTGCAACGTCCGGCTATTCCGCCGGTGACCGCACCCTAGTCGCCCCTTAATCCGTCTTTAGTCGCAACCCATTCACTGGTTAGTCGTCCCTAATTACCCCTTAATTACATCACAGTCGTTGAAGAACCGACCGTCATTCGACCCTCAATCATGCCTGCATATTGTCCACTGTATCTCCCCATGCGCTGCCCACTTCTCCCGCCTTGCTCTCCGCAAAGTGGTCTCGGACGGTTTACGACAATATCTGAGATGGAGATCTGGAGGCAAGCTGGATAACCGACTGGTCACAAGCCGTTACAGACAGGAACATGCTCAGGTGTATCCAGTCCCCGGAATTAGGCCACGCAAAATTTGATTCTCATCTCGGCTCATCGGAAAGGAAAGAGAAAACTGGTAGAAAGAAACATACCAGCTCACAAGGTGCTCCCTCTGGTCACCGCACAATTTTCCAATTGCAGCCGACGCGCTGTTTCCCTATAATTGCCTACAATGCAAACCCCACCTGCTTCCATACCATTTTACAGCAACCACTGCTGAGGAATTGAAAGGTTTGAAACATTTCCCACCGCACGCCTCACTCTTTACCAGGTATTACGTGGGTCATCTCCACAAAGCCTAGCCTAAAAAGCCTAGAACTTGCCTGCTATTGCAACTATAATAACTTCAACTGTGATACTAGTCACACCATAATGACGCTCGATGAGTAAGTGTCCCGTTGCAAACTGGAAAAGCTTTTTAAAAAAACTGGAAACATACGTCCAATACTGCAATTATTGATAACAGCCGACCACTCTATAAGACCAAACATAAAATACGCAAAGAACAAATTACAGCATACACAGATTAACAACCACATGCCAATGACTGTTAGAGCAAATGCGCGGACGAACGGTGACCAACCAACTCATATGCATTACTATAAACAACGGCCACCTACTACCAAAATGGAAAACACGTTCCACTGTCATTACCCTGCGTTGCGAAGGAGAAAAAACCGAGCGAAACACAACATTCCTATTCACATCGCCGTATCAGCTCACTTCAAAACCACTTTGACCCATACACACGTACACATTGTATGTAGCCATACTTGCCGCCCGCATAACCATCGTTTACTAAAATTCGATTCAAATGGCTAATTTTGTCATTGCTTGAAGTTTAGTTTCGATCAGTTCTTCTTCTTCCATAGTAACATCGGATTATTTCTTATTCAGTGGCCAATCCACAATTACAAATGTCACCACAAATGATCGATGCCAATAAATGAACAGCATAAGTACAGATACAGTGAATAATATACAAGATGAACATGTGACAAATGAGTAAATATGATAAAAACCAACAAAATACCACCACAGCTTCTCATATTTCATTTAAGATCTCAATTTCCAAAAAATCAACATAGGGAACATTTGCACACTTAAAAATTCATTACAACAAAAACTGCGCACGCAGAAGTCACATCACACACTCAAGCGTCTCAAAACGTGGGAAAACGGAACGAACAGACCATGACAGAGGGCTTTACTTCTTATTTATTAGTGACTTCCCCTCAAAAACTCCCCTAAAAAACTGTGGAGCCGAAAATGCTGCAGATGGGAAAACACATTGGAAGAGGGGACTGGAATAACCATCACAGCTTACGCTCACATTCAAGTGAAGATGGTAGCTATGTGAGCATGGAAAACCAACTTTGCTTTTGCGGTAAAGAAGAAGAGTACGAAAGTGCATGATCTGTGGGAATGAGAAATAAACGAGATAATATGCACACCTGAGATGCAATTAATTTGCTAATAGCCCGTCACAGTGGCTGAGAACATAAACATAAGACGCTTGCCACATGCCAGAATATCGCTATTAACCGATCTCCCAACTCTTTCCACTCTGGTCATCTGATGACTAAAAGCAAAAAGCACAAAGACAACATTCACTGGCCTGTGGCGAATTTCCTACTCGTCTTCTGGATGGTAGCAACAAAAAACAATAAGGAAAAAAACTGTTATGTCGTTAGGAAGACCGTTTGGAAGCAAACGGGAAATGAGCGAACAAATCCAACGAAAGATTCGCTTTGATCGCCGATGCTCTCTGAGATGGAAGTCGTCTCGGCGAAACAGGTCCATTTCGCTCACGAATCTTGTGCGGACTCGATTTCAGCTGGAACCACCGCGAATCGCTGTTTGTCGACGGTATACTTGGAATCGCAATAAGCCCATTCGAAGGTAACGATGCACGTCGGTGAAACTCCGGACCATTGCGCTCACGAATTTTGCGATTCGGTGAACTCAACTTGAGGTGAAAAAACTGCGGCTCATTAGGTGGTAAGGGTGGGTTTACAACTAAACGACTCGATTGCAATGAGGTAAACCGCTGCAAAACTCGCTCACGACCAGTCGGTGGTGAAACATTCGCAGATCTCTCAAGCATCGAATGCGCAATTTCGTGTGCCGCAAAAGTATCGGTTTTGTTTCGCAACGAGTGCTCGAGCTTTTCTGAGGGTTTCTGGTAAATGACCAGTGAGGAAGGTGACGACGTGATGTCCACGTCAGGCCCCCCAAGTGAAGCGTACACCGAAAGCGCTTCACAATAGCGGCCAAGCGCTCTCGTGCTCAACGGCACGTTCATACCTTTCAGAGCACTCTTTACGAATGCAAACGTCTCTTGACAGCATCCTATAATCTCCTTTTTGTGCTTCTCCCGCTTGCCAACCATATAGCACAGGTTCCGTGCCTGAAAAAAAAAGCAGAGCACAGATGAAAACAGCTACTGTTCAGGACAGTAACGTGACACAAAACTGCCAATAAGACATGAAAAACGTCATACTTACGCTTCCCACAATAAAGATCACACTGAATCGTTTCGTATCCGCATCAAGGAAGGATGAGCATGGTAATAATGAAGAGATCATTAATCATCAGCGCAGACAACTTAACGGACGAAAATTTGAACATGAGATTATTCTACCTCCAATTTATGCCAATTCGTTATTTTCAAACAATGAAATCAAAACAACTTAGGAACAGCGTATGATCGCAAGAGCAACCTTACTAGCTGGGAGTGCATTCTATAAATCATCATCACTACAGTCTTCATCAGTTGCCTAACAGAGTTCACAAATTAATTTCGCCATTTAAATCTACTCGTATGGATGACCTATGGCCGATTGCACAGTTAATCTGTTTACAAGCCACCAGCGCTTGATTTTATTGTGCCGAATAGAACGTGAAAAAAAACCATCAATAAAGCGAGCTGGGAATGTGAAGAGAGAAGAAATCAAAGCGAAAGATTTCTTATAAGCAGGAAATCGGTCTTTAAGCTTTGGGATATCAAAAACCTACAAACATCGGTAAGATTCGATCAAGTCGTAAACTTACAGCTAGCCAGAACAGCAGTACGAAAAAAAAGAGGTTACCTTCTCCAGATTCTGCCTAAGTTTCGTCTCACTCTGCATTTTGATTGACAGCATTGAAGACGGATTTGCGTCGTACCCTTCTTGCGGCGACATATCTAGATCTACTTCGGAAACATCATCCAACAATGTTCGGTTCCCATTGTCGATGCGTTTCATCTTCCAGTACTCATAAACGTCGTCCACCATTTCTAGCTCAATCCGTAAATCTCTTGCCACGTCTTCCGGTGAAACGTAGAGGAAAAACACCTCTTCCATACGGCGCAATTCCTCACGCTAAAAGTTATCTAGATTTGCTCCTGGCTTCAAGTTGTTTGCACCAGAAATATGCAAATGATGAACTAAAAATCCGCAAACTTTGAAAATTTTGGCATGTTTGACATGCATTTAATAAAACTTGGTCCTGTTCCACTAACCACAAGTCGTCCATACACTACCTGTGAATGACACTTCTGAATGTACCCTGACTTGGCATGATGCGATGCATTTTTCAGTAAATGAACGCTCAGGAAGATAATACTATTTAAGTCAATTGGCAATACAACGCAAGGTATCTGTCTATCTACCTCACAATGTCTTGAAATAATTTCATATACAGAGACATTCTGATAGGCTCTTCGCAATTTTCAACGGCTTCCAAAGAAATGAATTTCTTTTTTATGGGCGATACACAATACAACTCTAAACGATCAACTTGGCATTAAAATGAGAAACGAACTAAAAACCGTTCAGTGCAACAAAGACAAGCACAGAAAGAATGCTAATATTTGTGACTCATTTTAAATCTACATATGGTACAACGTAAATCAGTCTTTTACATATGCGCAAACGAATGAAGCATACCGGTTTCGTGCATCTGACAGCACGCTTTGGACTCCCACGTCTTAACGACGTACTGTTGTCGGCACCACTCAGACTTGAATGTTTGCCACACAAGCTTACCATTCGTACCCCGTCTTCCACAGTCGAGTCGTGCTCTATCCTCATCTCCTAAACATCACAAACTTAATAGATTTCTGCGCATCTGAGAATGAATAATGAAAACACAGTCAGAGGCTTTGCCATGTTGCGACAGGACACGGAAAACAGCCGACTTTAACGACTTCAAAGCGATGACTGTTTTACTCACCTAAACAGACTGTTTCGAAATCTCGTTTCGAATTTCGCACTGCCATTCTTATAAAATCGCAGTGAGAGAAACATTCTTTTACAGCTTAAGCACTCACAAGCAAAACTGCTCAAAGCAAACCACAGAGGACAGAGACGGAGCTCGTGAATGCTATCGATCGGAAACATAAGTGAAACAAGCTCCTAATTCTTAAAAAGCGCACCTGTTCGTTGCGTAGGGCACATGTCACATGGAACGCCGTTGTGCACGTTTTCACAGAGCACTGGATACATGCTCCCTGCTTCGTATCGCAAACCGAACATCTGCAACAATCGGAAGAGGTTTGCGCACAAGAAGTAAAAACAAATACAAGAAAATTACTATATTTTCCCAAGCACAGTTTAATTTTCCTCACAAATTCTCGATTAAAGAGATAATCAGCCTAGAACTGCATAAAAAATAACTTTCTCATTCCTCCTTCCACCTGATCTTGCAGATGGAACTGACCCAAATTTTGAATCTCAAAGATACGGCTATTTTAGGAAGAATACGTGCAAAATTGAGCCATTCGACAACTGCCTATTACGCTGCTGCAAACCGCCTTCCTACCAGCGCACAAAAAATTATGAATTCAGTCCCTTTATCGTACCACATTTACAGCGAATGCAGACGATTTTTGCTTTCACAAATGACTGAAGGCAAACGGGTATGCAGAGACACGACTACACAGTGAAAACACTGAATTTGCACCCAACTCAAATATTGATCATTTTCATCTACCTATGTCCATATGCAGTATCTGCGGCACTTAAATTCCATTTTTCCGCTTTGTCCAGGCGACACTCTAAATCGCCTGTATTCTGCGTGCGTCGCAAATCAAAAGCACAGGTTTGGATGAACAAAGTCAACGAATGAAATCTGCCTATACGTTCGAAGGTCATCAAGCTTTAAAGCTTTAACCTATCCCATCTAGCTGATCAACACAACATTCACCAATTTTTCAAACATTTAAAAGCTCAGCCGCAACAACTTACACAAACTTTTTTGCCTTCTGATATATTGTTCAGGAACCTTCTGATAAGCTCAGAAGGCACCTTCTGAGATATTAAACGGCACCCTTGCTTCAAACGCCGCACCCGTCACGAAGCATGTGTGTGGGACAGTGAAAGAAACAGCAGTAGCAATACAAGATACGATAGCAGACATGTCAAATCGTGCACTGTGAGGAAATCGCCAAATCATCACGTTCTTTTGAGAGAGATCCCCAATATCATTCACCTGACCCTTGTCATTTCAAAGGCCAACACAGTAAGCACATTCGAAGTTTTGTAAATCTGAATGCACTAGTTATGACGCCGTCTTGAAATAAAGCATAGAAGGTAGAATTCAAAATGAACCTGAGCGCCCATCGTTCGCTGGGTATGTCAGAAATGTTGGTGATTGGCTCGCGATGGTCCACATCACCAAAGCGAACTTCAGGAATCCAAAGTGCACACACCACATGTGCCCACGTTTCACCGCCCTTCATGCACTTCATCGCACCACCTCTCAATGGGCAAAGAACGCAACGCGGTTGTGCCTAAACATATCGATATTAGATCCACATAACCTAAATGCCTATCTCGACTACCGTGACTGCGTGGAGAAAGTGATTTTCAGCAGTTTTTTTTGAGGGTGGGGGGAAAGGGAGAGGGGGCTCGTGCAAAAGCGATCTGTCCATGCCTCCCGAAAGTACGCCCTTTTATATTAATCACAAGATATACATCAATCTATTTGTTCCTGAATCATATACATGAAGACTTTAAGGCCTATCGCTTTCGTAAAATATTTCATAAAACTTTAAGTCTTCAAAGGCTCATCTGTAAAGTCTACTTCAAACATAATGTTTGCTAAATCATCCTCAAATTACGTCATACCTGCAAAATAAACACTGAAAGGGGAATGAATCCCGAAACGCCAGATGTAAGCAACTTTAAGCCGTGCAATCGTCCCATGTACAATTTAAGAGCTCTCTATTATTGTCAGGAAAGCGAAAAAATAGTAGCAAAATACGACTTCGCAAAATTTTATGTGGAGGTAATTTACTTCAACCGCCCAGTAATCAACGCCCCCCTTGTATTCGACCAGCAATTTCTGAACATTGATCACTTCGCAAAGTTAAGCTGGTAATAAAAATTCCAAATAACAACACGGCATCATCCCAATTTCACTTTGTAAAAACATTCGCGCAACTTTAAACAATAAAATCGTAACTGTTACACCATTGAAGCTCCACAGAACCATCTAACCACCCTCTCCCTCTTTTTCTGCTAAGGCAAAATTGAAAAATTAAACAATGAACAACCCAACCTTAAATCCGAGAAGAGTGCAAGCGTTGCACAACCACTCATCGTGGGGCACTGAGTCGAGTCCGTAACATGACTGGTGAACGCTCACGTTGCATCCATCACAGAATATTATCTCATCGTCGTCCTCATAGTCAGCCTGTAAAATTCGAATATTCACTTCCCTATACATATGCCATTCCCCAAAATAAATCAACTCATCGCAGCCTTATTTTTGCAAACCATCCTCCACAGCTTACGCCTAACGGCACATCAAGCAGTACGTTCAATGTCGTAAATGCAGCTGCATGCAAAACATCGATCATTCAACGAGTACCCAATCATAGCATTTAAGCCATTTAGTACAGGAAAAAGTACGTTAAACTGGAGATCTTACAAGCATGTGATGCCGCAGTAATATTAATCACCTAGCCGACACAGTTACTAAGACTGGTAAAACATACGCTCGATCAAAACTGGAGCTCACTCTTCAACAACAAAAATACTGCGGCTACAGATGACCCTACTAGAAGAATCAACTATGCACATAAAGCCCGACAACTAACCGTGCAGCAAAACCTGCTCCATTCAAAAAACACCAACCGCCTACTTCATTTATTAAATTTGTCACGCAATACAAAGGTGAGCCGTTGCCTATTCTTTTGTTCTGCTGAAAAAAAAAACCTGTTATACTGTATCTGTATGGACTACGCTCCGATCATGACTCCTACTACGACGTCACTCTCTTCCATTGATCGAAAGCTGAACTTTATTGGTGTGTTGTTATAAGTGGACTTAAAACAACTCGAAAACAATGAATACAGTTCCCGTCTCGAAGTTCTTACATATTCACGATTAGGGCTGGCCACCCCCCAATCTAGCAGCAATAACTGATTAGCCAAAACAAACGAAATCGTCAACAATTACCTGCCGGCAAATGTCACAACTAGCATCCTCGTCGAGCTCGGCCTGCAACGGCGTTGGCGATGCTAGAGGGGCCAACAGATCGCGGTGGATTGCCTTAAACAACGTGGTATTCTATACATTGATTCGCATTATACCATATGCTACGGCCCAATTCCTCTCCTCACCTTCTCCCCTCTCGAGACGAAGTTAACCATGCCCTCCACCTTGCTCGAACCTTCCCTCCCCAAAACCTAACTGTACTCAGAAGTCAAAACTTCTTGAGTGTTTGACCCGCAAAATTTTAGGTTACTGCTCAAAATCATCAAATGCGTTCATCGTATGCCACATATTGCAAAGACGCTCAAATTTGTTACTGTTGGTTCTGTTAGATGGTATTTTGTGGTTTCTAACCGCAAAACAGGACAATAACATGTTCAGGCTAACCAACATAAAAGTTTGGAATAATTTCGTCATCAGTTTGACGAAGCATATTCCAGGGGTAATGATGTAAGCAGTAGTTGGCCTGAGCGTTGTCCTGAAAGTACTACTCACTTGCCAAAAGAACCCCTCTTCGACAGCAAACTGCTCACTCCCTAGACAGCTAAATCATAAAACAACATAAGCGATTACAGAAAGAAGAATGGTAACCTTGTAAGTTTCAACTTCAAATCGATCGATTATCTCGCCGAAGACCTCTTCGGCAATCGGCGGCAGCCCGATCTCACCCCTTCGTTTGTTGAGTGTCTCAAGATAGAGTTGATCAAGACGATCAATCTGATAGGAAAGCAGAGGAGGCATTTTAACCCGTGAGTACTCCTCATCCACATAGCACGCATCGTGCACAGCAATCAGCTTCTCGTTCCTGCAACGCTTTCAGTCGCAACAGCTAACAACCTTGTGCGAATTAACGGATCAAATAAATGACATTCATACATACATATCTTCTCGTCCAACTTCAGTCCCCGGTCGAGGACGGAAACTGCCGATGACCGTCCTGCAGCAGAAAGTGCTTGCAGATTGTGGATACGTCCCGTCCCGAGTTTTAGAGAAGGAAACTGGATCCACTCACCGTTTGCATCTTGAGAGAGTTCAGGTAGCTGCGGCAGCAAACCTAATGAATTTAATTAACAAAAGTGATATCACTAAATAGTTACCAACCCGCATGGTGAACTAGGAAGAAACCATCTCTCCTTCTACTCAAGAATTCAGCAAATCGATTCCTGTCAATATGACCTATTCTGTGAGCAGTCAAAAAATGTTAATCTGAATTATTTGTCGAGGACTACTCGGTCTACGACAACGATTTAACCGCAGTTTACTCCGGCCTCTCCCTCTCGCTTACGTGAATTGTTTTGATCAAGGTTATGAAAACAGCAATCAAGCAAGATAAATTAGAACCGAATAACTAGAAGCATGCGTTATTCTGTTCACACCTTTAATAAGCGACGGTCGATAAGATGGCCATAAGCAAAATCAAGTCACTAAAAACAAGCACGGTAAAGAGAACCACAAAAGCTTACTTTTGATAGGGAAGTCGGGAGGATGGCGTAGAAGACGACGATGACGGTTCGCTATTAACCACAAACTCAGGCCATTTATTCGACAAAGGCATCTGAATCAGCCTGTGTTTCGTCAAACACGACCCCATTCTTTTAATTACCGACATCTCATAAGCAACTATTTTTCAAAAGTTCACTATTTTTGCAAAGCTCCACTGCTTACATTAAAATTCATTCATCAAGTCATACAACAGGTTAAATTTCAGCCAATTCGTTCAACTACGAAACTGATGAAGCGAGTGAATTCGACTTTGCAGTTGAGCTCTGCAACCGAGTTAGTGCTTTCCCTTTGGAACATGAAAATAAGCAAAGACGCTGAAGTGTTTCCCTACGCCACGAGACACCTCTTCATTTCTGTCTCAATGAAACGCTGCAAAGTTTTCTGCAAATGACATGTGGATATGTTTTAGTTTTAATACTAATCAGTGCGGGGCAGCTTAATACAATTAAGAGCGCAGCACAAGACTCTGCTAACGAGAAAAAAAAAGTGGGAATACGTGCCAGGAAGGTGGCGCCATATCCGTTATGGCAATTCGCCTCTTGAACCAGTTGGTTTCAACGATTATTCGTAAATGAGGGAAATTCAAATTTTGGAAGAAAAGCAGGGTTCCCTTCGTCATAACCAGTATTTCTTCGCTGCTATTTCAACAAGCATGCAAAAGGACATACTGATGACGGTAAGAAAACGCTTGGCGGATTAACATGATGTTTAACGCAGCCTAAACGTAAAGGCCAACATAATTTTTTGCAACATATCAGAGCGGCAGCACCTCCCCCCCCCCCCCCCCCCCCCTCC
>JPKZ01002564.1:189648-200744 GCA_000803305.1 Toxocara canis | reverse complement strand
GCTGGTAGACGATTATATATACAAAACGTACTCTTCTTACTGGTCCTTGGCTCAGATATGGCAACCGGGACGTGCTCGTTTTGGTGGAGAGATATGAACAAAGCGCTTTCACGATCAAAAGTTCGCCGCCACCTTGAGGTCAGGCCCTTCTCTCCACGTCAGAAGATGAAATGAGCGACGATTTCCGGCTTAAAGCGCAACTGCCTCTAGAGTTCCTCGAGAAAAGGCACGGGTTGGGATGAAAAAAACTTGGATAGCTTAGATTTCGTAAAGATATATTGCTGAGGACGGAGGGGGAATTTTCGAACGAAACCGCTCTTTACCAAACTCTTTCATGCGTTTTATGCAAATGGTGCATCACATAGAAACTTTGGGTTTGCCACGAAGAACGTCGGTTGTGTTGCTAGTAGAACGTTATATGTCAGCTTTGGTAAGCAGTAGCCAGGCATGGTCGTCGGCCGTAGCAAGCGTCGTCTCTGTGTCCTCTTTGAGGCGCTCAAATTGATCTTCCAAGCAGACTGGTGCGTGCGGAGCTAGCTATCGCGCAGCTGCTCCCTCCTCACGCCCTGCACGAGCACGTCAGTCTCGTGCATTACCCTCAGTTCCACCCGATGATTCAGATAGGCTAACACTATGGTTCGTCTCACAGAATCCATAGTCTACAGTCGAACGAAAGCTGCCGTCGACGTCGTCAAGAAGCTCAACCTATGGTAATCCGTTAAGTCTCCTCCCACGTAGTTGTAAGTGAAAGCGAACGCCTCGCATTTAGCAGCATTGCTGAATTCTGAAGACGTGTTAATGTAGTTTGTGCATGTGGGGGGAGGGGGCCGGGGGGGGGGGGGGGGGGGGTAGGAGGTCGTTTTGAAACCCTTCATAATATAGCTTCAGAATGGCTCCATCTCAAGTGCGATTGGCATACCTGTTCAAGAGGATGCTTGTGTAGTGTGATAAGAGCAACTGTCAAAAACCAGAAATCTTTGAAAGAGTAGGAGGTAATAGGCAGGGCACTAAAGTTGCATGGCACATTCACTTTCACTTTTGTTTTTGCTTGTGCTTCTGATTCTGAAAGCTGTGCAAGCGGAACCTTTAAACGTATAATGCTTTAAAGCATTTCTTTCACATTTGGTTAATTTCCTAACTGAAACGTTCCTGGGTTACCGTTTCACTGAACTGGGCAACTAAATTTTAGTGTTCAGTGAGAGATATTTATGCTGCTCGATAGGGCGCCTCGTGGAGCGGTTTACTATCAGTTTTCTTCAATGGTTTTAAAGCGAAGCAAACGGACGTTTAATTGTTCGATCCAAATATCCAACTGTGACGAGCAGTAAATCCCTACAAGCGAATTGTTCCTTCGCTTTTTCTTTTTATTGATCTCAAACAGCAAATGATTAATAGCCACAACTAAATTACAAAGAGAACGCTCAAAAATTCTCTCTGAAAATTTTGCTTGCATAATTCACTAAATGCGACATTCGCTTTCCGCGACGCGTTCAGCTATTTTTCGTTTCAGTTTCACTTTCTATTCCTTCATTACGTTTTATGCATCTTTTGTGTTTCTTAAATATCTACAGATTTCGACTCATGAACTGATCATTGCAAATGACTTTCAATCGATAGACGTTGTCAGATTGATTTTCAGATTGTTTTTGATGATCTTAAATCATATATTCCTTTGTGTGTTAATGTGCTTATAATACTAAGCTTTGTTAATGAACGTATTCTGTGTATTGGTCTATTTTGCACATTGGATGTGCATGAAAATATCAAGGAGANGGGGGTGTATGGAGGGGGGAAGAGTGGAGGGAGGAGGCTGTCGCTAATAGCAGGAGTGATCATAACTCTTCTTAAGATCACCCTTACTGTATATTCCACTGCCATTCTGGTTGAGTGCATATCAGCTTCATTTACTGCACTATTTGCACTATTTCATCAATTTAATCCTCTTAATTATTGTTATCTTCAAGAATTCAAATTTGAGGAAAAAATTGAATCGCTTACTTTCTTATAAATCTGTACATTTAATAATGAAGAAATTTTACTTTTTTCAGTAACGAGATGTTTTCTCTAAAATTTTTTAAAAAGATTTTTGTGATTGGAAGCAGTCGAGGGCATCTCATAAGGCTTCCATTTTCGTGTTTCATCTCAACAAAATTTATTCCATGCACCTGCAGCATCGTTTGCTAAGCGCTTAACATTGAAATGCATGGTTGCAGTTGGCTACACTAGAATCAGCCTTCACTGATTGGAAGAGCAAAATTAGTATAGTGTGGTTGCGTTTAACGATGGCGAGCAGTGAGCAAAAAGCGTTGATACTAGAACGAGAGGACACTAATTAGATAGCTGTCGCTGCGCAATTTCCATTCACCCTTCCATTTCGATTCCCATCTATTCACTAAATTACGCTATATAAGCCGTTTTGGTTCCACGGAAGCTCCCTTTACAAAGTGTATCGCCAAAATCGATGGAGCATTCTTGGAATTTGCACTATTTCGTTCGAAATTTGAAGATAGAAAAGACTAATAAGACATACTCAGAGCTTCAAGCGACTAATGACGGCCTCTATCAGGGTCGCGTTACGCAAATCAGACCGCTTAACGATGAAATATATGTATCAGATCTTTTCCTGAACAGATTATAAAGTACAAGCATTACCGTCCGAACACCACAAACGTCCAAATTTCTGCTTGCTGAGGATGATATCTATATAAAAAGTGGGTTTCTCTTTTTATATAAAGTAGTCTTTATTTAGTAGGCTTTACTTATAAGTTCGTATATGGTTTTTGAGCGATAATCAGCTCGGTTGTTTTTCTTCACATGTAGAGCCGGTCAAGAAAACGTTCGTAATTTTCTGGAAGCCGTTCATTGAGTTTCGTCGACTGATGGCGGCATTGAGTTATGTTGATGAACTTTTTGACGTCCACAGACAATAGTTAGGCCGGATCGCTGAAAAGGAGCGTTAGCACGCGAAATTTTCGTGCATAATCAATAGGAGCTGTGAAGCGATACACATCAAAGCTGCCAGTTGCTTACAACAATAAATGGGACACAGTTTTGTGTGCCAATCGACACTTATATCCATCCCTTTAGAATTCGAATAGAGCTGTGACTCTTCGTACTTCTACAACGATGACTGTTCTTTGCTTTTCTCTAATAAAATTTTCGAAAAAAAATTTCCAGTCGGCATCTGTCTGCCATTTCCCCGATGGAACATATGAATAGTTACATAGTTACCTCAACTTGAAAATTTTTAAACGACTGCATCGGATTTTTGGCAGTTTAAGGAAGTTATTTTAATTTTTAATCAGACAGCCATTATACTTGATCGCGCAGCGGTCGAAGAGCCTGCTGGTGTCAAAAAAAAATCGTAAGTTCAGCTTCTTGATCAAAAAACTGAGCAAGCTTTGTTTCCTCGTAGTAGGATAAATTAACAGCACAGACCAAAACACGCTATATAAGCCCGAAAACAAACAATTCTCAAAGCCGTCACAATTCTTCATGTAAGATTGTGTTTGCAAAAAGGGATCATTGCTTCCGATCCATAGAAAAATGTACTTTTTTTTTCACAACCGAACTTTTATTGTACTGGAATTCACAGAGTTATCCTACGTATATATGATCTATTTTTTTTCTCTCTCCATCTCGTGCATCATCTTCGAGCTTTATTTTTTTCTTTTTTTTGGAAAAGCAGTCAGTCATTGCGCATTGAGCGGAAGTGAAAATTTCGATTGAACGCCATAGTTTAATTTTGTTTTGTATTCCCATAAGAAATTATTCATTTCACTTTTTCTCTTTCAGTATCGATCCAAATGCTTCACTTGTTAGCTTAGGCGCACAAAATAATGGCAACACGAATGCGCAACATGTTTTCCGTAGGGAATTTGGCAGTCGCAACAAATGCTGCACACCAACGTTTGATTTATTACAAATGAGGCGATTTTCTCCCCAGAGCAAAACGTTTCCAATATCATAGCATTTTAGTTTATGTCGATGTATTGCTGCTAACCGATTTTGTTTTCAGGACCGTAGTCAACTGATAACTAACTTAAGATTGGCGTCATACTTTACAAATACGATTCGTGTCTTAATTAAGCGCTCATTTGCGCATCATATGTTTTCGGTTCGCCTAGAGTCCCCTAAAAAGTATAACACACAAACATAAAAGGTGTCCCTGTTGCTAAAAATGCACTAGCTATCGATTACTATAGCACATATGTGAAAGCTGTTACACACAAAAACACACTCGCATAACCGTTAAGCGATACAGCGCTTCCGCTATTTGCCACCGAAATTGTTTCCAATTGGGGAGGCATCGAAGCGCCCCTTAAAGCTCCGTATAGCAGCGTATGTTGGCACTAAAAGCAGCAAAGATCAAACATTAGCGGTGTACCGTTTGTGATTGACGGCATTAAACGCTTTGTAGATGAGTGGCCATATTGTCAGGTTAAGTTAAATGACAATTATGTCTCTCCATCCTCCCCTCCCCTCATCAATGACACAAATGCTTCAATGCTTTTCAACTTATATAAATAAATATGCAAAAGCCAAAATGGATAAGACAGCATAGTCGAAACGTGTATGGCAATAACAAAGCGCATAATGACCAAACGTCCATTAGGATGGATGGGATTCAATTTCTCAGATCATGCAAGGGGTCCGTAAGCACTGAAAGTCTTGCTTAGTTGCTGCGTAGGCACCCCTTGCATGAGAAGCACCCGTGGCTGCTTCCTCGTTATTTTGGTCGGCGTTTGACGCAAACTTAGTGTGTTATTTAAGTCTCAACGTTCAATCCAATTTGCTGCGTGCTTTATTTCCAATGAAGCGATTTTTGCATCATTCCAACTTATTCATAAAAGAGCTCATAAATTAAAATGCAGTCTTGAGGCCAATCAATCAATATACGAGTCTTATACTATTTTAAAATGCGTCGATTTATTAATTTCAAACAAGTAGCAAAATGCTACAAGGTTGTATACCGTAGTGATAAATCGCGTGTTGAAAATATAAAATTTGGGCCGATAAAATTGCAAGGGGAACCTTTATCACAACGTTTTTCATCCTTGTCAGCCAAATTACTGCATTTTCAAGAAAAAGCCGTTCATCTACAATCGTTGTATATAACTCATACAATGCATCATCCATACAGTACACAGTCTTCATATATCAGCTTTGCGATACTTCTAGCAAGCAACGTCGAATTTCTTTCAGGGGTTGCGACATTGATGACATCGAATTGTGTGCCCGTATGAGTAACCTTCAGGTCCTTTCACTCAGGTCATTCATTTTCACGATTTTGTTCATGTTGCGTTCAACCCGATTAAATACGAGGGGGGAGGGAGCTATGGTCGGTACCAAATATTATTTTAGTGGAAAAATTTGTTAACTTGAAATTTTAATTGCTATTGGCCAGTTGAAGCGTATTTCGCATGGTTGAAAATGGAAAATGTTATAATAGAAGCCTCATTTATTAGCGGTTGGCATCTGTTATGAGAGTGGGTCGCTCATTTCTGCTCAGCCATCACCCAGAGACCGTGCTATTAATTTTATTAAACTCTGCTAATAATATTCCCATTCAGTGCCCCTCTCTCTTATTGGGTGTTCTCATCTTTTTCAGCAATGTAAATTTCCTTATTAATACCAGTTATTATTTATACTTTTCAAACTGAATTAAGTTGTGTGTCTTTTCTCTAAAGGCATCGCAATACCGTTACGATTGTTGAACTGATAAGGGATAGCACGAGTAGGGGCGACCGTTATCACATAGAACTGAAATGATTTATTATTCGCTAATTAGATGTGATAAGTACAATGATGAAGAGAGGAATAAAGGGCGATCGCATGCGAAAGCGATGCGAAAAGCGCAAATCTAGGAGAAAAGTAAATGATTGGATGCACCCTAATAAAGTCGTTCATATCGATCAGCAAATGCTTATAGCGCAGCTATCATGAGTCTCGAAAACGAGCTATATTTGCTGAAAGACTGCACAACATATGACCTTACGAGCAAAAAATCGGTGCAAATGAGGCAGTGTGCAGAAGAAAAATGTCGCTTGTTATGAAGCTCAAATAAATGAGCCGCTAAATGAAAAAGTCCATATATTTATCGGCTAGCTCGATAGCAATAAACTTCTCCCAGAATTTGGATTTATGTAGTATAAAACGTTCTATAAACTACAGTATTCAATAAATAAAGCACGAAATAATAATTTTTGAATATTTTTGACAAACGAAGGCAGAGATTTACACCGGTAACGATAGAGTTGCGAATCTTGTAAGCAAATCGATTAACAAATGTCATTTCGGATTGTGAGTAGCGAACAACCGGTCGATCACGAAGTTTCTACAAAATCATCTCTTGTTCATATAGTTTTCGAACAATCACTGAACAGTTTATGGAGGCACATGTTGTATGCTAGCTTCTGGCGCGTTTTTCAACTTCATTATTTTCTTCATCGCTCAAACTGTTCGGCTTGAAGTTGAAATATGGTGACAAATGCAAGGTATTGCAGCATGAATAAAGTAAGTTGTCTGGGTCCACTCAAGCACTGTGTACGATTGGAAGAGCTCTACCTGAGGCGAAACGCAATCACGAGTTTAAGCGAGTTGGAACATCTAAGGAATCTGAAGCATTTGCGCACGTTGTGGATCGATGAGAATCCATGCACTATCAATAACGCATATCGATCCAAAGTGCTAAAAATTCTGCCGAATCTTACAAAACTCGACGATAAACGTTTGTGCTTGCACTCACTTTTCAATTCTATTCAAATCAGCTCTTATCATTGGTCCTTGCGATGAATTGCCATTATTAAACAAATGCGCTGTTTTGTCGCATTTCTTTCGAAGAAACTTATTGTTTTAAAAGTTTATTTGTTAGGATGGCAACTTACTATGGAGCCATAGCCGATGTTTAAAGTCAACAGTTTTTGTTGCTCTTCAGAAAAAAAACAACTGAAACTCATATTATTTTTTACGCTTCCCGTCCATCGGATTGAATTTTGATGCATTGTTTTTTTGGAAATGTAGAGTCGAATTTTCCGTCGGGTTTTAATTTAAACTAAACAGAAAACAGAGATAGCAAGCAAGAGAGTTGTGAAACGATGTATTTATAATTTCCATTCCATAAACATGCCAATAAATAACAAACAAATGTGGATCACTGAAAGAATTCGGAAAGAAATGCAGCCAAACCTATCCTCTTGGTCGCTATCTCGAAGAAAAGGTACAAATAGCACATTACGTTTTTAGAACAAATATCACATAGTGTTTTTTAGTATAAATAGTGCGCCATTACTTAGAGTAATTAGCGCAAAAAGTTGTTAGTGTATTTATCGTATGATGTTCTTACTGCAAATAACACATTATATTCTTAGCGCATAAACGGTATGGTATGTACAGATAGTATGTTTTGTTTCGAGTACAAATAGCATATTATTTTCTTATTAAAAATGGCATACAATGTTCTAGTAATGTTGGACACGAAATTCAGCTAATCGTACATCAAGTCATATCCTTATGTTACCTGGCATAGGTGTTGCTCACTAAAGGTGTTAGATGGGCACGAAATTCTTTAAGATGCGATTGTCACCTTCAGAAATCATCACTTTCGGGTCCAAGGAGCTGTTAAACATCCTCAAAAGAAATTTTACCTTCATACTCTAACGATTATTTTCAGGTGTGCCACCTGCTCTAGTAAGTCAAAGTTTCAGCGCGCTAGATCTGTATCGTCACTGAACTTTTTTCAAGATGTTTCCTCGCTGAAGTTTAACAAAAAAAAAATCTAATCAACTTCTCTCTCATTCTTACGGCAATGCCGTACACGCTAAGTGCTAACATTTCGCAACGTTGTTGCGCGCATCCAGTAAACTTTCATTAATATTTTTCAACAATTCCAAATTATCGTTTTTTATGCACAATTCTGAGATCGTCTCGCTTCGATTTTTTTTCTTCAAAATTCTTAATGGAACATTTAAATTTCGTAAAATGAGTACGATAATTTGGTTTGCTTTTTCTAATTTCCACTTGCACGATTCTTTGCTCAGCAACGCCATTTAAGTAATTATGCATTTAATTTTGTTTCTTAGTTCAGAATTGTCACTGAAGTGGAGTATATTACGAGCTTTCATCCATTCCACTGTGTCCGCATACTTCCTCCCGCTTGCAGTCGATCAAGATTACATGGATGTAAATCGATTTTGCAGATTAGCGGACACAGTAGGCGATTTATAGTTCTAGTTGTTGCACCATATGGTGTATTTATTCCAGCGGTTACGGTAGATGATCTACTAGAAGCGCAGGAAAGTCAGCAGGGAGATTATCGGCGCGAAAATCGGCAAATGAGTCGCCACAACAGTGGTGATTTCGAGGTAATCGTTGGTGGCGATGAGCGGCGAATCGTTGATACGGTGATGCCGAGTAATTCTCAGATGCTAAATTTGGTTTCGAGTCATTCGTCGACGACACTCACTGAGGACAGCAGTCCCTGTAGAACTATGCACACATCGATGTACGGCAGCATCATCGAGGACGACAGGGCGAACGATGAGGACGATTGGCATGATTTCTCGTAATTGTTTACTACAATCATCGATAAATAATCGATCTAGAGATCAGCACGAAGCGAAAAACGTAAATTAAGTTAGCGCACATAAAGTACACTCGACTACTTTTTTATAGGTGAGAAATATAAATTACTTTTTAGATTTGCTACCGTTGCAGCTACGTGTTGCTTATTCAGAAAGGATTCACGATGCGGATTTACAGTGATCTCTCTGAAGAAATTTGTTCAACAAAGATATTTTAATATATTTTGTGTGTCGTTTTGTTGTGAACAGTTTACTGAAATAATCAACTGATTGTGCTCTGCACATTTGTTTCGTCTCGAAGTAAACAATACTGCGGAGAATTTTGCGAAAGCATCATGTAATTCAACAACAATAGTGATGTGAAACCCGCTCTTTCCCCCCACCCCCCGCCGAATCCCACTTATCTTGGATAACCATATTCATTCTCTCCATTAAGCCATAAATTTCATGGTCACAGTTCATCCTCAAGGGAGCCTTCTCTTCGAAAACACAAATGGAATACTACCTAAGAGCCAAATTCATTAGAGGCCGAAAAATACAGGCTTCCTTCACATAACTCGTTCCCCTCTTCTCGTTCCCTCATTCCGCTCTAAAAAGATGTGGGCTTTATAAGAACCATTGGGAGTTTATTCGAGAAAATTTGGTAACAGCAGTAATTAGTCTGCTGCGCTCGTGTGTGTGTGAGTGCGTGTGTGTGTGTGCGGGTGTGTGTATTTGCGTGCGTGTGTGCGTGCGTGTGTGTGTGCGTGTGTGTGCGTGTGTGTGTGCGTGTGGGCGTGCGTGCGTGTGTGTGTGTGCGTGTGTGTGCGCGTGTGTGCGCGCTATAATCGTTTGTTTGCGCATTTTGGTGTTTTCGAATCTTTTCTGTTGGTGATCGCAAAATTTTAACACAATTTTAATACAATTTTAACACAATTTTAAATTAACAATAAATTTTAACACAATAAAATTTGATCGTAAGACAACGCGATGATCTGCTATTCACCGTCATAGGAATACGATTAATTTGTGCTTTCCATGTCCATTTTTGTTTTCGTTCATCAACATCTACAGTAACCGATCACCGCATTGTGGGAGCGAGTCTTTAAGAGATGATCTGAACAGCCAAATTGTTAACTTGAGAAAAGCGCATCGTTCCGAATCTTCCAGTTTTGTTGATTGCTTACGGAATTGATTGAGCTTTCTGCCTTGGACAAGTCCATAATGGCTGCATGCAGCCTGCCCAATTAAAATGAATTATATTTTCAGGGTAGACGACCGTCATTCACCTCCAGCTGAAATGTCGATGTCGATGTCGATGAACCCTCAGATGTTTCAAAGTCTTTACGAAGGTTCCCAAAGCGCACGTCAGTCTCGTGGCTATCGTATCCCAGTATCGTTGCAACAACGCAGTATCAGTGTACCTAGAAGACGATATCCGTCTTTGTCAATGAGCCCCGTCAGGGTAGGTTGTTCTTTGGTTCATATACAAATATTTCAGCAAAACTGCGTACTTTGGCAATCCTTAAGTTCCGGCAGATTTGCATTTTCAAGGCGCGTTGTGGTGATCTTTCTTTTGCAATTATGATCTACAGCCCACGATAACTCCCTGTACTCAATAGAGAATTGTATATGTTGCGGAGCCGTTCGGGTCACAAACAGACAAGATCTTAATGGACTTTCTTTTGCAATTATGATCTACAGCCCACGATAACTCCCTGTACTCAATAGAGAATTGTATATGTTGCGGAGCCGGTCGGGTCACAAACAGACAAGATCTTAATGGATTTTTTGGGGCCGTTAGATCAGTTAAAATGTGAATTCATGCTTTATAGCTTGCCAGCACGACATGAATACAAATATTAGGCACGTTTCATTACTCGCGAATAATTTATGAAAGTAGCCGATCTTATTAATGCGATCACCGAAGCGCTGCACATGATGCTGTACTCGGATCGCACATTCTACGCATGCTATGAGCAAGACTCACTTCGAGATCGTTGCTGATAACAGATCCAATCCGACTGACGGATTGCGAACAGAAGTTTCATTCTTATGAATTAATGTTTAAGTCGATCGAGGTCAATGTCAACAGTTCGTTTTCGATGACGTCGGTTTTCTTCTTAGCGAAATTGATGCTTCAAAGATATTTGAGAAGTACCCAAGTGAATGCACTTGAACGCGTTGTTTATCAATTACTTTCATCAATTCCATCTTTTAAAAAATCGAAAAAAGCACATAACATAAGGCGACTTTCTTTTTTCAGTTTCATCGGAAATTTTTCACAAAGTTTATAATTGGATTTCTAAGCGAAAACGTTTTTGTCATCGTAAATACCGAACGGACTGGAGAGAGGGAAGCAGATGCAAGCATTACGACTTTAATTTCATTTCCTCCGACCTTCTTTCACTTTTTTAGCCTCACTTTTGCTTTTAAATTTTCATTATTCCTGCAAGTTCGGTTTTGAGTTTGTCAAATTTCGCACGAATCATATACCTATATATATATATATATATATATATATATATATGTATA
>JPKZ01002564.1:168191-188382 GCA_000803305.1 Toxocara canis | reverse complement strand
GCAAAATCATGCCGTTGAAGCATTAATACACTTTACATAAATCTTTCAAAAGTTTTTCGTTAGCACTTTTTTGCCTCTGATTTTAATTCGTTATCCTTTTTTCTCCTCATTCACCACCTGCTTTGTACTCTTTTTCTACGATTACCGGAGTTGAAAACTGAAAGTAGCGATTTGCATCAACCTCAGAATAATCCAAAATTAAGAGCCTTTTCATTCAGAACTTAATAAGTTTTCTAGATTGATTTACAACTCACAACTCCCTCTCCTTCATCTTTCCTCTCCAGTCCGTTCCCTTCCAATCGTCATAAATGTTGCACTGATTTGGCATTCAACTTTATGTGATGCTGTTTTTCCGTATGGCCTAAACGTTGCATTTAAATTGATTGCATCTGATCGAATCGAACTATAAAAGTAAGCACTAAAATTTAGCGTCAACGGGTGGAGAAGATAATGTCGGCGGTTAACGTGCTTCTCGACGAATTGGACGGTGACGGTCTTCGAAGAGTGATTGACGAGGCACAACGGAGGATAAAGAAACAAAGATAATAGCCAACCATACTGCACTATGCATGCTACCTTTGTCAATTTGTAAACTCTGCGATAAATCCTCACTCACACTTTTCATGGTCGCAACAAAACCGACCTCTCTTTGCATCGTTTTCTTAAAAGAGACCTTGACCATCGAAGCAAAATGGAAATTTTTGAGGTTTTAATTGTGAGAGTTTGTGAAATCCACGAGAAGAAAGGCACCATCGATTTGAAGCGCTCTCAAATAGTACGTTTCAAAAATTCGCAGAAATTAATTCTAGAGTAACTTTAAATCAAAACGATGCAGTTTTGTGAACCCATTCAACGAGGTGCACGTATGATGAAAATATCCCGAATACTGTCGTTTTCACACCTATGATCGATGACACAGTTTTTGAGGAGTTTTCTGAAACTTTTACCGTTTCAGAGCAATCAAAATAATCGTACCCGTTCATTCCTCAGGTTTCGATACATCCTTGTACGACATCCTACTGAGGCCTTACGAGGGAGAAAAATGAACACTAGAGTTTTTTTGGCGAAAAAGTGTGAAAAGTTTTTTTCGTTTTTCCCCAGAATTCCAATTCCTCTTGCTAAAATCCGCATTCTGTAATGAGAGTCAGGGTTACTACGTCCGTCCGGCAATACTGGACATACTATTGCAAAAACAGTTTCAACAATCGCGCACCTGGTCCTAGCACAAATCTCATGAACGGGTAACCAACAGCCTTAGACCTTGCAGAAAGCATTTTACAATGAAATATACAATGACAACAAGCCCCAGCGGAGCAGTCACATTCCTCGATAAGCCTAAAGTTGCAACTCATCTTCAAAGAGGTCCGTGGGATGGGAAGAGAGAAGTAGTTAGATAAGCGAATGAAGGTGTTGAAGAATGAGCTAACCAGGATAGAGATTGAAGTCTCGCAAACTGTTTAATAGATCATTAACGCGCTTTCCTTCTCTCTTCTCTTTTAGGAAGATGCTCTACTTGCAAATATCGAACTGCAAAAGTGTGACGAAATTCAATGATATTTTTTGATTAATTTACGAAGCATAAACCCGAACTCCTGAAAAGCGATTGGAAATCAGTCGTTAAGGAAAGACTGTTGTCAAATCTTTTATCCTCAGTAATATGGTAGTGAGCACCCCTGCTTATTGAACGTGTGATCCGGACTTGATTCATTATCGGAGTTGATACGTTTTGATTGACGCGTGCATCGAAATAAAAGTGGCAGACGATCGCTGTGAATGACTATTAATTACCGAAGAGATGGGAGAGAATGAGAGAGAGAAAAGAAAGAAAACACTAATAATGAATGAAAATGCAAAGGCGCTTAAAAGCATATGCCGTGGTCTAAGCGCTATAATCCTTGCAAGTTTTGTTAATTAAATCCATTAGAAGTTAGTTATATTAAATATGAAAAATGTATATTCTTAAGTCCTTTCGTCAGATAAACAAATATTCGATGTGTATATTTTCATTTCGTTCAGCTATTCAAATAATATATTTACTGAATGTTCGATGCAACCACATTGAAGGCGTGATACATGTGTATCGACGAGTGAGAATTGATAACTGTATTCTGCAAGACGAGATCGAGCATATTTCCCTTTGCCCGAGGCAATCCTCACCTGCCGCCATATTGTGAGCGCTCGTCACTCTTTTTGAAATAGCCGACATAATGTGAACGATCGCATGTATGAAGCGAATAAACCAAAAAAAAAAACAATTGATCTCATTTACGCCACCTGCCGCCATATTGTGAGCGCTCGTCACTCTTTTTGAAATAGCCGACATAATGTGAACGATCGCATGTGTTAAGCGAATAAACCAAAAAAAAACAATTGATCTCATTTACGCTTACAACACTGCAATAGCTACTGCTTCAAGCTTTGCTCAACGTGCGGTTGACCATTGATCATTCAAAGCGTTGCAATAAAGGCCTCCGATGATCAGTGGTTATAAGCGGTGAGTATCGAACAAGACAAGAAATTCATTAGCTTACTTTAAAAAAAAACATCTATTATGCACAAAAATTTCTGTCCTATAATTCATTGGACTCATAAGAATAAACTCATTCATTAATTACTTCGTTTATTCATACAGTACCACCTCTGCTCATACTTCACCTATTTTGGGCGCATTTTTTTGGCACCGATAAAGATGAAGAGAACCCGAAAATTTTTCATGTTCCAGATTATCTAAATATGCTCTGTTATTTCATTTAAATGATTCGTTCATACTAGAATAAATGGAGGCCAATTGGAGGGAGCCGATCGTCGATGATGAATTCAGAATTCCTGCTGAATTCGTTCTTGTCATTAATAATCACTGCATTAGTCGATAACGACTCTATTCTTAAGGCTATTCTATTCGTGCTATTGTGACAATATGTTACTTTATGTGCTATTCAAGAAGCGGCTTAATTGAACGCTTTACGGAACAGCGATAAACTGACGCCGACGCGGAAAATATTTTTTTAAGTTGCCCAACGATAGTACACTGTTGAATGGTGATGGTGCGGTGTTAGGCCATAATCAGCTATTCGCCGAAAAAAAAAACATCCTTGAAAATTTTCGGCAAAAAAATTCAAACTTCAAAGCGCATCGATGCGATTTGAACTAAACAAAACGATATCATTACAGCATCAATTGAACGTTAAGTGTTAGAAGAATGTGTGTGATGCGAACTGTTTCATTAAGGGGATTCGAGCAAATGCCACTCCTACAAGTTTGACCGTCGCAACGGGCCAAGGACGTCCCTTACCCCCCCAATCGCTTTCCCATCAGTTCAGCGCACCAAAATCGCACACACACACACATATACGCACAAACACACACACAACACACGCACAACGGCACATGTGACGATGAGGGTGACTCTTCTATTTGCGCTCATTACAGTAAGTTCCTCTTTTGTATTCTTCGTTCAGTTTGCCTTTCTTTGAATTATCTTAAGCAATGTTCCGAATATTCGAAAACAGCATCGTAATGAATACCTCGAGTTTTCCACGAAAACTACTGTAATGGTATATGATGCAACCGTCGAACGAAAACCTTTCATCTTCCCTCCCCCTCCACCATCCCCCCTCCCCCTACCTTCCCACCAACCCCCTCCCTGCTTCCCCTTTCACGAGACATTTAGCGCTCGAATGATCCTCATCATCAGGTAAACATATTTTCTGGGACATTCCCGCCACCACACTCATGCCATGGACCAATTCGGCCACGATCACTTTTGCTGTAAGAAATTTCGGTCAGTTCCGCATCTTCTAATAACGGTGCTGTCTGGTGACGGCAACGCGTTCATACATCACGAGATTTTCGAAGTTGACAAACATAAGAAATGCACCTTTTAGGGCAAACCAAAATAACATGTGAAGCCTGTGCTGCACCACAACGTACGCAACATCTCGAGTTACAGGTCACAAAGAGACAAAACCGCTCATGGTGGCGATAACCGTGCAGCGATAAACGTGCATGGGGCATCAGTTTATGAAAATCACAAATACACTAATGCTACAAAAGTTTCCAATTACGAAATATTCCGTGGTTGAAGTCGATGCGGCAATGTTATACGGCAAAAATTACTCGATGCAAATAGATCATTTGCTGCAAAAAGAGTCGTTTTTGAATGGTTTGACCTACTGTTTCGAAAGACGCGTTTGGTCGAATATTCGTTAAATCATATTCGCATTTCTCAGTAAACGAATGATTTTCAGTCGGCAATCTGTGAGGCGAAAACTATCGACAACAAATTAAAAGGTTTCACGCTTTTCCACTTTCTCATTTCCATATTCACCTTAATATTTCGCTTAAAAAAACCGTTCTGTTTTTTTCCCGGAATTTTGATCGTCGCATGAATGCGAAAGTGACCTTACATTTGAGAGTGGTTCTCCATTTAAGAATTTTTTAAGATACTATTTCTCCTATTTAGCCCCTTACTGAGATCGATACTTAAACAATACTTATGCCTAAAATGGGACTCTGATTAGGGGTCGCTGATGCGATGTGCTACTGCGACCTGGAGCCGTTCTGAAGAGTTGGCTAGGTCTATTCAAGGAAAGGGTTTGCATTCGAGGAAGCGTGAGTTTTTCATGACGTTAGAAATTTTACTGGGATTTATAAGTCCTTATTGAAGAAAGTCATAAATCCTAGGAACATCAGTAATTTTCTCCAAGTCGAATGAAAATGTTGAGAGTGGTTCTCCATTAAAGAATTTTTAAAGACACCATTTCTTAAAATATTGTCTTTAAAACTCGATATCACTCCCCCTCCACCTCCACCCTGGTGTATTAATGAGTCGCAGCTTAGTAGAAGCAGAGAACTGAGAAACGGGATGATGTCAAGGTAAACTACGATAATTCGTTGGCGACAACGCCTATGTCAGATGCGATCATCAACCGCTTATGAGTACCTATTGTCCAACAGCATTCTGACGTGATTTTTTCACTATGCGCATTCCGTTCACAGTTTCGAATCACTTCGCAAAACTTTTGATCTGAAGTACCAACATACCGCCACGACCGTGCCACATAAACACGATTCACGCCATTGAACCAATAATTTCGTAATGGCTTATCGACGGGTTACCGACTTGGCCCCGTTGTTAGCTATAAGCAGCTCGACATGAGGCTCTAAGAGTTCAAGTTCACAACACAAATGACTTAGGTACCCCATCAGTGGCATGTGGTCCGGAGAAGATCTCTATCGAGGGTCAGACAGAAGAGCCATTTGAAGGCGTTATTTTCATCAAGAACTTTCGACGCACAGACGGCTGTGCAACAAATTTCAATCTCGATCAAAATTCCACCATGCCCAGCTATTCGATTGCGCTCGACCGCATCGCGCAGTGCGGACTTGAACTGAGGAGAAATGTTAGTGTATACACTATTTAGTTGGCTAGTATATTATATGTAGTGTGCTGAGGGTACATCCCGTTCGCTGTCATTCAATGGCTTTCTTGCGTTCGATGTTCACCTCCATTTGGCCTTTCCATATATTGTCATTGCTTAGAATTCTCAGCTAACTTTAAACGGGTCTTAGTAAGGGAGCATTAAATAACACAAAACAGTTTAGAATCTTGCTATAGCACAAATTCCCTTTTGCAGGAGTGTTAATAGCACGAATGACGTAACTGATAATCTTGAGCTTTACGCATACTTTACCGTTGCCTTATTTAAATCCAGCTTCATGTCTTTCCGATGTAGAATTATTATTATTCGATCGCTTGTACCGCCAAAGTCAGTACAATTGCCATATGCGCTCGAATACAAGCCCTTATCAAAACAAACCAATCTCTCTCTACTCCTCTGCACATCGTGCCACATAAACTCTCGAGTACATTTTATTCTTAAGGCAAGTGCACTCCTCATCCTTTCCTCACCGAAAGTTTTCGCAATTCCAAAAATGTCGCCATGTTGGAAACAAGCGTCTCCGACGAAAACATTATAGAGGAGGGGCTGTCATTCAATATTGTAGCCTTTTCTCAAATGTCTTCTTTCATCTGGAGATGCGATTTCACACACCGCTTTGATCCTCATTTAATTTCCGCTTCTGATGAGTCGAAATGCTTGTGAGTCACTGAGGCTTAAATTTGACGTTTAGAGATATATCGTTTATTAGTGATAAACATGAGTCTTGCTGTTGCAGAAACGAATAGAGCTCAAGTGAGGAGTCCATAAGTATAAAAATAAGTGAAGAGCTCAAAGAGAGGAATGAGTCCAAAAAATTTCTATTGTGTGCCACTTCAAATCAGTTTTGCTATGCACGTATGCATGAGCACTTTGGAAGTTCATTCGTTTATTTTGAGAGGTACTTAGGGCTACTGAGTGGTTGAATGGATGAGTGACAGCATTGTTGAATACATATGCTGGTTAGTTTACATTTCGCTTGTATTCCCCTCGATGTCTCCCCTGTCTATCTCTTCCCACTCCCCTCTCCCACAATTTCTCTTTTCCCTATATCCCCATTAGGAATGCAGCGTAGTTTTGGCTTTCCGGTCCTTGTTGCCTTCAAAATATGAATCATTCATAGAGCAATGACGGACCACAACAATATACAATCATTAGTATTAAGCGGTTACTTTTACGCTAGAAAGTTTACTCTTTCCAAACCGTTTTATTTAACGAATGCCTTAGAATTCCTCATCCTGGTCCTAAAATCGTTCCTGTATTTATGAAATACTCTAGGAATCACCTTCGAAGGGAGAACTCTTTTGGTTAAAGGACTACCTGCAACAGTTAAAACATGGACATTTTTTGTTAAATATCGATAATTTACGATAAGTATTTCGATATTTTATCAAAGTTATTTCGGCGTTTTACGAAAGTATTTCATTTGAATGATGGGAATGGAAACGTTTACGAACGAATCGTCGAACGATAAAGTACTCATTTTTGAAGGTCAACTGTCGGATCAACAATTTGTGGCAATCGTTTAAGGACGCACCATTTTACGCTATTTCACGAATGAACAAACCAATAAATAGATGCGCGAAACCTAAGCGCGTCAACGCAACTTGTTTCTACCGTATACAACATCTTTAACCGGTTTAGCATCCCACCTAGAAGTTGCCTCTCGCACAATGTTCAATCAATATCATCGTCGTTCCAAGTTACATGCTGCTGAAGCGACTTTCGATGGTTGTAAGACTCCGTCGAAGGGCGATCGGGTTGAGGAAGATCTGATAAACTATCGGAGGTGGAAAACCGTTCAGAACTATCGGAGGTGGAAAACCGTTCAGAACTATCGGAGAAAACATTATAGAGGAGGGGCTGTCATTCAATATTGTAGCCTTTTCTCAAATGTCTTCTTTCTTCTGGAGATGCGATTTCACACACCGCTTTGATCCTCATTTAATTTCCGCTTCTGATGAGTCGAAATGCTTGTGAGTCACTGAGGCTTAAATTTGACGTTTAGAGATATATCGTTTATTAGTGATAAACATGAGTCTTGCTGTTGCAGAAACGAATAGAGCTCAAGTGAGGAGTCCATAAGTATAAAAATAAGTGAAGAGCTCAAAGAGAGGAATGAGTCCAAAAAATTTCTATTGTGTGCCACTTCAAATCAGTTTTGCTATGCACGTATGCATGAGCACTTTGGAAGTTCATTCGTTTATTTTGAGAGGTACTTAGGGCTACTGAGTGGTTGAATGGATGAGTGACAGCATTGTTGAATACATATGCTGGTTAGTTTACATTTCGCTTGTATTCCCCTCGATGTCTCCCCTGTCTATCTCTTCCCACTCCCCTCTCCCACAATTTCTCTTTTCCCTATATCCCCATTAGGAATGCAGCGTAGTTTTGGCTTTCCGGTCCTTGTTGCCTTCAAAATATGAATCATTCATAGAGCAATGACGGACCACAACAATATACAATCATTAGTATTAAGCGGTTACTTTTACGCTAGAAAGTTTACTCTTTCCAAACCGTTTTATTTAACGAATGCCTTAGAATTCCTCATCCTGGTCCTAAAATCGTTCCTGTATTTATGAAATACTCTAGGAATCACCTTCGAAGGGAGAACTCTTTTGGTTAAAGGACTACCTGCAACAGTTAAAACATGGACATTTTTTGTTAAATATCGATAATTTACGATAAGTATTTCGATATTTTATCAAAGTTATTTCGGCGTTTTACGAAAGTATTTCATTTGAATGATGGGAATGGAAACGTTTACGAACGAATCGTCGAACGATAAAGTACTCATTTTTGAAGGTCAACTGTCGGATCAACAATTTGTGGCAATCGTTTAAGGACGCACCATTTTACGCTATTTCACGAATGAACAAACCAATAAATAGATGCGCGAAACCTAAGCGCGTCAACGCAACTTGTTTCTACCGTATACAACATCTTTAACCGGTTTAGCATCCCACCTAGAAGTTGCCTCTCGCACAATGTTCAATCAATATCATCGTCGTTCCAAGTTACATGCTGCTGAAGCGACTTTCGATGGTTGTAAGACTCCGTCGAAGGGCGATCGGGTTGAGGAAGATCTGATAAACTATCGGAGGTGGAAAACCGTTCAGAACTATCGGAGGTGGAAAACCGTTCAGAACTATCGGAGGTGGAAAACCGTTCAGAACTATCGGAGGTGGAAAACCGTTCAGAACTATCGGAGGTGGAAAACCGTTCAGAACTATCGGGTTGAGGAAGATCTGATAAACTATCGGAGGTGGAAAACCGTTCAGAACTATCGGAGGTGGAAAACCGTTCAGAACTATCGGAGGTGGAAAACCGTTCAGAAAATGGAATCCTCGTTGTATATTAGTTTCAAATCGAAAAACAGTTCAGTACGATAGTGATAAACTCTGTGAGTGAAAATTGCGCTGTGAAGGAACTTTTCTCGGAGCAGTTACTCAAAAGAGTGCTATGCACTCCTCGAGATACACTGACTGCGAGCAAAGATTCATTAAAAATTAAACGCCACTTACTCCGATTAACTGTCTCATCTGCGCTCAATGTTCTCAAGGACGTTGAATAGAAACTGAAATGAAAGTTGATAACCGTTCGACTCTAATGTATAGTCAACTGTTTTCTAATGTGCGCATCACAAAGCTAAAAACGGAGGGTAGGAAGCCTTTAACTTTGTACTGCACACACATCCGGTAAGGGGATGGGGGAAGGGGATGCGAAGAGATGGAGGCGACATGGGGTCAATCATTGCTATTTCATGCGGAGACATATGAATTCATCTTTTCTACTATGTTTTAAATTTCTTTGACCACCAGAAGAAAGATGGATCTTTCTGGATTGAAGGTGAATGTGGAAATGTTGTGCGCAAATATTTTCTGGGATCCTGCCTGCGGTATTGGTGGAATGTCGTATCCTGGCTTTTTGCAGCGCCTTAATGGGCATGACCTAAATTTGCATACGGCATTACTACTTCAGCTTTACCACTAAAAGGTGGAAATAAATTTTAAAAGAAACACGAAATATAATTCAACCGAGCACCATAATCAAAAAACGACCACTATTGTTTTCAGCCCGAAACCAAAGAGCTGGAAATTTTCACGGTGTTCGTATTCAGTTTTCATCCAAATTTCGTCACTGCAGGCGATCGATCATTCGCCGTACACTGTATTTTCCTGCAACAACAAGTCACCGTCGCTACCAAATTCAACTTTATTTCGTAAGTTTGTCGTGCGGTCCTAATCGGGTTTGGAGGAAAGATAGACGAAATTCGATAAACAAATACCACATTTTGCAAAAAAGAAGGAATTTCATAAACTTTAGACTTCTCATTTTTTTAAAAAGATGCTCCAAACAGTCATACTAATTCAGCTGATGAAATTACTTGCTTTAGTTTGGAAATCTATTTTTGTGGGTGACCATATCGTTCCCTCTCCTTTAGGGTTACTGAGGTCCCCAAACGAATGTTTAGTTGTTTGCGCACATAATTGCGCAATCCTCCAGTTTCGCATAAAATTTAATGATTATTTTTTTAGCGATACATAAATGCAGTCATTTTCACTAATGAAAACTGCAGTATAATCCATTAGTGAAAATGTCAGACACGGTTGTTTTTGCTCATAAAATCGAATCACATTTTGTCTCCGAAGTTTCGTCACGAGCGATTTTTAATTTTTTTTTTCAACCAATCAAATTTGCTTACCCATAAACTCCTCAGCTGTGGCATTATTAGCGAAAGCGATGTTGAAATAAACCTTTAAAAACTATAAAGTGAACTTGATATTGTACTTCAGTGAACAACGAAAAACTTCATCGTACATAAACGACATGGATTTCGAAGTCTGATAACCTTATAAATCTGCTAATTGATTAACTAAAGATGCTTACTAATTGAACCCTTTGATAAAATTAGTAATTTTGCTACTTTTAGCTCATCCTTAGCTTCTCCAAATCTGCCATCGATAACAGCTACACCGAATTGATCAATTAGATCGCCGTATGAGATTCTTCGTTTATGAAAGCACTATCTTGGAGTTGTCCATGCATCATACGACGGATTCCGTTGATAGTATCCAAGCATCATATTTCACGTGAACTGAAATGTAGGATTTAGTTCAGCGAGCTTGCCCACGATATTTCACGACGATCATCGAAAAATTTCAAGAAAAATATGGTGCAAATGATAGTATCATTTGCAACTAGTGCAGTCCGGATAAATCCAGCGAAATCTGCACAAATCTGATCGGATTTTCGTGAAAGAATGTTGTTCAGTTGTTGGTGGGAGAAAGGAATCGTAAATATGAAATTCTCCTCGAAAATAACATTAAGCACCAATCCCTTTAGGACGAGCGGTGCAAATAGCAGGCGATGAGTGATTCGCCGCATGTAATTGCTTAGCTCATGCAATGAATAATGAGGAGTTACCTAGCAATGATAGGCCAGATGAACCATCCGCCGCCTTTCTTGTAATCCCCCAAACGATGACCGTGAATCACAGTAACAACTGTTAGAACGTTAGGCTTCTTTTTTCAATAAAAAATCGATTGTATTTGCCCGAGTTTATAGACCATATCGTATAGCATTCAGTCAGGTAATCTCTGGCATGGTTTGAACGTGAACTGAGGTTTTCGTTTATTGTATGCCCTTAAATTAGGAAATAATCGTAATAAGTGTATTATTTTTAAAAAGTTATACTAGGTGACAAATTGCAGAGATATCACAACGAAAGGTATTATTGGCGCGACCGCTCAGATGCCAACTATTGATTTGACCATCGTACCCGGTCGTGTTCCTGACCCAGCTCTCGAACCAGCCCACACGGTTGTGGTCGGCGAACCGCTTATGTACGTCTGGCATCTTAAAGCAAATACAGGTGCGTAAAGTACTTGTGTGGGCCTTGCTTCTCCACGGATACCTACCTATACCTACCTACGAGGTAAAAAAATGTGTAGAAAAATTATACTGTGCCACCTTATATAAGATCACCGTGGCCATAAAGTTCACGGCTTCCTAGAGGAGGATTATTCGAGGAAGAGTGGTCTGTATTATGGGGAAGGTTGAACCCTTATGAGTGGTGTTTTTAATAAGGAAGGCCAGAGTATTGCTTTGTATTTTTGAGAAAGAGAGGTTCCATTTCCAGACAGAGGTAAACCATTTTTTTGTCACGCCCAAAACAGGAACTATCCAATAAATAAACCATTTGCAAGGGTAGCGCAGACAGATTTCATGGCAGTAACCATTTCACTGGAACAGTCAACTCACCACCGTTACTGTTACTCTCAATTCGCTCACAGAACCCTCAACATGACTTTCAGACATCTACGGTATCCGTGTCAAAGACTGTTTCGCAGAAGCCAAAGATGGTCGAAAAATGAAGATTATCGATAATGGCTGTTCAGTCGATTCGTTGGTTGTTTCTCACGTTCAGTATTCAGAGAATCATCGCAAGGTGAATCTTTTTCTTTAAATTCGTTACCACCCAAACGCGTAGTAAGGTGATGCCTCCTTCTCGAATTCGCTGATTCTAAATTACATGTAGACCTATTTCTAAACTGGTGAGGGAGGTGAGGGGGAGAGCGGGAGGGGTGGACCGACCGGGAGGAATGAATACAAATGAAGTGCCTCGTCAAAATGGAGCATGAAGTCACAGCCTTGCTGCCAACCTATGTCATGCGATCTCTCGACCAACGAGTACCTTCCAAGCTCTCAAGCGCTATTGATTGGCTCTTGAAAGCTTCAATTTATATTCCACTGGCGACAATATTTAACAATTTTTTCATCTCCTGTACTCAGATTTGGTCATTTCTTCTATGGCTTCAAAGAGCCTTGCTATTCTGCAACAGAATCACGACAGCAAGAGAGACTAAGATGTCAAGTTAGTTATGCAGAACTTTGGCACTTTTGAACGACAATCGCTCTTCGGATGTTGATGAATCAGCGTAGAAACTGGCGCAGGAACCGGCAGGATGAAAGATTCATGATGCCCGTCAGATTTGGTAAATCGGTTTCAGGCATACTACAGACATACGTACATATGCACAGACAGGAGGCCACGATAATGTGCTTTGCAAATGCAGATTGGCTAGAACGAGTAAAAAAATTGATTTATTTGAGGCTTTCTCCGATGGAATGGCATTCAAATTTCCGGATGTGGAAGACGTTTGGCTGATCTGTTCCGTCACTACCTGCATTCGGCGCTTTGAACACTTAATAGCTAATGATGAAGAGAACCTTTGCGATAGTCAACGGGTATTTATTCATCCAACATATTTCTTTGCAGTCCGCATGGTACAATCGCTAACACGAAAGGGAGAGGACGGGTGTCGTAACCCCTCCGCTGGGTGAAAAAAATTTGGGAATTGTATCTTTGAACATCATGCCGCCATCTCGCTCCCTCCCCCTCCCCGATCCCCCCTTAAGCTGAATGGGCCAATAACTGCTGCATACGATAATGGCCGGAACGCCACTGCCATCAGTTCGAGAAACCGTAAAGACTTCGAACTCTGAGAGAACGCTAGCTTCTCCGCTCACGCGTTGCGCTATCGTTCTTAGGCTGAAGAGCGGAAACGTCATTCCATCTCTCCGCCAAGACCAGTTATCCCTTGCCGAAAAGCTGTCCGCGCTGGCACTGCTGTTTTGGCGCTTTAAAGCATGCAGTCGGCGTCATAACAATGTTGCCGATGATTACTGAGGGATAAAAGCAATAAAGATTATTATTATTTAAAAACTCATAAGAGTGCCCCTATAGTCCGATGTCAGCGAGGGCTGTTTGTAGAAATGCAGCCAGCGCGAGAAGAGGTCGACCAAGATTACAGAGACGTCCGCAGTGAGTGTCTACTCGATCGACGATTTGGTCAACCACAAACTACGAGTCATCGACTCACCAGCGCACGCTCTTCCGTTTAGACAAGAGAACAATTCCAGAGGTATTTATTTGGCGTTATTTGATTCTTTTCCTTTTCACCATTACCACGTGCTTTGCTTATCGATGACTTGTTTTTCAATATATACCATAATTCGCAATGATCTAATTACTGTACTTCCCGTCCTCGCCTCACTCCTTCCCTCCTCATTTACTTGTTTAATCACCCGGTCAGATAACTCTTAATGTTTAAGTTATCAGGGATCAAAGAATGTGACACTGGTGGGTTTGGCTCGCTGCCGCAAAATCAAGCTGTCTCATACAAAATATACAATTTATTGTGATTCATGTAACAATGCGCGTTACCTTCTCCGCTCCGACCAGTACTATGCACGTGTCAATTCATACAGCATGTCCACTTGTTTTCGACAGGCTATCTTCCCTTTACGAAGAATCTGCCGGCCGAATAGCAACAGAACGATGGCGCTGGGGGTAATTCGTATATCAGCAGTAAATTCCGGGTATTTCTTTAGCATTATCCGCATACAGCGGAGAAAGGGAGCTTATAAGCTAGACTGCCGTAATTTACTGTGATATTTTATAAATTACCATGATGTGCTTGCAAGACGCTCTAAAACTCATTGCTGCTCTCTCACTCCCAACAGCCTCTTATTTCCACAATCACATATGCCATTTCTGTAGATCCGATGCACTTTTCGTGCCGATGAAAGGCGAAAAAAAAAGAATAAAAGTCGAAATCCCGCTTAGAACCACGAGATGGAGGCATACCGCAAAACGACACAACGACCAGACAGCTCAAAACCAACAAACGTTAAACATGATTAAGTTACCCAAATAATAATCTGCTTAAATGCTTTTATGCAGAACACGAAATGCACTAACTCTTTACATGAGCATTAGAAAAAAAAGAGCCAAATCGAGAGATTTGAAGTACTTACTGGACGACATAGTGAAATATAAATCCCCAAATCTCGAATTAGTACTAGTGGATTCTTTTGTCATAACCTGAATTATTCGGACACCATCTTGGGCTATAATTACGCCTTAGCCAGAACTTCATCTGAATAAAGAAATTTTTGAATGCGCCGAATCTAAAACAGTAACGAAAGGGATTTTCAAGTCTGCCCCCCCCTTTCCTCTATCTACCGCTTCGGATATTCTGAACCTTCTCCGACTCTTTACGAGAATTTTTATAATAACTGCTATAACTTCTCTTAACGTCACTCAGACTGGTGTATAAATACAGCAAAGCACTTTTAGTGAAGAAGATGAAAACGAACGATAAACAAACCTGTTATTCTACCCCTTATTTACAAGACAAGTTAACTTAATATCTGATGGCACATTTATTACCCAAATAACTATGCGCCAGTTATGTTGAACAGAAGAACTCCAAAAAACGAGAACAAACGAGCCCAGTCATAGTAACAATATCGCAAAACGTATCACATAAAGTGCACAGCAAAGATTCAGCTACACTACAACTAAATAATACTCTGCTCACAAACACAGCAAATTTCCCATTCCATCACGATCCTATATCAGAGCAGTAGGTGACAGTACGCTACGCTGAAAAACCTCTTATAAAAACATATCTCCAATACAAATTTCGCCGCACCCCGTGAAAAAATAGCGCATCAAAACCAATGAAACGATTTTGCACAAGATGAACTCTCAGTTCGCGTTCTGCATCTCCTAAAAGTCGGGCACAATGAACAATGGTGCATTCAATGTGGTCAGAACTGAAGGGCGAATTCGCATATTTCCTGACATCTTCACTAAACAAAGTGAAGCCACACTTGGAAAATAAAAACGAACCAAATCTGTCATAGGAAAATTTGTTGGTGAGAGTATGAAATTCAGAATGAATAGAATAAATTTTAGTAATCGAAGACGGAATGATGGACGATGTGAAAGTGTGTCTCGAGAAAAGATCGTTTGCGGGCGCATCGGCAGCACTTATTAGTGCCTATCTGGCCACCGTATGCTTTGCCGGTGGCATCGGCTTCTCTTTATATCGATCTCATCATAACAAGTACTGATCGACTGCAAATGGCACTCATTTATATTGGTCACTTCCGCAACACAACGCGCATACGTGACGTGTATGCACATTGACGGTTGAATTCCCACAAATAAAAGAGCGTCATATTGTTCGAGGGAAGACCAGTATCTCCGAAAATCATTTCATTCCACTGTAATAACGTGTAATTAAATAATAAACGTTTCGCTGCAAGATACGTCTGAAAATGTCTCACATGTGATCTCAATAAATCGACTAGTTTCCGTTGGGCAAAAAAGCCTTCGGTTCTCAAAAACAATTTCTATTTTAGAGTTTATAATTGATGTGCTCGAAATTTCTCTCTGGCTAAACCAGCCTACACATATACAACAACACATTTATCAAGCACAATTATCACAGATGTGGGATGAATCACGGCCTTCTCCAATTTAACTCAATAAAAGTAACACTTTCAAAACATCTACAAAAATACTGCACTGTTTTTCCCCCCCCCTCCTCCCCCCCAAAAAAAAACAGCGTTTGCTTAAGCTCTTCCTCCTCCCCCGCATCTCCCATTAAAACCTACCTACCTGTACCGTTCCCGACTAAATTTTTTAAGCAATCAAATATTTACGAGAATGAAGACGTTTAGCGAAGAACGATTACTGGTGCAGCAAATGCGTTAAAATTCTTACCAACAATTTCTCACCACGATTAAACTACCAATAAAAGAGAACATCTGGTCAACTGTTCATACTCTCACTTGGCTACAACAGAGTAATTACGAGAACAGAGTAATTACGGAGTAATTAGAGTAATATCCTATATTAATCAGCGGTAAAATACTTCTGATCGATTCGACGACAGAATTCTGTTAGGTTCGAATATTTTCTCAATGCATTTGCCAAATCCATATTCGGTAGTTCAGTTGTCAAAATTGTATAGAGATGACCAAACGCTAATGCGTCCAATTCGGTTGGTAAATCGCCCATGAAACATCTGAAATATTACTGTCGTATGCAACAATAACAACGTTAGCTTTTCGCAAAGCGGTATCTAGCGAAACTGTGGCCTTCGTTTCTGACAGATCGGATGTGACGCAACTGGATCTAATCAATCTGGCAGAACTTTTTTCGTCTCGTTTTGACAGTACATCTATCATTAACCTCCTTCACTCCCAGGTCAAACTGCACAACTCAAAAATTACGCGTGAAGCCAAATTAAAAATTTGGTAGCTGGTAAATCTACCACGATTCCTTCACTTTTTTCTACGCAAGGGTTCAACTGGCTTACTCATTATGTGCCAGTTTCGAGGAAAGGCTCTTGAAGCACGAGTCTGCTGCATCGATCACCGCATCGAGACTTTTATCGCTCCACTCGAGTGCTGCCAGATGCCTGTTCACCTCACGACGCTTCAACGCAGGCAGGATCTGGTTCAGAGGCCACAAGTAAACGGATCCGTAACGGCGCCGGGTCACCTCCGAATACGTTGAATCCTCTACCCATACTATATACAACTGCAAAACAAACTGTACCCAATCTTCGCCTTTATAAAAACAAATTCTAGGCTATTATTCCAATTTTACGCGAAATATGATAAAGCAACAACAGATTTTCTTTCCGCTATAGAAAGATTCGCGAAATGAACAAAAAAGTTGCGCACCTCAGCATTTTTAAGCACTTCCTCTATGAGCGCCATGTGTGCAAACATATCCGCCCGTTGTGCATCTGTTAAGCCGCTCGACAATCGAACACCCTATAAGAAAACACGAAGTTAGAGCATATCATATTGGGGCGCAGCAAATGTTCTGGATATTTTCAACTTCATTTTAGTCAGTAACTAATAATATCATATAATAATAGCGTTACAAACAAGACACTGCATCAAGCAAACACTCGCTTCCCAAACTTAAATTCAGCTAACTTCCTCAAAATAATATCAACCTGTCGAGAGCGTCACTCATCTAATAATGTAGGTAGATGACTAGCTGAATGTTGGTCAGCAATACAACTAGACCACTCAACAGAAAAAATTAAACAAATAATAGTTATGGTTTTGCCAGGACAAGATCAAGAAAGGAGGGGTAGGAAGAGTGAGTTCAACAACGTTTGTAAACGTTCCGTTCAATTATCTGAACCCACTGGCCTCATGTGCGACGCACCTTAAACTTAAAAGCACGCAAAGGCGTTCTTCATCGACATTCTTTTGGAATACGTTAACCTTTTTAGCGACGAAGTTGACGATGGGCATGAACTCCGGTACGATAACATTCTGTAGCTTAAGAAAAGGCACTTTGCCAGTCGGTGACATGAACTCCGCGTTGGGACGCTCTTCCAATCGAATAGGCAACTCTACCATTCGTAGAAATGCGCGCGCCGCTACACAATCCGCATACTGAAATATTTTTAAAGCTCTGCGAGAAGAGGAGGAATGGAACGCCACACCCTAGCTGATGCCTCAGTGAAAAAGCCAGAAACATTTACTTCAGAAACCTTCTGCAAAAATGCTAATGACACGTGGCCGAGTTCGACAGTGTTGCGCAGCAGTGTTGCAATTATGAATTTATCACTTAACTAAACTACGCTTACAGCGCTAATTAACGAGCTATCGTAACTCACAAAAAAGTGCCATACGTATGTTTCAACACGCGAGCAAGCTAATTTATGTCAACATTTTAAAAACTTCAACAAAGCTACACTGAACGCATTTTGTCATGTTACACGAACCGTACTCTTAGACAAGTCCACTCCATTACCTACAACCAACGCAAAACACACTGCCTGCAAGACAGAAAAAAACAGTAAAAGATCCTCCCAAGAGATGAGCATACCTCATTGAGTAGTGCTTGCTGGTTCTGATAGGGTGCGAACAACGCAGCATCTGTCCATTCACCGGCGAATTTGGCGGACAACGTATCCGACACCAAATCGGCCATGAAATAGTTGGCCGACATTTCGTTAACGATATCCTTCAAGAAACACTTTATGTTCACCTTACACCTCTCATTTCAGCAGCGGTTGGACGCAGCTAGGAAGTACCTGTATTACTACACGTATACTGCACATATAGATAAAGTCGACAGCGTCTCAGATTTCCAGAATTGCAACCTTTGCTTCCAGCCTTACCTACTAGAGACTTCATTCCTTCTTTTCGTGATTTTTCTTTCTTCCCTCTCTCAGTTCATGCTATTTTTTCACCGGGATGCTTCGAATACAAATTCATCCGTGAGTGTTCCCACAATCCTCGGATCTTCACCGCATTAAGTATAGGAGAAAAAAAACGGAAACATTCTTTAAAAGAAATTTTCGGCATTGAACCTGTTGGCGACAGTCAACCAACATGACTGCTCACCACCATCACGAAAAGTCGTTCATAACAAACGCAGATTTAAGTGAAAACTAGAAAAAAAAAAAGAATCAAACCATGTTGGCTGCTACAGTTAGAAGCAATTGACTTAAACTCTCGACTATGAGATCATTCGAGGAAAGGCCATACTGATAAGCCAACAACCCATCACTATCGCTGGCGAACTCGCTAATAAAGTTTGTCAAGCGAGTTCGATAAGTTTGTTGCCATTTTATATCAAAATTGAAACGTTCTAGGTGGTCGTCTGAAGACAGCGAATGTCAGCATTAGATGACCCTTTCGGTCTGCCATTCTACGAACTGTTTAATGATCCATAGAATGATGGACTTCCAAAACAGCCACAAATCGCTACCCTCGAACACCTTCAAAGTACAACCTCGAAAAAGTTACATTATAAGAAAAACCTCTCACTTGTCGCTCTACCAGTGATGCATGCAGGTTGGCGAGGAAGGAACGGGTGAAAATAGAGTTGCATGCCCCGAAAACTGAATTTCTGACTGGAACTTTTGCCATTAGCATTTCACTTCAGCTGCTTCGAACCTGTGCACCGCCCCCTTCGAACATTTCCGCAGATGAAAAAAAAAGTGAAAAGCTCCCAAAGTCAAATCGCCAAGCTCCAGCTGCTGCCGAATTTGTTCGACTAAACCGATTGCTTTAATCGCACAATTTTTGTTGGTGTTAAAAAGATCAACCGGATGCAATATGATCGTATCCTCTTCTCAAACTGCAGTAATAAAAAAAGTGACATAACAATGATTTTAGGTATGTCCAGTGAGAAAACACTTAAAACATTCGATGTTTGCATTTTAAAACAACTTTAATGAACTTTAACAAAGTATGACAGTGTAAACAACAAAAGTAACAACAACAATTTATGGATAAAAAAAACAATGTTAAGAACGATAACGACAATTTTATGGAAGATTTCTCTTATTTCGTTTCATCTTCACATTCTTTCGTCTAAGATCGGTTACACTGACCTGAAAAAAGCGAAGCCTAAATAATGCAATTGCGTGATAACCACCAAAAGCTGCATCTAAAAAAATAAACTTGATGACCTCAGGTCAACACACGTAAAATGGAAGAACGCGTAGTCGAGCCTCGCCCACGTGTAAGCTCTCAACCAATCAAATGAGCAAAACAAAAAATGTCTTTAAAAAAATTAATCAAAAGTCTTGCTTATCGCATACCGCCAGCAACTCACTGAGGGAACACTGATTGCTGAAAAACTTGAAAAAAAATTTAAATTCGATGCCTTCTCGCCTTTCACATAAACGAAAGGGAGACATATCTAGAATTAGACGTTTATCGCCATACGTCTTAAGGAAGCCTGTACTGTAAATGGAAGACAAAAGCCGAATAATGGGTAAGTTTTCTAGGCGACGTATGATAACCTTGGGTGGTTCAGTACAGAAGGAAATCAAAGTTTAGCTAAGCCATAGGCAACTCATACGAAACAGCAATTATTATAACGCCTCAGAAAAAAATGTAAATTCCCT
>JPKZ01002564.1:74729-111292 GCA_000803305.1 Toxocara canis | reverse complement strand
TGGTGAGGAGGTATTTCTGTTTATGAGAAAACGATTGTGTCGCAAAAAGGTGAGATATGAAATTGGCACCGTTTTATTAAGATCGCAATTTGAGTTTCATGGATATATTTTAACTGTCTTATTGGTAGCATCCAAGTCGTTTGCTAACGAGCGAAATAATTACGAAGGGCATGAGCCGGGAAACTGGCGGTGCGATGTCGTCAAACACAATCGTGGATTGTTTTCCGGACTGCATACGCGAATTTTTTGCCGTTCAAAAATGTACTAAGTGCTGATGTATTGCATTTTTTGCTATTGAAATTTATTTTGGTACTGGTGTGATTCATCGTCAGGTATAATGAGAAATTTAAGTGTTGAAAAAATGTTGCGAGGATTGAACAGAAACTGAGTGATATCAAATTACAGATGTTGTACTTGTTTACTTACTTGCTTCCTTAGTTATTTGCCTAAGCGGGGTGCTCATGCCGGTTCTGCGAAGAACCCTCCTCGTCGTAGTGGCAGGTAGTCGTTCAGAGTCTTCTGCAAGAAGCAGTGAGATCTACTAATCTTACAACAGATGAGATGGCGATTCGCTTATTTTGCTGCATGTAATTTCGGTTCGGGTTCACAATCAGCTCACTGGTAAATCCATTCGCCAGTCCATGAGAGTAAAACAGTTTATGGGCCGATGCAGGAATCGAACCGATGATCCGTCAGCTGATCAGACATCCAGATCGACCAAATCGCTATGGACGGCAACTTAGTTTTCCAAAATTTCAGCATGCCCAGCCGGTCATTTTCTTTGTAACGACCATTCGAAATGTGTCGACGGAAGTCACTTCCAAGACGGAGTCGCCGACTGCAGCGATGGCTCTGATGAAGGTTGTTTTCTTCTTTTTTTGTTGGCCAACAAGCACATACAGTGGAGGCACCAAAACGATTCTTTGTCTTCATGCATAAAAACTATCATGGCCAAGTTAGTTGGTTGAGCGAGGGGGGGGGGAAGGTGGAATACCTGAACAAACGTTGTCCGAGTCTGCCTCTTCACTGTTTTAAACCGAAATGGTCTATAAAGGTTTCTTGGTTGATATGGATTTAGTATAGCTCAGTTGACGTGGTTTCGTTCTTTACGATAACATTTTGAATGCCTTGGTGATGTAGCGCTAAAGCACTAGATATACCTAAAATGTTGCTTAGTATTTAAAACAAAAATGGCTTACAGTAATCCTCATAGAATTATTCTATGGACGTACTTTCGCTATATACGAACAATGTGTTGCAACACGCGCTGGTGAAACGTGTTGTGCACTTTGCGCGACAAACGCCCTTGGCAAGGGTGTTTACACTCATTTCACCCTCTCGGTATCACCAAAAGTATAATCGTCTTACAACCAAGGTCGTTTTAAATGAGATTTGCAGCGCTAAAGTTCACACTTTTGTGCAGAATTTACTTTGAAAATTTTAAATGATCGCTACAGAGCAACGATGTTTTTTCATTTGACCATCTGCTACAGATGGTCAAGATTTTATGTTTCGCAAATGCGAGTTCGTGATGCACCATCTGAAGTTGGTTATTCCTCAAGAAGATGACAATTTCTTGATCGCACCGAACAGTTATAGTAGGATAGCGCGGTCACGGTGGAGTTCAAAAGAGGAGAGAAAGGGATTATGATTGATTAATGAGTGACTGCAAACTGTTCTGTTCGGTACTGTAACTTGTACCGAACAAAGAGAAAAAGTTCCGTTTTTGCACGTTAACCTTTTCATCTTCTAAATCCCTTACTTCCTACGGACGAGTGGCTTCGAAACAGAACCGTTGCCCGTAAATCGATCTTTAAGAGAGCAGCTTGATCGCTGCTTTGCATATTTGGAAAGCTCGATTTTTATTGGCATTCATTTACATAAGCGAATGCTGGGTTCGCATTTAAATCATTGGGACTCCTATTTGTCAGCACGTTAGCACGTTACCGCTCGGGCCTTCAGTGTGGTGTCTCGATGTTACTGAGGCAATCGCACGCCGAGCACAGCCATCCCTTTGGCTGTTTTAGCCTGTTGTTAACCACCCGCTGGCTGGGCTGTCAGTGGTATGGTGGGAAGCAGCCGGAAATCGAACCCGGGTCTCCCCGCACGCGAAGCGGGTGCTCTACCACTGAGCTATTGCCGCCTCGGGATTTCTATTTATTTATTTCATCGAATTTTTTCTGTTGTGGGCAAGTCAGAAATATTCTCTCAAATAAATGTTCGCTTTGGAGCGCATATTTTTTCGTTTTTATTATGTTCAATATCTGTTTGGAATTGTTATGTTCAGTATCACGACTGCCGTTTTTCCCTCGGTCTCAGATTATGGACTTCGTTTTTCTCAGCCTTTGAGAAAATGCTTGCGCTTCATTTTCGAAGTAGTTTTCTGGCCTTCTTTTGAGGAGGGTTTTTTTCATGTTCTAGGAGGTAGCCTTCTGTTCAGTGAAGTATGGGAATTCAAAGTTGTTTTTTAAGAGGTGCGGATCGATTTTTAATCGCATAACATGTCAATGACCTTGCAAGATAAATTTTTACTCATAAAGTTTTTCTCGTTTCAGTTTTAGATTTGAACGAATTTGCCATAACTGAAAACCCAATTACCGTGATTTTAAACTTTCCTGACTTATAACGCAATTCAGTGTTATGAATCGAAGAACACCCATTGAAACATCATTCTACTCACGCTTTTGCCTTATTTCTTCTCAAAAACGAATCAAACAAAAAAGCAGAAATGTGATTAATCTTAAAAAGGTTGGCTTACAGTAATCCTCGTTCATAGCATTTCCAGCTGTGCATTAGCATGTCCGCATATAGCTGTAATTGATCTTCTTGTCGACATTTCAAATTTCTTGCTGTTAATACCAGCGTTAAACTAATAGGGCTGCAATCAGCAAGCGCTTTATTCTCTCTCATGATCAAAAAAAAGCAAAAAGAATGGCTGTGACCGTGGATGTTGGATTCCATGAAAAGGTCAGAGAATGCTTAATTGTTTTTTTTTCTGTGTGTCAAATGGGAAACTGATAAATTAATTTTTGTTAGCAAAAGATAGTTGTTTAGCGAAAAAAAACTAAGTGATTAGCAGGCGATCTGCCACGGCGGATAGGCACGACCGTGAAAGGCCGAATACTTAATATCTATTTTCGAGTTCATTCCAGAATGTACAATAACGCAATTCGAGTGTTGGTGTGGATCAGTTCGATGTGTAGATCTCGAGCGTGTAAAGGATGGTAAAAAAGACTGTGAGGATGGCTCCGATGAGAAGACGCCATCGTTTGTCAGCTCACCGAAATGTGCAGATGGATCGTTGGCGCGAGTCGCAAGACTGCATAATCAAACGAGCGAGCAGTCGATTCAGACGACCATAACACAATGTAAAGACTCATCGATATGTCGAGAAACGCTCGGCGAAATGTGCATTGTGAGTTAGACATAAATATAAACTTTAACGAATCATTTCCCTTCGGTGATGCTTTGCATAATCAGTTACACTGAACGTGTAATCGGTTGTTTTTATTGTATGAGTGTTTCGCACCATACATAAATAACTGGAGTTCCGTTTTCATTTCTTTTGACATGATGATTGGCGATTGTTGAGTTTTTTCGAGAAATTATTCAGGAGTATTCGTCTCTGTTTAAGTGGTTTTTGCATGAAGCTTAGTTGGACCTTCCTAAAAGGCTGATAACTGCATAAGCGAATCTAAAAATAGAATTTTTAGATTGTCGGCGGGGCTCCGCACTGTGTGTGCAAGAAAGGAACAATACGAGCGCAAGGTACACCGCGCTGTGTACCCGAGCCACTTCTGCAGCAGTATCTCAACAACATAATCGGCAACTGTACGGAGATTCAGCGTGAGCTAATAGAGGTTTATGGACCTCAGGTGAGTTTTCACACTGAATCCTCCTATGGTTCTTACTCGGCTCACTCGGTGCATCGTACTATCGAACGGAAAGAAGAAGTCTGCGATCCGGCGAAGACTAAACCTTGTAAAGGTTAGTGAAACTGTTGTCCAAAGAAGAAAAAAACTGTCACGACCAAAACTGAGGCTGGGGAGGAGGAAGAGAGGGAATTTTGGGCTGATACTTTCATAGAAGGACGAGAGGAAGCCAGTAAAATTTTTGTTATTGTAAATGAAAATTGCTATCGAGGGAAACCTCTGAACGCAACAACGACGACCTGCAGATTGGGACGCAGATACACGTGGTCTAAAGGGGTTACCCCTAGCTTGTTGAAGTGTTCGTGCTTGAAACTTACCTGAAAGAGTGCATTGGTCTTCTGAGGGATCATCTAACTGCTATTACTTAAACCATCAGCAAAAGCAGCCTGCAAAAGTCAGTAGCAGGCCATGCGAAAGTCAGCAGCAGACAATAAAAGAAAGATAAAATTTCACTTCGTCACCAAATAATTCACAACTGCTGTAACAATTGCTGAATACGTCATCCTTGTACAATGTGAATAAAGGCGGCTTTATGCACTTCTTTCCAAAACGCCAGTAGTAATACCGTGGCTATTAGGGAACCAATTCTTACTTTTACATGAAACGAACAGTCCAAGAGGAGCCACGGGGCCCGCAACAAAGGATATCAGAGGAATACATAATCTTCTATCTTAATAGAGATAGTTTGCTACAGATCACATCAGATTCGTTTGCAAAATCAATGTCAACAAAACCAATAGGCATGTTCTGAAGTAAAAGTGCGACCAACATTCACTAATGGAAGAAGCCAGTAGCGAAAGTGCGGACCGGCTAGGCAGGTAAACATATTGCGTAGAATTAATAACACATTTGACAATACGTAATGCAAAACACTATGCTGAGCGATCATATTCATCACTTCCATCACACTGCGAATAAATGAACTCAGGCTTTCTCTACATGGTTTCCACTGATTTACTTCAAGTATTGATGGGTGGTGTTTTTCAGAACAGAATTTAGTACATTACCGAACTTTAAACAAGTTACACTTTTATTTGAGCTGAGATGCAATACACGCATCACGCACAAGATATTTGCCATATATACGAACTAAAGCATGCCGCATGTACCTATTATGGCTAATTTAGGCAAATGCCGGTGCTAGAAGCATCCACATGATCAGCCTGCTAGTGTTTGAGTCCTCGATCGCGCTCTATTTCCGAAAGACGTTGACACATGTCGAACATTATTTGCATGCCGGATCGTTCCTGCCCAGATAGGAACGGTGTTCGTCTTCTTTGCGGCGCAAGATAGCATTTGTATAACAGCCCTTCTGTACGGGGATAGCGCGGAGAGTGTGCAGAGTGGCAAGACGATAGTGAAATACTGAAAAAGAACTGCTTCGAACAAACTATTCAGTATGTACGGGATGCTATAATACTAATGGCTTTCTTAGCACGTTAGCACGTTACCGCTCGGGCCTTCAGTGTGGTGTCTCGATGTTACTGAGGCAATCGCACGCCGAGCACAGCCATCCCTTTGGCTGTTTTAGCCTGTTGTTAACCACCCGCTGGCTGGGCTGTCAGTGGTATGGTGGGAAGCAGCCGGAAATCGAACCCGGGTCTCCCCGCACGCGAAGCGGGTGCTCTACCACTGAGCTATTGCCGCCTCGGGATTTCTATTTATTTATTTCATCGAATTTTTTCTGTTGTGGGCAAGTCAGAAATATTCTCTCAAATAAATGTTCGCTTTGGAGCGCATATTTTTTCGTTTTTATTATGTTCAATATCTGTTTGGAATTGTTATGTTCAGTATCACGACTGCCGTTTTTCCCTCGGTCTCAGATTATGGACTTCGTTTTTCTCAGCCTTTGAGAAAATGCTTGCGCTTCATTTTCGAAGTAGTTTTCTGGCCTTCTTTTGAGGAGGGTTTTTTTCATGTTCTAGGAGGTAGCCTTCTGTTCAGTGAAGTATGGGAATTCAAAGTTGTTTTTTAAGAGGTGCGGATCGATTTTTAATCGCATAACATGTCAATGACCTTGCAAGATAAATTTTTACTCATAAAGTTTTTCTCGTTTCAGTTTTAGATTTGAACGAATTTGCCATAACTGAAAACCCAATTACCGTGATTTTAAACTTTCCTGACTTATAACGCAATTCAGTGTTATGAATCGAAGAACACCCATTGAAACATCATTCTACTCACGCTTTTGCCTTATTTCTTCTCAAAAACGAATCAAACAAAAAAGCAGAAATGTGATTAACCTTAAAAAGGTTGGCTTACAGTAATCCTCGTTCATAGCATTTCCAGCTGTGCATTAGCATGTCCGCATATAGCTGTAATTGATCTTCTTGTCGACATTTCAAATTTGCTGTTAATACCAGCGTTAAACTAATAGGGCTGCAATCAGCAAGCGCTTTATTCTCTCTCATGATCAAAAAAAAAGCAAAAAGAATGGCTGTGACCGTGGATGTTGGATTCCATGAAAAGGTCAGAGAATGCTTAATTGTTTTTTTTTCTGTGTGTCAAATGGGAAACTGATAAATTAATTTTTGTTAGCAAAAGATAGTTGTTTAGCGAAAAAAAACTAAGTGATTAGCAGGCGATCTGCCACGGCGGATAGGCACGACCGTGAAAGGCCGAATACTTAATATCTATTTTCGAGTTCATTCCAGAATGTACAATAACGCAATTCGAGTGTTGGTGTGGATCAGTTCGATGTGTAGATCTCGAGCGTGTAAAGGATGGTAAAAAAGACTGTGAGGATGGCTCCGATGAGAAGACGCCATCGTTTGTCAGCTCACCGAAATGTGCAGATGGATCGTTGGCGCGAGTCGCAAGACTGCATAATCAAACGAGCGAGCAGTCGATTCAGACGACCATAACACAATGTAAAGACTCATCGATATGTCGAGAAACGCTCGGCGAAATGTGCATTGTGAGTTAGACATAAATATAAACTTTAACGAATCATTTCCCTTCGGTGATGCTTTGCATAATCAGTTACACTGAACGTGTAATCGGTTGTTTTTATTGTATGAGTGTTTCGCACCATACATAAATAACTGGAGTTCCGTTTTCATTTCTTTTGACACGATGATTGGCGATTGTTGAGTTTTTTCGAGAAATTATTCAGGAGTATTCGTCTCTGTTTAAGTGGTTTTTGCATGAAGCTTAGTTGGACCTTCCTAAAAGGCTGATAACTGCATAAGCGAATCTAAAAATAGAATTTTTAGATTGTCGGCGGGGCTCCGCACTGTGTGTGCAAGAAAGGAACAATACGAGCGCAAGGTACACCGCGCTGTGTACCCGAGCCACTTCTGCAGCAGTATCTCAACAACATAATCGGCAACTGTACGGAGATTCAGCGTGAGCTAATAGAGGTTTATGGACCTCAGGTGAGTTTTCACACTGAATCCTCCTATGGTTCTTACTCGGCTCACTCGGTGCATCGTACTATCGAACGGAAAGAAGAAGTCTGCGATCCGGCGAAGACTAAACCTTGTAAAGGTTAGTGAAACTGTTGTCCAAAGAAGAAAAAAACTGTCACGACCAAAACTGAGGCTGGGGAGGAGGAAGAGAGGGAATTTTGGGCTGATACTTTCATAGAAGGACGAGAGGAAGCCAGTAAAATTTTTGTTATTGTAAATGATAAATTGCTATTCGTTTAGGTCGAAAAGACCCATTTTACTTTTTTTTTTCCAGAGGAAATGTCGTCTGTGGAGAGGGTCGAAGATGAAATAGTAGAGGTAAGGATCCTTACGCCTCATATCTCCTCCTCTGCATTGCTGTTCTGAACGTTTACAATGATGGCTGAATTTTTCATATTTGGCTTCTGTAAAATTTTTGGCTTTTATAAAAAATTAACTAAAATTCTTATTGTTTGGTATTTTGAAAGAAAACATTGCAGTCCGTCAATACCATTATGATCTTCAATTACCACAATATATTCTTTCGGAAGGGAGGGAACGTTTGAGTTGACCGACCGGGATGACATGCATGAATTTAATGAATGGAGTTGTTCAGTTAATCATCTTCGAAAAGTTGTCATTTGAAGGACATGATGCGAGCAATTAAACAATTAGTTCAAGCAATGCGTGCGTTTAATTGGGCAGGGGAACACTTAGCCACGTTCTACTCTATGCTTGGGTCATATGAAAGAGCTGAGCGACTATGAACTGTTTAATATTTCAAACGGTTCATGGATTAAGTGCTATATTAAGTGCTATGAAAAGTTCATAATTTTGAAACTGCGAATTTTTTATAGCTTAAGTATTTTTCTAAAGGTTATGTTTTTAGGTTATGGAGAGATATGCATAACAGATAAGAGTGGTCGTTCACGATGCGGTTGTGCGAATAACGGCACTCGCATTGATGGGGTTTGCTTGAGTGAGTTTTTGATATCTTATGCTTTAAAAGTGTTTATACTTTTTTGAAGTTTTAATGTCCTGAATTATTTGTTTTTGGAAATTTCGTGATTTTTTCTGTATTAAATGTTTTGCTTGTAATGTTCGGGCAATATTTTCGTCTTTTGGAGAACCTGAGTAAAAACACAACCAACAGAAGAAAAGTTCAAAAATTTTCTCTGTGTAAGGAACTGGTGCAAGATTTTAGTTTTTCATGTGAGCCTGTATAAAGAGCTTTTATTGAAGGGAGAATATGGAGGGAAATTTTCATCTGCTGAAATCTTTAGGATAACGTGTCGTCTAGTGATAATAATGGTGGTGTTGAAATCATATGAAGGCGGACTTTATTCAAGGAAATTGCGTATGGCAAATGTACGCATAGAGGTGGCCGGAGTGAAGTATCACTAACCCCACCCCTCTCCCCTCCTCCCCGACCTGATCCCACTCACTTCATTCTCCCCATCTGTGTGGGAACTTGTTTGCACCAATTCCACCGCATGCACTCATCCATTTCGCAAAGCATGAATAGGTGTTATATTGCATTGTGCATTTCGCACGTATCGTAATGCGCTACTCCGAGCGATCTTTGGTTTCTTTGGGGCATTCATGATCGCTGTCTTTTTCAACACTTTTCCTGTTTGATTTATTTTCCCGTATTTCATTTTTTTGTCTTTTTCTAAAACTTTCTTAATACTCCTTTATACTTTTATCTTTTATCCGTATTTACTTTTCCATACTTTATGCTTTTTCTGTTTAGTTTATTTTTTCATATTTGTTTCCGTTTATGGCGGAAATTTTGAGTCTTTCTTTACCTCACCTTTACCTTTATTCCGTTGTTTTCAACATTTTGGAGGGTGGAGTAAGGGAGATCATCCACAGGGTAAAAGTATGTAATTAGAATGCAAAAATATAGCTGATACTTTCTAGTAAATGAATGCGCAAGTGCCGAGCTGAATGACTGCGATGAGAACGCATCTTGCATGGACAGTGTTTTCTCCTATGAATGCTTCTGCAACGAAGGATATATCGACGCTTCATCTTCGCCAACTACTAGACCGGGTATCAAATGTGTTAAGTGTGAGTTTATTAATTGCTTATTTAATTGGTGTTCGACTTTTTCGGTTTCTTTTGAAGAACAACCTTCGCATGTCGTTAACCTTTTTTTTTCAGTCTGCCCCATTTAGCACTTTTTTGCCAACTTTTAAATTGTTCCCCTTACACAGATAACGCTCGGGAAACCAGTTATTTGGCTTTTCTTTTTGGTAAAAGTAACACTGAAAAGAACTCTTGTCATATCGTTTATTACACCGAATACCGTCTTTGTGAATTTTAAAATCGCCATAGGTTAACGACCCTTGTATCATCTTTTCTCCAAGTTTGTGTACCATAATAAACGAGACTGTTTTATTCTGTATGTGAATAACTTCAGTAATTGGAAAGGAATGACTATTTTTTCATTGTGTTACTTTTATTTATGAGTAAATTAATCACCAAAAAAAGCAAACCGATGAAGTAGTGTATTGCTTGCTGAACGTTGCATTGAGAAGTATTTTGTTGCTGTGCATGATTTCTTTATTGTTGAAGTTAATTTTATAAGTTCGGGTGCAAAGAATTACGACGGGAACGTTGAACTCATAAAGTTGACGTTAGTTGGCAATAAAAATTACGTGAGACGAAGTGAATCCGATTTACACACTTTCGGATTGAATTTTATGACGTTTTCGTTCAGCTGATTATCGTAAAGTGATGATCGTTCTAGAGAGATAACAACATATCGCAATATTCTTAAGTATTAAAAAAAAACTTTCCATTAATTTCGCCGACTTAGAGGTTGATATCCTTAGCGCGGGAGGGTGGAGTAAGGGAGATCATCCACAGGGTAAAAGTATGTAATTAGAATGCAAAAATATAGCTGATACTTTCTAGTAAATGAATGCGCAAGTGCCGAGCTGAATGACTGCGATGAGAACGCATCTTGCATGGACAGTGTTTTCTCCTATGAATGCTTCTGCAACGAAGGATATATCGACGCTTCATCTTCGCCAACTACTAGACCGGGTATCAAATGTGTTAAGTGTGAGTTTATTAATTGCTTATTTAATTGGTGTTCGACTTTTTCGGTTTCTTTTGAAGAACAACCTTCGCATGTCGTTAACCTTTTTTTTTCAGTCTGCCCCATTTAGCACTTTTTTGCCAACTTTTAAATTGTTCCCCTTACACAGATAACGCTCGGGAAACCAGTTATTTGGCTTTTCTTTTTGGTAAAAGTAACACTGAAAAGAACTCTTGTCATATCGTTTATTACACCGAATACCGTCTTTGTGAATTTTAAAATCGCCATAGGTTAACGACCCTTGTATCATCTTTTCTCCAAGTTTGTGTACCATAATAAACGAGACTGTTTTATTCTGTATGTGAATAACTTCAGTAATTGGAAAGGAATGACTATTTTTTCATTGTGTTACTTTTATTTATGAGTAAATTAATCACCAAAAAAAGCAAACCGATGAAGTAGTGTATTGCTTGCTGAACGTTGCATTGAGAAGTATTTTGTTGCTGTGCATGATTTCTTTATTGTTGAAGTTAATTTTATAAGTTCGGGTGCAAAGAATTACGACGGGAACGTTGAACTCATAAAGTTGACGTTAGTTGGCAATAAAAATTACGTGAGACGAAGTGAATCCGATTTACACACTTTCGGATTGAATTTTATGACGTTTTCGTTCAGCTGATTATCGTAAAGTGATGATCGTTCTAGAGAGATAACAACATATCGCGATATTCTTAAGTATTAAAAAAACTTTCCATTAATTTCGCCGACTTAGAGGTTGATATCCTTAGCGCGTTTATATTACGGCAACTAGAAATTCAGCAACGTTGATAATTTGTTGGCTATATACAGTTCCGGAATATGTTGCAGTTCGGTGTTCTTACAGCCAAATTGTACGCTGACTGTGGTTCAGGTTTTTTGTAATAGCTATGCTCAGTAACGAATTGAAAAAAAGCGTTTATTCGCAGGCATGATCTAAACCGGCGGAGTTCTTTTTCCTAAGTATATGCTTTAAGCGACTGAGATTATCCCGTGAGAGGCTTTGAATGATAGTTACATATGCGAAATTGAGACTCGTTACGCCGAATGATATTGCAGTGGTGAACGAGTGTGCCTCGGGAGATCTTAACAACTGTGATCCGAACGCCGAATGTATCGACAAGCCAATTGGATACACATGTCATTGCAAAAACGGTTTTGTGGATGCATCCGATGGCGGTGCAAGACAACCGGGACGGAAGTGCCGTAAACGCAAGCTTTTGAGCCATTCAAGTAGATAAAGAGAGACCGGGCACTGGCTTCCCCTAAGATTTCAGTGCTGGGACGACGGGCACCTCCAACAGTTTGCGTCTCACAATCTTTTTTACTCTGACTTACTGTGTCGTCTCTCCTTCTTGTTCTTCCTTCTTCCCACCCCTTTCCCCCTTCCTCCCCGAAATCTTTTGCAAATACTTGAGAACGTCTGTTTCCCCTTCTTTAAAATTTGAGGCTGATTTCATATGATTTGAGAGATGATGACTGTACTGCGTCGGGTATTTTTGTATTGATATGTTTAAGACCTTAGTAAACGGCTTGTTTTCTATTTATTTATGTCCCACGACTAAGGATCAGATGGATTAACGGACTCGTCAACCATAATATCGAGTTCTTTTTTTGAGAGTTCACTTCAAATTGACGCAGTGAACAGTTACATTCCTGTGTGATATGTACATTATTAACCCATAGAAATCTTAACATGCCAACATTACTCATTGCTTCAGGGTAGTAAATATGTAAGATTTCAGGCATGCCAAGTGCATAGGTGTCAAAAAGAAAATGCGCCATATTTTGGCGTCTGTGCAAGTTCCGGAACTTTGATTTGATTGTGGTGTATGGCTGTTTATGAGATTATCTTTCGCTCGATGGCCTCGTGCAGATTATCATTTCGCCGAAAGAAGTTCAAAACTACTATACTTTTTTTTTCGCTCATCGTTTTTTTTTCTCTAAACCATTAGGCTTTTCGTGAAGTTAATTCCGTGAAGTTAATTGTTGAAGGTTTTTGAAAAAACTCTCTTTACTACTTTAGTCTCATAAATGCAGTATAATGCTTAACTTGTTGGCAAACACCAATGAGGCAATATTATGGTGTGAAATTTAGGGGAGGGGGATTAAGATAAGGAGGGAGGGAATTAAATTTAAATGTTTTAAGTTAATGTGCGACCATTTATTGTTGATATGTTCACTGCAGTGACTATAGTAGGTAATGTAGGGATGAGATGATTGGAAGCTTGGTTAATTTTAATTTCTTTATCGTGCTCACACGACAATAATTGTTGGCTGGGGAGCTTGTTCGATTTTTAAAATCGTTTTGCTTTCTTATGGGTTTTTGAGTTCGAGCGTTTCATAAAATCGTTTATTGGCTAGTACTTATGTGGAAGCAAACGGAATTGCAGTTTTTTTTGGCTGACGTTTGGTTTTTAGTTATTTCCTCCCGTTAGTTATTCCCTGACGTTATTTAAGTTTTAAAAAAAATCTCCTCCTTCTCTTTTTTCTCCATTTACTATTTCAGTTCGAGACTGCTACCTTTTACCGTCCCTCTGTACATTTATGAATACGTTATACGGACCTGGTATCGTTCCGTAAAAGTTCATTTGTGGAAGAGGAACTTGTAGAATGAAAAATGCTTGCATCAGCGAGCGGCTTTTGCGGTGACGAGGGAAAAAAAGACGGATTAACTAGTTAGTGTTTGACATATAAGTTGTCGCTGTTGAGTTCGAGAATGAATTCCCTTAAATTTCAATGCTGTCTGTTTTATGTTTTTAATTGTGCGTTCGTCTAGCGACCGCCCTTGACTGTTGACTGTTGACTTTTTCATGTTGATTTGTCTATGTTAGTCGATGTACGTCAATTTTGACAGATTTTTCTTCTGACTTGCTTACAAACTCATCTTCTCTTACTTTCAAAATGAACTCGATAAGGTGATTGGAAGAGGATCAGATCAGCTACTATCTTTGATGACAAATTCATTCAGAATTGAAGACTTACTGGTGGTCTGATTGCGGCATAAGTTTGCCTAAACTGCAGCTCAATTGGCTTGCTCTTTTAATCCTTTAAGCTGTTTCTTGTGATTTTTCGATACACTAGGGTGCCTAGCAACAAGAAGGAGAATCCATTTACCTGGTCTGCGACCGCCTTGTTCTTTCTCTCCTCATTCTTCACCGCTTGAGTTCATTTTTCGTAGCCCAGTTATAAGCCAGTTGTACCTCCGGTGAGAGCATTATCCATGTCCTAGGGCATGGCGATATGGAAGGGATGGATTTCTATGTGCTAATGGCAATTCATTTTCAGTTGTCAATGAGTGTTCGGTTGGTCTCGCGGACTGTGATCCACACGCCGAATGTGTTGATCTAACCAATGGGTACACGTGCCAGTGCCCTCATGGTTTTACAGACGTTTCAAATGATCCACTCAACAAACCGGGAAGAATTTGCGCACAACGTTAGTGAAAATACAGCTATATTCGCTGTTTGAAGCAGTTTGCTGTGCATATAAAAGATGCCAATTAGGGTCATACGAACGCCTCGGTTTTCATCGGAAAGCTCTCATGTAGTTTTTTCCTTTATTCGGGTCATTCTTCCATAGGACATCTTTATTGCCAAATCTTTTCTCGACAAGGTCCTTTTGCCCGCAGAATCTATCCTCATTTTTTTCTTCCGGGTATCTTCTTCAAACCTCTTTCCTTTGAGGTCCTTCTGCCCTCCGGGACCAGAAATATCTTCATGCTGCATATGTCTTGCTCCATTCATGATGTATCGAAGAAAAGTATCGAGTGTCGTAAATTTACGGATTTTATGTCGAAATGTTTACATGTTCGTTAATAATTTTTTGAACCAGTATTTATATATTGCGAAACTCTTGGACGATTTTTATTTTTTATTTTTTGCTTTTTATTTACGTCACCGGCAGCGAATTTCGGAAAGTGAATGTCATATCTTATGTAGTGCACTTTTGAGATACAAATCCACTAACTATGCTCCCACCTCTCACCCCCTCTCCCCCCATCTCACCTATTCTCCACTCCTCTTCCCTTCTCTCACATCTTCCCTTCTCGTTTCCTTCTTCTCTCCATCCCTTCCTCCACCAGAATGTTGCATGTAATTTTTCGCTTCGACGCTGTTTAAGAGTGAAAGGCTTCTTTGCGAGACGACGATGAGTGACATTTCGCTGAATTGTGTTGATTTACGGCACGTACCTAACATACTGTGTCTCTCTGTTGCTCATTTCTACACGTAACTCACATGCGACCTTTAATTTATCGAATAATGTGAGGAAGTGCGAAAGAAATGATTTTAGGCTCACCAAATATGAGATTATCCTCCCACTCCCTCCATCCCCCCTCTTCTCATTGGCTCCGACTGGGAGGGGTAGCAGCAAGCATAGGTCGATCTCCAGTTGAGGCAGCAACCGGTTAGGGAAAGTAGAAACAATAGTGTGAAAAAAAGAAGGAAGAAATCGAAAAAGTTTTCAAAATCAGTGCAGATTGAAGTTTTCAAAGGCAGTGTAGTTGAAGGTTGAGGCCTCAACCAATTTCCTAAATTGGAGGTGGTAAGCTCACCTATGAACTTCAATTTTGGAACAGTTATTTCGGTACGCTTTCAAATACTGCCTCAGAAGGGTGCTTGTATACAAATCTTTTTCTTTGTAGGTCTATTGGTACAGTAATGTAATGAAGCCAGGGTCATTGTTTTCTGTAGAATCCTGCGGGGATCCCCTTCTACGATGGGATTCCCATCCCGATTTGACGGAAAGCCGCTCCTCAACGTTTTCCTGCATTTGTGGTTTTAATGTCCTCATCCCCTTTCTCTTCGTCGCCGTTTGTTTCCCGATGGTTTCCCCACTCGGCCGAAGATTTTTGCGGCAGAATACTAATTTCTTACTGATTTTTTTATTATTTGAATACGGGACTACCGCATGCTTGACGAAGTTATATTAAGTTAGGGGAAGGGGGAAGGGGTGAGGAGGTGGGGGAGGAAAAAAGGAGGTGGTTGTAGTAGGGCTGCCTTATTAAACTTTTCAAACTTTTATCCATAATAGGTGTCAATCCGAAATCCAGTACTGTATGTTCACTTGTACAACAGCACGTCGGTGAATCGCGGATATCCGACAAGCTTTTATATTATAGAAAGCTGCGTGCAGATAATCTCAGTCTGCGTATCTCCCACCTCAAGAATTTTATGCGCTTGCAGTTGGAATGGTGATATTTGTGGGGAAAGAGGGAGTTTAAGTCACGCTAGGCATTCACCGCCACGATCTCCGACAAAAATCGACGCCCATAGCGCGCGAGAGATGCGATGAAATTTGCGAAGACAATGCGGTTCGCTGGGGGGTGGTAACATCGATCAACTCTCGTTCACCTCGTCTCATTAAATAACCCATTCGGTCATTCGCCTACACATTTCCGCGTCCTCTTTATCTTTGTTTTTTTTTTCCCGATTGCGTCGACTTCATCTGTTTTTCTTGTTACGTCCCTCTTTAACGGCATTTTTCCGATTGCGGTTAATTCCGTTGATTCCGTTCGGAAATCGCAACACCAATTTACGCACGTAACAGCGAAAATGCTCAATTTTCAAAACAGTGAACACTTAGCGGATGGTGCACTCTTTCATTAAATTAGTATTTTACCTATGAGCAGAAAACAAAACGTTACGAGAGTAACACATTTGCAGTTCAAACAATAAAAACATTTGTCGCAAAGGAACTGTGAAAGTATGTTTGAAGAAATTGGAGTGTTTTTGAATGAAGTTAAAAACGCCTGATTTCTTTGTTACAGCGAGCTACACTGTAAGCGAAGACATCATCATTTCATAATGAATACGATTTATAAAATCCATGAGTAAACTTCATGTATGGCAATCGAAATGGTTTTAAAATATTTTTGGATTGAAATTCGATCTGTATTTATCAGCTAGGGCTTTCTTGCATTATCATCACCTTAGGCGGACGAAGTCTCCGTACATTTTTTCCAAGAATTTTAGTGAAGAATCAGTGTGCTTCTCCTAATTTCTCTGGATGTCCGAAAACGTCGAAATGCGTTGGCACTGAAGATGGATTTGTTTGTCGCTGTACTGATGGTTATATTGATGTGAATCCGTCGACTCCGGGTCTTAACTGTTCAAAAGCCGGTGAGTAAATCTACTGAAATTATTTGTTTGGTTAATGTCTCTTTTTTTCTTTCTTCTGCCCTATTGAATACACTACTGGTTTTCATTGTTGATAAAGACAAGGCGAGAAAGTGAGTCGGGTGGATACAGGGAAGAAGATATTGCAGATTATAGAAAGGTGAACATGATATACCGGTTTGATATCGTTCGGAGCGAGCCGTTGACCGAGTGCTATCGTGTTTCACGTTCTGTGCAAATGCAAACAATAGGCGAGTAAGCGTCTTTTGGAGAGTGTATATAACATAAAACGCTTACTGGATGTTTATCCCTTCCCTCTTCATCCTTTGTGTCCCTCTTGGCTCTGTATATCTTGAAAACGTTCAAATGTCTTTTGTTGCCATAATCAGGATATTATGGTATGGAAAAGAAAGTGCAGCTAATGAGGAATTCCTTCAACTGTTGGTCTTTTTTATAATCGATATTTCAGATGAACATGTCTTTTCTCTTCCGATTATCGTTTTCTTTTGGTCTGTCTTCACTATATTGCGCTTTCTTCTGTTTTTGTTAATGCGGCCACTTGTTGTGAATTGATTGTGGCGTGGCCGCTGTGAGTATTGTTTCATTTCTGGACACCGTTTGCGCATAATAGCGATTGGATATAAGAGAGAGAATGCGAGAAAGAGTACGTTAGATAGGAGAGGGCTCGTAGCCGATGGGTCGCTGGAGGCGGCCTCGGTAGAGGACATACCCAACCAGAGGGTAGTCTCGATGAGTGGGCGGTGCTACGGTCAAGGTGTGTAGAGGACAGGTGCCCCGCCTTTAATTCGCACCGCTCACTGCAACCGTGACAACCACGCTAGGGGTCAACTCATGCGAGTTTTCCCAATTGCCATCCGCTTTTGTGGATTGGCTTTAGTTTATGCATTCGGTAAGTCAGTTTCCTTCTAGTTAGTTTTTATTATGGACAATGACGTTAGGAGATTGCTTTTGCACGAAGTGCATTTTCGCCTTGCTTCAATGAAAGATGCGGAAGAGCTAACAAAACAACGTGCAGTACTTTTGGCACTCATAGTCATAAAAGTCCCTGTTTGTTTATTTGTTTGTTTGTTTTTTACATCGACTGTTCATCTACATGACCCTTATGCCATGAACGTCATGATATTGTTCCATATTGTTATTTGTTATGGTAGATTCTATAAGGTTTTTGAATCTCGAAAATTCTTCTTAAATAGCTGTAACAGGTCTTGATAAATCCCTGTTTTCGCAGGTTTTGCGCTCAGATATTTTTGCCGCTTCTATTATTATTTTTTCTTTCGAATCATGAAGTCTTCGGTAGGAGCAGAATCACTTCAGCTGACAAAGTAAACAAGAAACGTAGATGTGTTCAGAATTTAGGGATGCTAATTAACGAAAAATTTGCTATGATATACTGCCGTTTAGGATCGGACCCGTGCCAGGATTATTCGCTTCACGATTGCGATTCGGTTGCGGAATGTTTCAGTGAGCAGCCGGGTTATTTCCAGTGTCGGTGTCCGAAAGGATTTGTTGATATTTCCTCCGACAGGCGGTTTCCGGGAAGGAAATGCAAGAAAAGTAATTTTTAGACTGAATTTTTAATTTCTTTGGTGAGTTGTTCTGTTGGTATACCACTAGTGAATGTCTTTGCCATCGGTCATTGGCCGTAAGTTTTGAATTTTGCGGTCGTGCACAGTTATCGTAGAAGTTATGCGGGATTTGCAATTAATCTTTTGTCTAAAGGCGCACGTTCAATGCACATACCAATATGAGATGTTACTTCAAACATAGCTGTATCATCTACAGAAGCTATATAGGATGGTGCCAGTCATCTGTGCTATCGTGTTTCACGTTCTGTGCAAATGCAAACAATAGGCGAGTAAGCGTCTTTTGGAGAGTGTATATAACATAAAACGCTTACTGGATGTTTATCCCTTCCCTCTTCATCCTTTGTGTCCCTCTTGGCTCTGTATATCTTGAAAACGTTCAAATGTCTTTTGTTGCCATAATCAGGATATTATGGTATGGAAAAGAAAGTGCAGCTAATGAGGAATTCCTTCAACTGTTGGTCTTTTTTATAATCGATATTTCAGATGAACATGTCTTTTCTCTTCCGATTATCGTTTTCTTTTGGTCTGTCTTCACTATATTGCGCTTTCTTCTGTTTTCGTTAATGCGGCCACTTGTTGTGAATTGATTGTGGCGTGGCCGCTGTGAGTATTGTTTCATTTCTGGACACCGTTTGCGCATAATAGCGATTGGATATAAGAGAGAGAATGCGAGAAAGAGTACGTTAGATAGGAGAGGGCTCGTAGCCGATGGGTCGCTGGAGGCGGCCTCGGTAGAGGACATACCCAACCAGAGGGTAGTCTCGATGAGTGGGCGGTGCTACGGTCAAGGTGTGTAGAGGACAGGTGCCCCGCCTTTAATTCGCACCGCTCACTGCAACCGTGACAACCACGCTAGGGGTCAACTCATGCGAGTTTTCCCAATTGCCATCCGCTTTTGTGGATTGGCTTTAGTTTATGCATTCGGTAAGTCAGTTTCCTTCTAGTTAGTTTTTATTATGGACAATGACGTTAGGAGATTGCTTTTGCACGAAGTGCATTTTCGCCTTGCTTCAATGAAAGATGCGGAAGAGCTAACAAAACAACGTGCAGTACTTTTGGCACTCATAGTCATAAAAGTCCCTGTTTGTTTATTTGTTTGTTTGTTTTTTACATCGACTGTTCATCTACATGACCCTTATGCCATGAACGTCATGATATTGTTCCATATTGTTATTTGTTATGGTAGATTCTATAAGGTTTTTGAATCTCGAAAATTCTTCTTAAATAGCTGTAACAGGTCTTGATAAATCCCTGTTTTCGCAGGTTTTGCGCTCAGATATTTTTGCCGCTTCTATTATTATTTTTTCTTTCGAATCATGAAGTCTTCGGTAGGAGCAGAATCACTTCAGCTGACAAAGTAAACAAGAAACGTAGATGTGTTCAGAATTTAGGGATGCTAATTAACGAAAAATTTGCTATGATATACTGCCGTTTAGGATCGGACCCGTGCCAGGATTATTCGCTTCACGATTGCGATTCGGTTGCGGAATGTTTCAGTGAGCAGCCGGGTTATTTCCAGTGTCGGTGTCCGAAAGGATTTGTTGATATTTCCTCCGACAGGCGGTTTCCGGGAAGGAAATGCAAGAAAAGTAATTTTTAGACTGAATTTTTAATTTCTTTGGTGAGTTGTTCTGTTGGTATACCACTAGTGAACGTCTTTGCCATCGGTCATTGGCCGTAAGTTTTGAATTTTGCGGTCGTGCACAGTTATCGTAGAAGTTATGCGGGATTTGCAATTAATCTTTTGTCTAAAGGCGCACGTTCAATGCACATACCAATATGAGATGTTACTTCAAACATAGCTGTATCATCTACAGAAGCTATATAGGATGGTGCCAGTCATCTGTGTACGTCTCATCCTGTCTCAGCGCCCTCCCCCTCCCCATTATTCTCCTTCTTCCTTCTCCTCTCAATTTCGACCTCACTAATTTTCGCAGAATTTTGCGTGAATCTTCAGAATTTCACACTTTTTGCGCATTGCGCTTTTGTACCCTCTTCACACCAAAACAGTTTCGAGAAATGGGCCATTCCCGCGTTATAATTCTACGTGACTCTGATCGCCAATTGACGGTGATGGGCGTTGGGAATGGGGAGGGATGTGAGTTCCATGTATGTATGGAGCCATTTTTATTCGGTTATCGTTTTTATGACTGCTGAATTTGTGGTGCGATTTCCAGTGATTTGTCGCCATCATCCTTCTCCTGTTATTTAAATGCTGCTCTTCCTTAAATTCTTTTTCGAACAGCAGCTCATTTTTTCGAGTTCGAAGACCATTGATGTTAAATAATTATTAGCCAACTGAAGCGTTTTTAAAAATTGCCTCTTTTTTTTGTGAAGGAAAATTCGTAAATAATATCACTGAATGCGATGCAGGTCTTTGCCTTGCTAAGATGCGCGATTTTCATTTTAAATGGAAATGTAGAGGAAATTTGAAGTGCCGTTTAGTCACCGGAAAGGTTTGTCAAGAGCTTTTTCACTACGTTGGCTATTTACAGACAGTGATGCAGTGGATACGTTCAAAATTATTCTTTAGCGTAATATGCCAAACTTCACTTTAAAAATTGCCCACTGTGCTCATTTGCTTGTTCAAGATGACTGCCCCAGGACACTAATGTAATATATTTTGGTGCACTTATTTAAGAAGCATTCTTTAAAGGCATTAAATCATGTGCGAATCTTATCAGTTGCTTTGTATTTTTCGTCAGTTCTTTAAATTTTGCAAGAGCGAACGATATTGCTGATCATTTAATGTAATAGCTAAATGATGTATTGTATGTAGCGTGCAAGCAATAATGGTAATTCTGTTATGAATATTTACGCAGATATCGGATATAGTTCGAGGTCGCACCGAAATGGTTTCGGTTTATGCGTTCACTTAGTCAGGCAGCCACTGTGAGGAATGCTTTTGAACAGCATAAATAGGGCTTATTCATTCAGCTGTGTTGGAGCTTCCGTTACCACGCGATTGAGATAGTATCTATTCATAGAAGGTCACCCGAACTCATTGGGTATGCTATTCGTAGCTGTCGTATTTGTGTAAAACACCTCGTACTTTCGTAAATTGAAAACCGTTTGGTTGTGAACGAATTGTGGGTGAAGTTCGAGGTCACTGAATATGACGTATAGAAGTAACTGGCTTAATGGATTGTGTATAACTTGACTGTCAGTATTAGTTCGTTTGGATGGATGATTTTGTACATGAAGGTAAGGGTCATGTTTAGTTTCCGCTCACGAGCAGTGCATCGTTTTGGATGATAGTTGTTTTCTTTTAGTTAGGTAACAGTTATTAATTGAAAGCAAGGACAATACAGAAGCAGTTGCTTCCCCATTTATAAAATATGAATGACAGTTGTATATGTTAATGAATAGAAGTTTAGCGATTCCTTCATCACTTTTCATTATATGGCTCACTTTTCTAGTCAATATCTTGCGTAGCTTTTTAAGGACCACCTACTTCGAGTGTCAGTTGAAGCCGTAGTGCAAATATACAGTGACATTTTCCCTCTTTCACTTTTTTCAATTAGCTCCGCTGTAAGCATCTTTGCTGTCGACGTTTTTCATGATACGCCATATGTCTTCCGTGAGGGTGATCAGAGCTGTGCAGTTGATCGATGCGCTTGTAATTAACGCCATACACACCTGTCGCGTTGTGTACCTAATTGCGCACCAAATTTTACTCTAATGGAACCATGCATTTTCGTTTTTTTTTTTAAATATCTCGTGAGTCCATCTGAGGGCGCTTAAATTATGTCTGCGAACGTACTGCGGTCTCGCGCTTGCAGTCGAATGTCGTTTATGATTTTATTGCAGATTAGGGCGCTATATTCTGATTAAGCGTGAAACTAGCGTGTCGAAGGAAAAGGAGAACTTCTGTAAGTTGTAAATCTTCCGCTCAATTACGTCTGGCTAGAAGGGAACTTTTTGACGTTTTGATCATGAGTTTGTTTTCTTCTTTCATTAAGAAAATGCTAAAAGGTTTAGCAGTAACTAATAGTAAAGCTTACTCGAAATATTGTCTATAAGGTGACGTTCCCCCATTTCCTCCTTCCGAAAAATTCCTCATTTTTAAGTCACTATTTATTTTTATCTCTGTACAGTCGATGATGACTTCCCCCTCCACTCCTTTTTCTTTCGTGACTCATTCATACTTTAATGAATCATAATGTTGTTCGAAAAGTTTTGTCGAACACTATTTTCCTTTCTCATCGCTCAGTCAGCGTAGCTTGAATTGTAAGAACGCCCTCGGCACGGGAGGAGTTCTCCACTTTCTGTTCACAAATTTTACTTTGTCTTTTTTTGGGGACTGTGTTGAGATCGCATTTTCACCGTAGCCAAAGAGTTGAATGAATTGTTTGTTGGAATTTGAGCAAATTTGCTCTCGTTTTCTACGTGCAACGCCAGGTTCCCTAGTTATGACCAGTCGTTTTTTTAAAAGAAAGAATTTTGTGATCGCTTAATTTTTTTTTGTTTTACTTCTTCGATTCCCTTTTCTTCATCCGCCGTTGAATCAAGAAAATAGTGTCTTCTGGATGAAATCCGCCTGTTTATTGCACGATTGAATTTGAAGAAAACGGAGTGGTGAATTTAAGTGTTCACACTTCACTCATTTCGTGACCTTCACGCGGTGCGTAGAACACTAGAGCCAAGCTTGCGGCTTTGTACGCTTTGATGAGAGGACGGTAAGCGAAACCAGTGGACGTTTCATGTGAAGGTCAATCGCGCGATAGTTTTGCGACCCTGAAGAGGGATCGCATTGTTAGCGGGCGGATACATATCAATGTCGGTCGGCTATGCTGGATTTAATTTTCTCTGCAAGTGAAATTTTGCGTGAAAATGCGAAAAGCTATGCTGCGCTTAATGCGAGAGGGGAGGGGGGGGGAACACGAAAGAGCATTAAGATATCCGTTGACGCGTTTTGCTATATTTGAATGTGCGCTTGCCTTATTTTTTACACTAAATGATATATGTGTTGCATTATGCGTTAGGATAGGGGTGATAAGGTTTTGTCGTTTTGTATGTTCGCATATGCACAGCGTGAAACGGCCGCCTTTTGTTCATCAGGCGGAATGTGGTGCGTCCTACAAACGTCGGTTGGTTATGTTCAGCGCGTTCGTTTAGTTTGCGTACGCGCATAATTTTCTAGTAGTTTACATACTGCGCGTCACAATTGCTGCACAACGCAAAAGGCATTCATTCTCTGTCCTTCAATGCATTCTACACAACATTTTCTAATTAGTTGTTGATAAAGAAACAAAACTAACGAAAAGAAGCTCCAGTGATGGTCTATTAATGAGATAGTTCGTTTGCTAAGGATTCAAGAGACGGGTTTAGGGGGGAGGGGGAGGGGAGGGAAGAAGTGAAGCTGAGTGCTTGAATCCTCCGTAATGTTCACGGCCATACGAAGTTGGAGGATTCAACGAGGAATTGCGAGGCACAGGTAAAGGTCTGCGCTCACCCATCACCCTTAACTTCCTCACGTTCGAAATTCCATTCAGTTATTTTTATCCATGGAGCAACCAACGCTTTGGTTTTAGAGTTAGCGCACTTCTTTTGCGAAGACAGTGAAAACGGCGAGCGCCTTGAATTCGCGCACTGGCAGCATTATGCGCTTTTTTTTTCGTTTTATATGAACCAACTCTTTGTATCGGTTGTTGCAAATATGGGCACTTTAGTGGGTTCCTTTGTCGATCATATGCGCATGCAGGGCGTCATTATTTGGTTAGGCTACCTGCAGGGTTGTGGGTCAGGAATAATTCATTGCAACGTTGAGTATTTTGAGTTTTCTACTTTTTTTGTTAAACAACAAGAGTTTCCAGTTATTGCTCGTTGCTCAACCAGTTTCACAAGGCGTTATTTTTGAGGTATTCGGCTGAAAGTGAGAGACGTCGAAATTGGCCGTATAGGTTGGAATGTCCTTGAGAATGAATATTGAATCTATTACAGATCGACGCTTAAATGCATCGTACACTTCGATCTGGTCTAGAGTAGTCGACTTCCAATTTACGGCGCATCATTGAGGGTCTCTTCCCGGTAGCTTCCTCGAAACACAACATACTTACGTTCCATAGTCTCACAGAGGAACGGCACTGGAGTGAAACTATACAGTAGTGTTATTTTTGAGGAACATCAACTGCGCAAAATAAAAATCGTTTATCTTACGTTTCGGTGCGCTACTTTATCGTTAGGAATACGCAAAAACACGTATAGAAAATTTGAGTATCGTCTCATCAATTTGAACAATTTGAAACATTTTAGTTTATTTTGCAGTAAATATACGAGAACAATACCCAAAGATTGGAGAGCTGAACACTGACGTTTGTGTTGAAGTGGAATGTGAAAGAGAAAGAAAGAAACCAAAACGAGAGAACGTGAGAGGATATAGAAGAGGCTAAACGACAGGCGATCGCAAAACACGTTAAATTCGTTTCATGTTTCGCATCAGCTTGAGTGGTTTGTAAAGTAGATCTCCTAATAAGCACTAAAATATGGGATATTATTGGCATCGGATTTTCGCTTATTATAGGGCAATGCAAAATCGGCTGCTATTCTTTGGCTGAATTGTTGATGATAATGAATTTGGTTGTTTTAGCGAAAGGTTTTTCTTCACAGAGATCAATCCATGCAAACATCAATTAACACAATTGCAGTAGTTGACGAGTGTGCTTTGGGTACGCATGAATGCGATGGGAATGCGGATTGTGTCGACACACTCGAACGATATACGTGCAAATGCAAACCTGGATGGTCGGATATTAGTGCGGATCCACTGAACGCACCGGGAAGAAATTGCAGGAAAGGTATATTCTTTAGTAGACCTAAAGCTATAAACCACTGAATTGTGTCCGCTGTCCCCACCCTAGATTACCACTTCCTCCTTCATCCTATTCGTTGTGTGTGTAGAATTTTGTAGACTGAGAAAATTTAGAGGATCTTCCTCTAAATTTTCGAAATTTTTCGTCTTCAAAACACCGCTTTTAATAAATCCTCGTTAAATTCAGTCGCTGTTCTAATTTAGTCTTCTTCTCCTCTCTTCACTCCCTTTCCCCTTCCTTCCCTCATGAACTTTTGAGAGGAGATTAAGAATCTTGGAATTTGAGTGCAAGGATTTATGAAACCTAACTTATTCATGAGCTCAAGAAAGTAGCTTTGACCTTGAATGCCCGATGATCAAGATTTGATTTTTAATCGATTCCTAAACCTCTGTCCACTCAGTATGTTTCTTGTTGAATTATATATGGGCTCTTTGGAGTCCCTCATTCTATTGTGGCATCTCAAATAATCTTCATTTGTGAAAGACGGTGGTGTGAATTTGGTCTTTTATGTTGATCTTATTTGATAAGAACTGCACAAAAAGGACATGTAATCGAACAGTTATTTAGTAAAACACTATTGAACTTTTCAGTCGAAACCAAAAATTTATTCATGCTAGGCCTTTAATTGTGAACTAGTTTTAGTTTTGCTGTGCATACCAAAGGTAAAGTCTAGGCCTTTACACGTTCCTTTGCCACCTTTTTATTGTAAACATTTTTTGAGTCAAAATGTTGGATGCGTTTACTAAATGAAGAATTTTTCTTGTTTTCAGTTTCTGCGTTCATATATTTTCTCAATTTACCTGTTCCACATAAATCGTCTTATGAATGCCACTGCAAATGTTTTGCGTTAGTCACAATTCCTCAAAATGGGTCACCTAAAGTTTTCGTTAGACGACGTTCGTCTGTCGTTGTTTATTCGTCTAATCGTTCAATTCACATCGCCCGTTGTTTTTCTTTGTTATAAATGTGCAGCTAGATGTTGCGCAGAAATGAGGGAGGCGTTTCTCTGCCATCGTGAGCATTTCTTAGAGTTTGTTCACAAATTGGATCCCCAGTTTATTGCATTTTAAATGGATGTATGCAAATAAATAATTTGGTATCTAGGTACTTTTATTACTGGTTAGAATTTCTTGTCCACTCACCAGAGTTTTTGGAAATAGGTATAATTTTGAAGTGCTCATATAACTGAGCGGCGCGGACAGTTGTATATGTTAATGAATAGAAGTTTAGCGATTCCTTCATCACTTTTCATTATATGGCTCACTTTTCTAGTCAATATCTTGCGTAGCTTTTTAAGGACCACCTACTTCGAGTGTCAGTTGAAGCCGTAGTGCAAATATACAGTGACATTTTCCGTCTTTCACTTTTTTCAATTAGCTCCGCTGTAAGCATCTTTGCTGTCGACGTTTTTCATGATACGCCATATGTCTTCCGTGAGGGTGATCAGAGCTGTGCAGTTGATCGATGCGCTTGTAATTAACGCCATACACACCTGTCGCGTTGTGTACCTAATTGCGCACCAAATTTTACTCTAATGGAACCATGCATTTTCGTTTTTTTTTTTTTTTTAAATATCTCGTGAGTCCATCTGAGGGCGCTTAAATTATGTCTGCGAACGTACTGCGGTCTCGCGCTTGCAGTCGAATGTCGTTTATGATTTTATTGCAGATTAGGGCGCTATATTCTGATTAAGCGTGAAACTAGCGTGTCGAAGGAAAAGGAGAACTTCTGTAAGTTGTAAATCTTCCGCTCAATTACGTCTGGCTAGAAGGGAACTTTTTGACGTTTTGATCATGAGTTTGTTTTCTTCTTTCATTAAGAAAATGCTAAAAGGTTTAGCAGTAACTAATAGTAAAGCTTACTCGAAATATTGTCTATAAGGTGACGTTCCCCCATTTCCTCCTTCCGAAAAATTCCTCATTTTTAAGTCACTATTTATTTTTATCTCTGTACAGTCGATGATGACTTCCCCCTCCACTCCTTTTTCTTTCGTGACTCATTCATACTTTAATGAATCATAATGTTGTTCGAAAAGTTTTGTCGAACACTATTTTCCTTTCTCATCGCTCAGTCAGCGTAGCTTGAATTGTAAGAACGCCCTCGGCACGGGAGGAGTTCTCCACTTTCTGTTCACAAATTTTACTTTGTCTTTTTTTGGGGACTGTGTTGAGATCGCATTTTCACCGTAGCCAAAGAGTTGAATGAATTGTTTGTTGGAATTTGAGCAAATTTGCTCTCGTTTTCTACGTGCAACGCCAGGTTCCCTAATTATGACCAGTCGTTTTTTTAAAAGAAAGAATTTTGTGATCGCTTAATTTTTTTTTGTTTTACTTCTTCGATTCCCTTTTCTTCATCCGCCGTTGAATCAAGAAAATAGTGTCTTCTGGATGAAATCCGCCTGTTTATTGCACGATTGAATTTGAAGAAAACGGAGTGGTGAATTTAAGTGTTCACACTTCACTCATTTCGTGACCTTCACGCGGTGCGTAGAACACTAGAGCCAAGCTTGCGGCTTTGTACGCTTTGATGAGAGGACGGTAAGCGAAACCAGTGGACGTTTCATGTGAAGGTCAATCGCGCGATAGTTTTGCGACCCTGAAGAGGGATCGCATTGTTAGCGGGCGGATACATATCAATGTCGGTCGGCTATGCTGGATTTAATTTTCTCTGCAAGTGAAATTTTGCGTGAAAATGCGAAAAGCTATGCTGCGCTTAATGCGAGAGGGGAGGGGGGGGGAACACGAAAGAGCATTAAGATATCCGTTGACGCGTTTTGCTATATTTGAATGTGCGCTTGCCTTATTTTTTACACTAAATGATATATGTGTTGCATTATGCGTTAGGATAGGGGTGATAAGGTTTTGTCGTTTTGTATGTTCGCATATGCACAGCGTGAAACGGCCGCCTTTTGTTCATCAGGCGGAATGTGGTGCGTCCTACAAACGTCGGTTGGTTATGTTCAGCGCGTTCGTTTAGTTTGCGTACGCGCATAATTTTCTAGTAGTTTACATACTGCGCGTCACAATTGCTGCACAACGCAAAAGGCATTCATTCTCTGTCCTTCAATGCATTCTACACAACATTTTCTAATTAGTTGTTGATAAAGAAACAAAACTAACGAAAAGAAGCTCCAGTGATGGTCTATTAATGAGATAGTTCGTTTGCTAAGGATTCAAGAGACGGGTTTAGGGGGGAGGGGGAGGGGAGGGAAGAAGTGAAGCTGAGTGCTTGAATCCTCCGTAATGTTCACGGCCATACGAAGTTGGAGGATTCAACGAGGAATTGCGAGGCACAGGTAAAGGTCTGCGCTCACCCATCACCCTTAACTTCCTCACGTTCGAAATTCCATTCAGTTATTTTTATCCATGGAGCAACCAACGCTTTGGTTTTAGAGTTAGCGCACTTCTTTTGCGAAGACAGTGAAAACGGCGAGCGCCTTGAATTCGCGCACTGGCAGCATTATGCGCTTTTTTTTCGTTTTATATGAGCCAACTCTTTGTATCGGTTGTTGCAAATATGGGCACTTTAGTGGGTTCCTTTGTCGATCATATGCGCATGCAGGGCGTCATTATTTGGTTAGGCTACCTGCAGGGTTGTGGGTCAGGAATAATTCATTGCAACGTTGAGTATTTTGAGTTTTCTACTTTTTTTGTTAAACAACAAGAGTTTCCAGTTATTGCTCGTTGCTCAACCAGTTTCACAAGGCGTTATTTTTGAGGTATTCGGCTGAAAGTGAGAGACGTCGAAATTGGCCGTATAGGTTGGAATGTCCTTGAGAATGAATATTGAATCTATTACAGATCGACGCTTAAATGCATCGTACACTTCGATCTGGTCTAGAGTAGTCGACTTCCAATTTACGGCGCATCATTGAGGGTCTCTTCCCGGTAGCTTCCTCGAAACACAACATACTTACGTTCCATAGTCTCACAGAGGAACGGCACTGGAGTGAAACTATACAGTAGTGTTATTTTTGAGGAACATCAACTGCGCAAAATAAAAATCGTTTATCTTACGTTTCGGTGCGCTACTTTATCGTTAGGAATACGCAAAAACACGTATAGAAAATTTGAGTATCGTCTCATCAATTTGAACAATTTGAAACATTTTAGTTTATTTTGCAGTAAATATACGAGAACAATACCCAAAGATTGGAGAGCTGAACACTGACGTTTGTGTTGAAGTGGAATGTGAAAGAGAAAGAAAGAAACCAAAACGAGAGAACGTGAGAGGATATAGAAGAGGCTAAACGACAGGCGATCGCAAAACACGTTAAATTCGTTTCATGTTTCGCATCAGCTTGAGTGGTTTGTAAAGTAGATCTCCTAATAAGCACTAAAATATGGGATATTATTGGCATCGGATTTTCGCTTATTATAGGGCAATGCAAAATCGGCTGCTATTCTTTGGCTGAATTGTTGATGATAATGAATTTGGTTGTTTTAGCGAAAGGTTTTTCTTCACAGAGATCAATCCATGCAAACATCAATTAACACAATTGCAGTAGTTGACGAGTGTGCTTTGGGTACGCATGAATGCGATGGGAATGCGGATTGTGTCGACACACTCGAACGATATACGTGCAAATGCAAACCTGGATGGTCGGATATTAGTGCGGATCCACTGAACGCACCGGGAAGAAATTGCAGGAAAGGTATATTCTTTAGTAGACCTAAAGCTATAAACCACTGAATTGTGTCCGCTGTCCCCACCCTAGATTACCACTTCCTCCTTCATCCTATTCGTTGTGTGTGTAGAATTTTGTAGACTGAGAAAATTTAGAGGATCTTCCTCTAAATTTTCGAAATTTTTCGTCTTCAAAACACCGCTTTTAATAAATCCTCGTTAAATTCAGTCGCTGTTCTAATTTAGTCTTCTTCTCCTCTCTTCACTCCCTTTCCCCTTCCTTCCCTCATGAACTTTTGAGAGGAGGTTAAGAATCTTGGAATTTGAGTGCGAGGATTTATGAAACCTAACTTATTCATGAGCTCAAGAAAGTAGCTTTGACCTTGAATGCCCGATGATCAAGATTTGATTTTTAATCGATTCCTAAACCTCTGTCCACTCAGTATGTTTCTTGTTGAATTATATATGGGCTCTTTGGAGTCCCTCATTCTATTGTGGCATCTCAAATAATCTTCATTTGTGAAAGACGGTGGTGTGAATTTGGTCTTTTATGTTGATCTTATTTGATAAGAACTGCACAAAAAGGACATGTAATCGAACAGTTATTTAGTAAAACACTATTGAACTTTTCAGTCGAAACCAAAAATTTATTCATGCTAGGCCTTTAATTGTGAACTAGTTTTAGTTTTGCTGTGCATACCAAAGGTAAAGTCTAGGCCTTTACACGTTCCTTTGCCACCTTTTTATTGTAAACATTTTTTGAGTCAAAATGTTGGATGCGTTTACTAAATGAAGAATTTTTCTTGTTTTCAGTTTCTGCGTTCATATATTTTCTCAATTTACCTGTTCCACATAAATCGTCTTATGAATGCCACTGCAAATGTTTTGCGTTAGTCACAATTCCTCAAAATGGGTCACCTAAAGTTTTCGTTAGACGACGTTCGTCTGTCGTTGTTTATTCGTCTAATCGTTCAATTCACATCGCCCGTTGTTTTTCTTTGTTATAAATGTGCAGCTAGATGTTGCGCAGAAATGAGGGAGGCGTTTCTCTGCCATCGTGAGCATTTCTTAGAGTTTGTTCACAAATTGGATCCCCAGTTTATTGCATTTTAAATGGATGTATGCAAATAAATAATTTGGTATCTAGGTACTTTTATTACTGGTTAGAATTTCTTGTCCACTCACCAGAGTTTTTGGAAATAGGTATAATTTTGAAGTGCTCATATAACTGAGCGGCGCGTTTCGTCGTTTCCAGATCTACGCACACAAATGCAGAGAGAGAGGGAGAGCGAGAGAAAGAAATTTTAACCGCTTGGAAAAAAACAGGCACAACTCTTTCAGCTGTACTCCTTATTATTTGAAACGATTAATTAAAGGTGGCTTTCAACGCTGTTGAAAAGTAAAAAATGTTTCCAGCAAATCTGTGCGCTAATATCGACTGTGCAGCGGAGGCTGAGTGCCGTGAGACACCTTCAGGACCGGTGTGTGAGTGCTCATCAGGATATGTCGACATATCCCGTCAACATGGCATGACTGCAGGACGTGTTTGCAGAAGGTTTACTCATTTATTTAAGTTGTTCATTTGTTTGTTCTTTTATATTTATTTAACCACTGCACGTTATTAACTGAAAGGCCAGGTTCGACTTCATGGTGTCGCAACTGCTTATTTTGTTTCGGTACACCGAAAATTCCAAATATGCGTATTTGTTGGACTTGATCTTTCTGAATTTATTTGGCAACTTAGGCCATCAAGAAGGTAGGCAGTCTGTGTTTGCGGATGTTTTCTAAGAAAATCATTGCAGCATCCACGCAATAAGAGTAGTCTCAAGGTCTTTTCGTTGTGCAATTATTTGTTGTTATAGGAGCGTTATTGTGCGAAACGGATTGAGTTGATCGCAAGGAAAATTCGCAAAATTATTGACGTTCCAAATTTCCTCAAACACAAAAGCTTGTCAGCGATTTAGGCTTGTTTGCTAGTCAACTCGCAGCACTATAATGACTATCGCGAATATCTCAAGAATGCGCGTCACGCATACTGTCTTCGAAGCTGTCAGTGAGTGCAAAGCATTGGAACTTCTTTTTCAAAAGTCGAGGAGTTTTGGAATTAACAATGAATGAGTGAGTGAAAAGTGTGGATGTGTTATTTGTGTTATTTGAGTGCATAACGATTGCTATAGATATTTATGATGCTTACGCGCTATTCCCGTACTTTCGTTAGCGTTTTCGGATTGTTTAGTTTGACGTTTATTCAGATTCACAACAGGGAAGTTGCTATAAGTTTCGCTTTCAAAAGTATTAATCGTCGCTTCTCACTTAAATTTATGATTTTGCGTAAATTCGGCACTGTTCTTTTTTATACCGTTCTTATTGTTTCAAATTTTAGCCACGGCCAAAATCGGAATAGGGTAACTTGTTTGTTGTGAGATAATGATCAAAGCATCTATTAACGGCTTTGATCCAAACGATCTAGTGAGCTTTCGTTATTGTTAAGGGTTATCAACGAATGCGCTGAAGGCAAACACGACTGTTCATCGTCGGCATCGTGTATTGACACTGCCGAATCATTCACATGTCGATGTCGTGATGGCTACAGGGATGAGAGTCCAGATCTGGTGGCACGTCCAGGCCGTGTCTGCGTCAGAGGTTCCATGCTTGTATCGCTTTTTTGTCGCTTTCAGCATAAATTTGGTGAGGCAAAAGCAGCCGAGCCAGTCACTGTGCATCTATTTCCATATTAAATTGCTGCCGAATTTGTGTCCTAATCAAACAAGTGATAGTAGATTGTGCACAACAGTGGCGTTTCAGCGCTCGTTTGCTCTTATGAAATGCATATCAAGATTATGCAGATGCAGTCAGTGTAATAGATTGGCACCCTCATTTGCAATTCCGCGGTCTTATTTAAGGTTTTTCTGTTTATAAAAGAGAATAAAAGTGACCTTCCGGTTACGATCGCCTCATTTCAACGCATCATTCTGTCAATTGACCTATCGCAGTTTTGATCGACGCTTATTAATCTAAAAGGAAAAAGATGAATGAGTGAATTGGTTGTGTTATGAGTGATATCGTCTTTAGGTAAAGACGAATTGTTCGATGTCGTTTTTGTATTTAATTCGTTTCCTTTAAAAGAGAACGCAGTAAAGACTCGGAACTGTGGTATTTTTTCGAGCGTTTTTTATTGAAAGAGCTGCTGATGTTAGAATCGATATATTCAGTGGCAATGGTCGTCTCGATTGTTATAAAATTTTTGCCCTGTAAATCATTCCTTCACTTTGATTTTTATCGAAGCACGCTGCCCTTGACCACCAGAAACCTTTTCTTAAGGAAATTGTCGTCTAACATCAAACTGAAATCCTGGGAGGTGTAGAACGAACTGCAGGATTTCATTTTATAGGAGGAGGGGAGGGAGAAGAAGGAGGATAAAATGGGTTATCTAGAAAGGGCTAGATTTGAGAGAGAGGCCGAGTCATGAAGGCAAGGGCTTATGCAAACTCACATTTCCTGAAGAAGAAGGGGATGGGAAAACTGAATTCGAGGGGTGTGCTGATGGAGATAGCTGTTGTTGCGCATCTCGTAAGTTTTTTCGAACACATTAAAAATCTTAAAAGCATAACATACTTTTTATGGATGAAATATCGTTCATGATGTGTTAGTCGGTTTCGATCCGTTAAGAAAATACAAATTTTTCATCAGGGAATGGTATATTCTTTAACGAGGGATTATTTATTTGGTTTTCGTTTTTGTTGTCAGCGAAATTCATGTGCTGAGAATGAGTGTTTAGTGCACGTAATTATTTGTGTCTCAAGATCGATTGTCGTCCGGATGGGTTCGATTGCCTAATGAAGTCGAGGAAATTTTAATCAGTCTATTAGTGTTCACTTCTGGGACAGTCGTTGACCTCGCGTGATGAGCTACAAATAAAATTTGAGGCCAACCGGAACGTTGTTGTTCCTGGAAACAGTAGCACGTGGCCAGTCTTAGATTACTCGAATATGAAAATATTTCCTAAATTCATTTTGCCATTTTGGGAAAAATTAGTCATAAAAATTGTACCTTTTTCATCTTTTGGATGATATTGATAGTAGGCGGTTCGTCTTTTCAGTACTGGCTGCGTTAAGAGAATGGTGATGTAAGTTCAGGTATGAATAAATAAGTAATCCCGGCAGGTGAGTGCAGTGTCGTGGTGTTAGGAAGCGACATCCGTTGGTTTGGCTATAGTTGGAGATAAAAGCTCGAATCCTTGCGGTACAGTCGTAGTGTGCAAGATAAAGCAATCCAAAAGAGCTCTGTGGTCGTATGTGGGCCGCATGACAGCAGTCTTGTTGACTGCCCCGTGTTTATGTAATAGAGATTATTTACAAATTAATAAAAGAGGATATTTCAGCTTTTGTTCCCGAACCTCCCGAATGCGATGTGAACGATCCGATGAGTTGTGATGCACATAAGAAAGAAGTGTGTCTCTTCCTCAACGGTACCTACAAATGCGAATGTGCCGCCGGATATAGTCGATTGCCTGATGGGCGTTGTTTGGTCATTAATGAATGTGAGGATCGACGTCTCAATGATTGTGCTGAAAACGCGGATTGTATCGATCAGGTCAGCAAAAGTATTTCTTTGCAATTAGTTTTCGAGTGAACGTATTCTCTTATTTCTTAGTTTCTCGCCGCACTCGCGTTATTAAATGTTATTTGTTCATCGTTTGCGTAGGAAGCAAAATCGAAAAGATGTGTTCTCGGAAATAAAACGATTATGAACTTTATTAAAGAATCTATTGCCGATTGCGGGAGAGATTGTGAGGAAAAATGAGGTTATTGCTTATTGTGAATTAGAATTGCTGCGTGCATGGATGTGCGAATCTTACTGTGAGTGTATCTATGAATAACGCTGTGTAAAAATTGGGGAATACTGAAGTGTTGTTATAGTTAATGAAACTTTTCTAACACATACTTCTCCATGCCGTTCCTTCGGGGAGGCGCATTTTTGTGTCTGGTCTACTGTTTTTGAGAGAAAGCGGAAACCAGTGGAAGTTGTAGTAAGTTGAAACCGGTTTGGAGCGTATGAGAAATTAAGGGTGCTATATTCGACACTCCGAAAGAGCAAAAATGTGTTGAGTCAGGAAAGATGGAAAGAGAAAAATTCGGGAAATAATATTTTAAAAAAACGGTTGGGGATTTGGATCCAGTTGCAGTGTGGAGGTGGCAGAGCTATTATATATATCAACGCAGTCCTTCGAAAGAGTTCTTACTAGTATTATGAAATAAAATGATTCTGATTTCAGGCAGACGGTTATACCTGCAGATGTCGCAATGGCTATGCGGACGTGTCGCCTCCAGGAGTCAAGGGGCGCATCTGTCGTGAGAGAGTAAACGAGTGCTCCAATCCGAGCAAATACCATGTCGACTGTGATGCTAACGCTATTTGCGTGGACACTGAAGAGGATTACACGTGCAGGTAAAAGTGCTGTCTTTCATTGGGTTGCACTGTTTTCTCTAGACTAGTTGATTCCACCTTTTTATGGCATATTTTCGTTTTCTCAAACTCTCACAAAGAGATATACGTTTCTGCGTGGTGCAGTGGTTTAGAGAAGGTGGCCTTGAATTAGCAATTAACAAGATGATGTCTTTTTTTGTATAGAGATGATATTTCTCGAATGCTGTGCATCTCTGCGTTAACGGTATGATCGGATACTTTTTTAAATACGCGTTAAATAATTGAACTGAACTTTCTTAAAGACAGTGATATGAGCAAAAGATCGGTTTATAACTGTTCTTGTGACCATTTGCCTCTTTTCCAAAAAAAAAACACGCCTTTTATTAAAGAGGAATTTCAATTTATTGCTCAGAAATTGAGTTGCTGGACAATAAATGCAGTTGTAAGTGCCAGTGCTATGCTGGATTCGTGGACGTTTCTTCGAGCGCTAACCTGCAACCAGGTCGCGTTTGCACCGTGCAGACCACTTGTCCCAAACAGAAGACGGACCTCATGTTCCTCGTTGATGGATCTGGATCTATTGGATCGTATGTCTTTAAAAATGAAGTAAGTTCATTTTAAATGATGTTAATTAGAAGTTAATACGGTGTTTTGCAATCAACCATTTAAATTTATGTCCCTCTTCCACCGCTTCTGTTGGGTATTGAACAAGTATTACGATCTGTTGTGCGATAAAATAAATCACTGTATTCTGGATCTGGTAGAATCTGGTCCGGCTATCAGCAGCATACTGTCGCGACGGTTGAAGTCGTCCAACTTTCCGTTTCCATCTCTCTCTGCCACAGAGGTCCTTCCACTTTCCATATCTCTTCAGTCCATCTCATTGGAGGTCATCCTGGTGGTCGCTTGATATCACGCGGATACCACTAGTATATTTTCTTTGTCCATTTGTTGTCGCGTATGCGGGCTACATGTCCTGCCCATCGAAGTTTGTTCCTCCAACATTCCTCATTGACATCAGCTACTTTTGTTTCTTGCGTATTTTATCGTTGGTTATGTGGTCCCTCAGTGAGATACGCAACATCCTGCTTTCGATGGCTCTTTCCGCCACTGCTAAACGCTCCTTTTCGCTTTTTATAACAGACCACGTTTCACTTCCGTAAGTCATTGTGTTTTGACGACGGTTGTGTTAAAAATTTTAGCTCGTACATCTGGATCGAGTTTAACTGTCAAAACTTCTTTCATGTCTGCGAAACACTTCCAGCCGGCTCATATTCTTCTGGAAACCTCTTCACTGATATCGTGTCGCATTTTTGTTTCTTGGCCAAGATAGATGAAATGATCCACTTCCTCAATGAGTCCTTGTCGTAGTTTTATTTGTGGAGCATTTTGCGAATTGCTGCGCAAGTATTTCGTCTTCTGTGGATTCATTGTTAATCCAACTTTCTTGCTTTCATTCTCAAGTTCTCGCAGCATCTGTGTCAGTTCGGTGCTGTTTGATGCAAACAGCACGATGTCGTCTGCGAATCTAAGGTGGTTTAATTTTTCGCCATCGATAATGATTCC
>JPKZ01002564.1:38993-58349 GCA_000803305.1 Toxocara canis | reverse complement strand
CCCCCCCCCCCCCCCCCCCCCCCCCCCCCAAGTCTTCATTGTCTGGATCTGGTTGCTTCTTAACCTGACCATTAATGAAACAGTGATACGCTATAGTTTTCAATTTAAAGTAGTGCTAATACTGAGGCAAGCAGGCAAGAAATTATTTGTTTATTTAGGAGTAAACGAGTGCAGGGAGAATCGTCATGATTGTTCCCCGAACGCCGATTGTATTGATACAGCCGAATCGTTCATGTGCAAATGCCGTGATGATTTTGTTGACGAGTCTCCTGATCCACGCAATCGACCAGGTAGAATCTGTCGCCCGGCATTGGTCGACGAATGTCGTCTGGGAAAGCACGATTGCCATCCAAATGCAATTTGCCAGGATTTGGCGCAAGGATACACATGCCACTGCAAGGCTGAATTCATTGACCAAAGTCCCAATCGTGCGTCATTGCCTGGACGCGTATGTGCCCCACGTCCTACACCACCACCGGAAGAGTGCCGTGTAGACAGCCTCACTTCGTGCAAGCAAGAACTCAATGAGGTTGACAGCTCTTTCTCATATTCTTTTTACTCGGTGAAGTCGATTTTCTATTTTAAGGAGCATTCGGACAATAAGGCTATTTTTTGACACCCTTATTTTTTTTGGAGGGTACACATAAAAGGAGCCGGAAATTTTAAAGTTCCTTAAAAATACGGTGTTTGTGACATTGAAGGGGTGTTCGGAAGAAGTACACAAGGCAGTGCCGCGATGTTGTCTTGGTTTTCGAAAATTCTCCATCAGTTCGCCCAAACACAGTCATTCCATTCATCATATTCGTCCTCTTCGAAGCGATTACAGTCTTTTGCATTTAATTATCGAATAGCCAGCTTCGGTGAATCTCTCTAAGTGTGCATGGCGGTCATTGTCGAGGGATCCGATCTACTGCATAGTGTTGAATGGATCTGCTGGGTTGACCCGGAACAAGATTCGCGCTTGAAATAAATATATCCGTTCAAGACTTTGAGAAGTCCAACTCTAAGATTTGCATGGCATGTGAAAAATCTTCAGCGAGTTTTTTTCGCTTCTGCTATGTATGAAAAACTTTTTTAAACTGCGAACTCATTCTTTTATCGAATTTTAGGTTTGTCGTCTCATTAACGGAGTACCAAAATGTGCATGCCCTATCAACTACAGTCGCGATCCGGCGTCTAACTCCTGTACGGTGATAAACGAGTGTGAATTCCCGCAATTGAATGATTGTCATCCGAGCGCGGAATGTATCGACAAGCCGGTTTCGTACACATGCAGATGTCGTGACGGGTTCAAGGATCTTTCACTTTCCGATAAACCGGGCCGAAACTGCCAACCGCGTAGGCACTGCATCGCTCGTGAATATCTGATAGAATGATCTTTGACGACTATTTAGATCCATTTGGAAGAACAGCCAGTGCAGAAAAAAAGAACCAGGTGGTTGGTGTGTACCAGGAGCAGAGGGTGCGAAATTGAGTTGGTGGCAAAGGACGGGATTTTTTGCTGCTGTAATGCGTGCTTTTCGAGTAGACTGACCCACGTTCCTTTTTGTGAACAGCCGCCGACCGATCGTCCCACTAAATGCAATAAACATGTTCGCAGTGAAAAAAAAGGGCTAAAATACAAATGAAGAAATGTCGTCAGTTTGTGTAAATGGTTTTTTTAAACGTCGTGTTTTTGCTCAAGTACCTCAAAAAAGAAGTTGCAAAATGGGTACCAGTCATGAGTACTCAGTAGGGAATGCATCAGTAAACCACTGCGTCTAGCCAAGTGCTTTGACATCCACAGGTCTTAAGCGTGGGCTCGTTTCTTCATTACTGTTGGACTACGTTAAAAGACTTCCACATGTGCAGACGGCAAAATATATATTTTATAGCAGCAGTTATAGATGAAAGAGTGCGAGCCGAACTTAAAAAAAGAAAAATTTTTTTCTTCACTTATAACCTTGTTTATAGGACAAGTGTTGCTGACTCAAAAATGAATTTTTTTTTATTTTTACGCTTTTATGCAATTTTGAAGTGTTTCCAATTTTTTAGGCAAAAAATATAGAATACGTAGTTGTACGGTGTCTCAGATTGCAATTTCTAGTGGTAAACGAGTGTCAGTTCCCGCATTTGAACGACTGTCATCAGAACGCGGAATGCATCGATAAAGAAGATGGTTACGAATGCAAATGCCACCAGGGCTTTATGGATATGAAACCCCAACGACCGGGCAGACTTTGTAAACAGATGATTGATGAGTGCGCTAAACCTAATCTCAACAGGTCGCTTTTTCTTTCTTAATTATTTTGTCCGAAATCGCTCGATTGAAACAGCCGCTGGAATCGCTATACATTTATGTTTGCCTACAAAGATTGCACTAATAAACACCGTATGTGCAACTCATTCAAGTGTAGGGCCCCCTGCTTACCATCTGTATGCTAATAAATAAACGCTTTGCAGAATAGTATTTTGAGGCGATGAATTGCTAAATCTATTTTACTCATATTATATGAACGTCTTATACAGCTTGACGTTTATATTTGCCAACATAAACCAAGAAATTTCGAAACAAAACTAATAAACGAAAACGAGCAGAAGATTTCGCAGTCAGTAGGAATATCTTGGTGTTATTACATTTCATATAATAAGTTCTTCTTTAACTTATTCGTTTCGCAAGTTGAAATTTTCCGGATTTCATTTTTTTTTGCGGCAGGATTTATCTCTATTCTTAGATTTTTCGTAATAATTCATTTTTTACTTTCTCCTTTCAGGATTGTTTTTCAAAAATAATTGGCATTTCTTAGTTCCAGCTGAGTCTTGGTCTTCAGGTTCAGAACGAAATTTCTGAGATAGAAACGTTTCAGTTGTGATAAGAACGCGAAATGTATCGACGAAGAGGACGGTTATCGTTGTGAATGTAAACCGAATTTTCTCGACGTTTCACCATCGCCTACTTTCCGTGGTCGTGCTTGCAGACCTATCATCAATGAGTTAGTCGTTATTCTCTTTGAAAGTCTAAAATCCGATTGATAAATGTTAAGTTCGGATGAAGTTGGCTGTTACTGTTAACGATAGCTTATCGACTTGTCGATTAGCGTTACCTCTTTGATATGGACACTATTTTTCTTTTTGAAAATGGCATGAAAACACGCTGAACTTTTGGGTTTTTTTGGCTCTTTGCCATTGTGCACGTATACTTTTTTGATGCCGTAGCATGACTAGCCAAAAATCTTGTTCTTACTAATGGCAGTATAAGTTCTTGAATTAATATTACAGAGTTGACATGAAGAGACAGTTTACAAACTGGGAATATGTGCGTTTCGCAAAGTCTGTTCTCCGAGACAAAATATCGGATACGACGTACCAACATCGAGTTTTAAACCACTTATTAAACCTTAGTTCGGGAATTACTTTACAAAATCGTGGAGTTTCTGAATCGAGTAGGAAGTTGGAGTAACTAGGAAGTGTCTTTTAGGAAAAAGAAAAAAGGGAGGGATGTCGATGAAGTTGCTTTTCTTATAAAGTTTGTTCATCATATTGATTTTTCAGTTTAATCGTTCGAGTTAACAAATACCTTTTGTAAACACAATTAGTTTGACTGTTAAGTTTTTTTTTCATGATTGCAATTTTCCTGCAAATCTTTAGTCATTTTTGCTGTTAAAATTCACGAACGTTTTTCGAGTTATGAATTATGAATTTCGAATCATGATTCGATCACGAAATATGCTTACTGATGATGATTATTTAAATAATGGTTGCAGATGTGCTGATCCGAAATTGAACGATTGTGATAAGACAGCTAAATGCACAGATACGACCGATTCTTATCAATGCGAGTGCCCTCCGAACTCGAAAGACATATCTCCAAATCCCGCATTTCCTGGGCGTGTTTGTCTCATTTGTGAGTTTTTCTTCTATCTCACTGTCGAAACGCACGATCGATATAAAGAGATTGATTTTTCATGAAATCCACGATTTTTCACCATTCATGATAGGTTTTTACTTGAAAATAGTCGAACTCTAATTAGTTTTGTTTGTTTCTTTTTCAGTTCTTATTCGGTACCAATAGGAGATGCAGACAGGAAAGCAGGGACCGTATCTTAAAGGAGATCTTGAATCGTTGCATAAAGGTATTGAAAAATTTATGAGTGCAGCAGTCTTCCATAATTTTTTGAAATTCTAGTTTTTCCGATTTAAAAAATTGTTCCACTGCTATCAGATGTCTTAACGCCTATGGGAGCGCCCCTCGCGGGGCCATTTATTGTGCCAAGCATATTACACAACACAGTGGTCTTTCTTAGTGAACTACTTACAAGTAACTTTGCAGTCGAGAACGAATGTCTAACGGGTAAGCACGATTGCGATCCGAATGCGATATGCCGAGACAATGAGCAGTCGTTTACTTGTGAATGCGCACGAGGATATGCCGATCGCTCACCTAACAAACTCAACCGACCCGGACGAGTTTGCGTTGAGGTTGGTTGTCTTTTCAGTCGTTTAACCTCGTTGCTTTCTCACTTTTGTTGTATTGAAACTTGCTGCATTAGTCACGAACATCGATTGCCTCCATATCATCATTGCAATATCCGCGGTGTTAACGAATTTTTCGTGTGGCACATAACCTCAGATGAGAATATGCTTCAAATTGTGTTTTTTTAATAGGGCGCATTGTGCTTTCAGCTGTATCCGATTACGAGCTCATTTTTCTGTTTTGTTTTTTTCTTTCTTCCCCTTTTCTCTCTTTCCTTCCTATTGTTTCGCTTTTTTTTCGCTCAAGTTATAACCTCAGCTTAAATCCAAGCTGCTTGGCTCCCCTTTCCAAGTCAAGGAAAGGGAATGTGAAAGAAGCAGCTGATATGTGCCTTCTTTATTGTTCAAGAATTGTATCGGAGCTTGTCTTTTATTCAGTGAATTGAAAGTGATTGTTTTGTTTAGTTGGTTGATGAATGTGCGACGGGTCGTCATACATGTAGCGCTCAAGCTGAGTGTCGTGACCTGGAGGAAGGATACACATGTGAGTGCAAAGATGGATTCATCGATCGCTCTCCAAATCTGCTATCCCAACCCGGACGTGTTTGTGGAACTCCTGGTTGGTTTATTTTTACGTTCTTGCATTTATAATAGCGATTAACTTGTTCACTGTGTTAAAAATGCGACTTTTATTGTTTTTAACTGGATTGCAAGAACTTGCAAGTTAACATTTTGTCAACTCAGCAAAGTGCTGATCATCGAATATTTGCGTTGGAAAAATCTTTCTTAGCGAAAGGACTATAGCTTCAAATGGTCCTTTTACTCCTTGTTTCCTAAAGGAAACATGCGCACTTATACATATCTTAATATCGTATATGTATATAGTGTCGCTTAAGTAATCTAGTACATTGCTTGTAGGGAGGAAATAGCTGGAGTTATGGTTACGAGTACACCGATATCATACTTATTTAATATTGCAGAGGTGTGTCCATCGAATCATGAGTGCAGCTCGGCTGCAGTCTGCGAACCGCTTGGTGGTAACAAATATGAGTGCACTTGCATTCAAGGGTATATCGACCAGTCGCCAGAGGGCAAAAGAGGGCGAATCTGTGTGCGAAGTTTGTTTTGCTGATATTAATATCGTCTTTTTAGAACAGTATTCTCGTTAAATGATTGTTTTTGGGTTCAATAAGATTACGAGTGTTAGATGATGAGTTAAAATGGTAAAGCAACTTGTTTGAAGAGGGACAAGAGTGTGTTTCTTGCATTTGAATATCTGCTTTCGTTCTGAAAATGTTCTCCCATGCTAATTTCTGCTTTTTACGTAGGTGATTTCATGAAAAATTGAGAATATTGCATCGAAGACTCACGAAATCTGAAGCACTGTTTTTACCACGTAAATCGATATGGTGCCTCTGTTTGCTAATTTCCTTTTGCTTCGTTGTTGCCATAACGCTAATCATGCATGATTTGGCGGCCATTGACTCGTTTAAAATCCGTTTCTTCTTGATAGAATTTATTTAGATGTCAATATTTTCCCAAATTGCAATTCCTCCTTTTGGAAATGTTTTTAAGTTGTTCCGATGGATAATATAAAATTGGATAGTGTATGGATTCAGCTAAGAAGAAAACAGAAAACATCCTCCAAATGACCCATCTGGCATTACAGTAATGCAGAGGTGAACGGTATCTAATGTTTCGTACGTTAAATGTTTCAATAAGAGCATTTGCACAGCGCATCACTAGTAGTTGATAGTGAATTAATAGAGTTACGGGAAAGCGCATTCGTTAACGTGCCGTTCTGTTTGATTTGGTTAGCGTTGTTTATGAGTATTATCGTGTTGTACTTCTCTTGACTGTTTGAGTGTTTCTCATTGTATTGTTATGAGGACAGTCCTTACGTATTGATCAATGAAAGGTGGGATTCAGTTCGGTTGGACTGTGCTAAATTTTAGATAACGCTTGTCGTGATCCTCGTCTCAACAATTGTTCACGGAATGCAATTTGTTATGACGAACCAAAAGGATATCGTTGTGAATGTGCACGTGGTTACGTGGATCGTTCAGAAGATCCGTCACAGAGAGGCCGAGTTTGCGAACCACCTACACCACCTACACCTCCTCCACGTAAATTTATTCTTTCTCGATGGTGTAATCCTTCTAGCCTCCAAACTTCTGAAGCCCAATTTATATAGTTTCATTCTAATGCGTGAATGTATAGACGGTTATCTAAAATTTCAGGAGTGGAGTTATTGTTTCAAACTTTTTTTGACATTTATAACAATTGGCTTGCAGTTGGAATTTATCACATTAACTTGCGAGGTGAACAAGGTGCTTAGCTATGTAAATGTTGCTGAAATCGCTCAGAATCGCATGCAATGCGGATTAATCGTTCCGCTGCAGAAATTCGCATTTCGCCTTTTTGTTTCCTTCAGTATTTTTCTTTAGTATCTTGCTCTCTCTTCTGAGACTCTGTTTAGTATTGTGTATACCCTACCCGAGCTGTCGACATTTTGGGGAGGAAATGGGATATCTAAATGTTTAGCAGACTGCTGTTTTGTACTTTAAGTGAATTAAGGTGTGCTTTCAGGTCATCCATGTCAGGATCCTCTTTTGAACGACTGTCATCCGGCAGGTACTTGTCGTGCTACTGGCGCGCGAACATATACATGTGAATGTCTTCAAGGCTATGTGGATCGTTCCCCCGACTTACGCAATAAGCCTGGTCGAGTATGCGTACTCACCGAACCAATCTGTCTGGATTCCAGCCAGAATGATTGCCACCCGGCGGCTATTTGTAGTGAGACAGACACCGATGAGAAGTATACGTGCAGATGTCGTGATGGCTATATCGATCAGTCGCCGGATAAGGTGTCACGACCGGGGCGAATATGTGTCGAGCTGGTAAAAATTCCAGCTTCTGTATTTTGTGATGATTATATCTTATACCTCAGAAGCGGAATCCACTCTACAAACATGTGGTTTTCATTGTGCAGATTATAATTTATCGTTTACTATCAAAAATTCCTTGTTTATGCAGTCTTCTACTTAGGAACCTCTGAGTTGCGAATTTTCGCTAATAAAAACAAATCTGTCCGCAGCACTAACTCTGTACGTATCGTTCCAACGGCTTTTAGGAGATCCTGGCATGCGCAGCATAGTTAGTTTGTGATGAGCTGCAAGCTGTAAGAAATATATTTTATGCATGTTGTGGTACCATGCAAACTTCAAATACATTCGTTGATAGGTTAAACAGGGTATTTGACTTGCAGACAAAATAGATTTACGAGCAGCCTTTTAGAATGTAACCCGATAGCTGCCTGCAGTTGTTTTCTCTTCTTACTGTTTAATTGACTGTTTAGTTATGGTTGCGTGTTTTAGAGAGTGAATTGAACTGTATTTTTGATCGATGTCGAGCTCTGCTAGAGACCCCTTAAAAAGAGCGAATGAAATTTCTGTGTAGAAAGGCGTGCTTGCCTAGGTGTTGTGTCTTCGTTATTCGCTTCTGTGCACTGAGCGTCTGGAGGGAGATTTGGAGATTTGTGAAACATCGAAAGCAAGTTGTTCTCAAAGTGTTTAACTATCATCACTCTTGCATCGTTCCGTCTCGATTGCAGTCATACGAATAATGCTTTGGGAATTTATAACATCAGTATATAAACCGAGTTTATTTGAGGTCAATTTTTTCCATTTTTTATCTTTTTTTAAGCAGGTTCCACGTAGCAGTAAAGAACATGCCAAGCAGATATGATCCAAAACGTGAACCAAAAGAATAGGCATCTTATGTCAGCAAAAAATTCAGGTGAACGAATGTTTGGATCGTTCTCTTAACGACTGTGATCCAGCGGCTGTTTGTCAAGATCTGCCCGATGGATACACATGCCGATGTCCCGTGAATACGGAAGATCGATCGCCCGATCCAAAACGGCCCGGTCGCCGTTGTTACCAGCATGTGAATGAATGCAGGAATCCTTCGTTGAACAATTGTTCTCGTTTCGCCGACTGCCTAGATCGACCTGACGGGTACGAGTGCAGATGCCGTGAGGGATATCACGATGACAATCCCACCCACCCGGGTACAGTATGCAACTACAGTAAGTCCTTAATTTGTCTTCTTGTTCGAACTTGGTGTCTTCATACAGATACTATTTCCTTTTGTTCACCTGAAGTTGAAAGTTGACAAAATCGAATCCCTTGCACTTTAGACGTCGCCATAATTATAGCGCGCAGTTCTTCCTGCATCATCATTCAGTGCTGAAGTTGAACAGTTTTTTGTTTTCTAACTATTTTGGTCGTTTGCAGTCATAAACGAATGTGAATCGTCGAATTTGAATGATTGCGATCGTCACGCCGAATGTATCGATTTGGCTGGTGGGTATGAGTGTCGTTGCAAACAGCCCTACAAAGATGAATCTCCTCCAGGACAGCCGGGTCGTATCTGCCGACTCAATGAATGTCTTAACCCAGATTTGAACCACTGTGACAAAAACGCTATTTGTGAGGATCTCGACGATGGTTATATATGCAGATGTGCCCTTGGATTCTACGATAATTCACCCAATCCACTTGAGCCAGGTCGAGTATGTGTCGGTGAGTCAAAACATATACATTTATGTGATTATTATAACGAGTACTGTGTTCAGAAGGTTAATTTAAACATTTGCAAGTTTACTGTGTTATTGTGCATATGCTAACGCCGTTGAAGACAGTGAGAATCTAAAGAAACAAGCAGCTGGGCAAAACATTCAAGAAAGCGGATATAGTGACCTTCTTAAGTTCCGGAAATTTGCTAATATCTCCGGAAATTTCTGTGATGACTGTTCCTGAAATGTGGAGTAGTATTTTTCATTCCGTTCTTTTTCCTTCCAATTTTTTTGTTTCATTTTGCTAAAAGTGTACTTTGCAGAGTTCCAAAAAGAGCACCCAGTACGAGTAATCCCGCAAGAACAGCCTCGTGTCGACGGAATTCCCTGTGGTCGCAACAATGTATGCGTAATCGCTCGTAACGAGGTTTGCGTGAGTGGTGTCGAATGTGCATGTAGGCCGGGGGAAGCGCGACCCTCCAAAAACGATAAATGTCAACCTGTCGACAAGACATCACTCGCGCTACGCGTGATCACTCGTGACAGCGAGCCGCTGATCTATAGTAGCGAGTACGGTAACAGTGATAGTGTACCGTATGTGGAAGTGACGGATCTGTTCTCGAAGGATCTTGGACGATCGATTGGAGGCACTGTGTACGGCCCTAGATATGTGACAACTGAAGTCAACTATATCACACATCCGAAGACGATCAACAGGTTAGATCTAACATTTTATGTACGTTTACGTCTTCAGAGTGAATATTTGTACTAAGTAGTCTGTTTTGGGTCTAACAGTTACTATATCGGGGGTTGCAAGAAAAATTGAGCGAAGTTAAGAGTAGGCAGTGTTAAGTAGTAATTTCGAGTCCATAAAGAGGGTGCGCGAGGAAAGGAGGTAGAGCGGGAGGCGACTCATAGTGGTCATCTGCGTAATGTGAGGCCATTCGCTTTTAAAAGTATATGAGCTAAAATAAATTCTTCTGATGTCTGCAGGCTGACCTAAAGCATATACAAGGGTGGAGTGCGCTATTATTTTATTGATGAGCTCCCGATAAGTCTAACGGATGACGTTTTTGTATGCAAGCATGCTTCATGGGCGGTTGTCTAATTTTTCTTCTTCCTGCAGCAGCATCGAGATTTTAAACGAAATTCCAGCTCTTGGCCAGATGGATTGTTGTTCAATTTCTCAGTGGATACGACACAAAGCCAACCACCCGTGGATGCTTGCGATCTATGGAATCAGCTAATGTTATCATTGCAACGCTCAAATGGAGCGATTGGCGGCGGTTCACTTCGCGTTGCATCGGATGTTGAACAGCTGAATCCATGCCGCAAACTTGCCCCTCAGGGAGACTTCTGTGGTCAGACGCAGTGCAATAGTGAACTCGGCGAGGTAAGCTATCGTAAATGCATAATTTGGCAGGAACTGATTTTGATCACTTCATCGATCGTTTTTCGAAGTTACTCATGCAGACATTTTGCTTTGACGACATTAGCATATTTTGAAGTCGGAGTGATGAGGTTTTGTAAAAACCTCTTCAATATGTGCTGTCTTAACGATTCTTCGCACTGAGTGCTATTTGCTTTATTTCTTCTCTTTCAAATTTAAATCGTTTTTTAATCCTTAGAAAGTCACTTTCTTTTTCTTCATCCATCCAATGATGGACTCACTTTGAAGAGTTAGAGCTTCTAGCAGTTTAATAACCTGTGATGTCGATATGCGTGTCAACAAGGCCAACAGTAGGCTAATGGAACAAATGACTTTATATTTCTGGCAGATAAGCTCACCCGCTCCTTGGTTTCCACATTCAGTTGTGCCTTAGCTTTCGCCTCCATCAGTTTTGCGACTTCGTTTTCTTTTTACTTGCTTTTTTTTTCACTTTCTCTTTTTCCACAATGTTTCTTTACTGTTTGAAGCGATTTACGGGCTGACTAGGAATCGGGTTGCGGTGAGGAAGAGAGAAAAGAAGGAGCGGAAAGTTCGTATATGTTTTATGGTTTTACGATAGCAGAATTTCTGTCGTTTATTCAGTGATTGTCAAATGTCAATATTTCAGGTATGTATTGCGGGGTCTGTTTGCGGTTGTGCTCATGGTGACAAGCGCGCTTCAGCGAACGATGTATGCCATGCAGTCGAATCGTGGAATGTGCCACTTTGGGTGATCAGAAGAGGCAATCAGAACATTGTCTACAACGAGACGTTCGCGAACCCAGTTGATGCGCTCAATAAGGAGTATGTACGCCTCTTTGAAAGCGGTGTTGGGCAGTGTTATCCTCATACGGAACTTAAAGGGTCGTTCGTTTCCGCTGAGGTTCGTGCATTCGTGAACCATCACATTTCCTTGCTTCGTTTTTTTGTTTGCAAACTTTCTTGGCTATCGTCATGTATGCGCGGCACATGGGCATTTACTTTCTGAAGCTTACACGTAAAAATAAACAACCTTGACGCTTCTCACGATTCAAGATTTTGTTTGCATTCTGCTTGACGTGACAAGGGCTAGTGCCCCGAAAAAGACAAAGTAACTGTAAAGCTTTGGCAAATGATTTTTTAGTCTCGGTTTCTGGTCCATTTCGTCGTTTATTTTTATCAAGGCAAGGCGTTAGTGGAAATGATGCCTATCTATGACAGCTGTTCGCTTCAACGTGCAAAAAGATGCTAAAGAGACCCATGGTTAAAAACATAATATTGCCGTACGGCACCATCAGTTAAGCTTATGCATGGGTTCTATCATGTTAGTTTAAGCTTAGTGCTCCGTAATAGCATCGATAAACAGGATGTAAGGATATCAATTAGAATAAATATATGTAAGTAACGCAACCTTATTAGGTGAATGAAATCCTGGATCCCATGAACATCAACGCTAGTTGGGATACCGGTGTGCTATTCAACTGCACGATGCACTTCCGTAAGGGATCAGTGAGAGTGCCTTCGGATGCATATTACACACTCGTCAGATATATCATCGACCGAAACAATTATCAAGTCGGCGAAAGTGGCCTGTACTTGAATTCATACCAACCGGACCCATTCAAAGCGTGCTTCAAGGTGAGGCTTTTTAATAACTGAGTTAACATTTGTTATTCTTTTTCATTTTTAGCTGAGCTGAAAAAATCTTCCAATGTAATTTGATTATTTTTTCCGCTTAGGCTTTCTAATTGTGGTTTTTTGCTATTTTAAACATTTTAAGTGAGAATTTTGTGTGGTATAAATGTTTTTTTTTTGCTTTAAGCACTCTAATAAATGCTGTGCTGCTGATTTGTTTGAATTGAGGACTATGTATCGAGCAGGCCGTGTTCAACGCATTTATCATTGCAAGCAAAAAATAGCAGCACCTGGTTTCGATTCTCTCAAAATGTTTGGCAAATTTTTCAAATTTTTGCGAAATTCGAATGCGATGTCTCTTCACAGTTTTTATTTTTTTAGAATAACTGTCACCCGAAAGGAGTGTGCGTGGATTTGGGTCCCAATGCATATCGCTGTGAATGCGGTCCGGGTTATAGAGATCTGAATCCATCGGATCCGGGTCGTCGTTGTTTGCCTAATGTTGGCTACAATGAATGTGAACGTAAAGAAGATAATGAGTGCTCGGAGAATGCACGATGCATTGACCAAGTAGGTTTATTCCTTTCACCGTCGCTACTGTGAAATAGAATCAACTTGTTCATCTGAATTCGTCTGAAATAATCATTAATGCAGAATTTATGACATTTCGTTTCTCGTCATCAATTTATCGTTTATTGAAACGTAACGAAAGCCCGCGGTCGAAAACAAATGCCATGGACTTTTGCACAAAAAGTGGATGAGGCGGTGATAATTGGCTACAATGACACCAAAAACGAACATTCACTACTTAACTGCTTAGGCAGCACTTATGTCCATTAGCTTTCCATCAGTTGACAGCATCCACTATTGTTGGCTGTCGAGATTTAGCAGCTGGAAAACGAATGAGTGAGATTATACGCATAGCGGCATGCGAATTTCAAGGCGATAGCTTGTCGATTTGAGGTTGGGAGGGGGCGGAGGTAGGGGGTGGGACAGTGGCAAAAAACAGTGACGCAGGCGTTTTGTGGAATACCGGTGATTGAGTTAGTGGAAAGGCGGCGAAGAGGTGAAAACTTCCTTCATAAACGTGGATAATTTGAGGAGCATCTCTATAAGTGCGAGTGTCTGCCTTCCTTTACGGATGCATCGCCGCCTGGAGCTATTCCGGCGAGCGTTTGTGTGCTTGACTATTGCTCCGATGTTAACTTCTGTCCTGCGAATACGACATGTATGAACTTGGAGCAGCAGGCCGAATGTCAATGCAACAAAGGATACGTTGATATTCGAAAAAGTGAAAAACGCACTCAGCTTTTGCCTCAGACCGATACACTCTGCCTTAAACTACGTGATGTGGACGAATGCGCGCTTGGCCTTACGAACTGTTCAGGTATGATCTGAGTGTCATATTATCGAGTAGTAATGCTTTAAAGCTTGAAAGTCAGATAATGATGCTTTGTAGCTTGGAAGTCAGGTAGTAATGCTTAATAGCTTATTGCAACGGATGACTGGAACGGTCCCATTCTTCGAAAGATGTAGAGCACGAAACAATGCGCGCTTTGCACTATTTCGATTGTCTTCACTTAGGAAAAGATGAGAAAGATAGCGCCGTTTTTTTTGGCTTCATTCGAAATCGTAACAGTAATTAGCCTAGCAAATGCCGCTTAATGGACCCAAAACCGCATTCTGCTTAGCGCATGAAATGTCAGCGCGGTAAAAACGCGCGTAGTCTAGAAAAGTCTAGAAGACACAGTAAAACTAATAGCTATGCAAGGAGAGGTTTATTAGTATTTTTTAGAATGACTTAAGTGTTTATTATTATGTGGTATATGATTTTATAACTGCAATATTGCAACTCATTTGTGAGTGAAATATTCTTTTGAGCTAAGATTCTTTTGAAGCATAAGTTCATTACTTTTATGCAATTGGTCAAATTCGCAGCTCGGAAGCACATTATGGCGACGTCATGTCAGTGCGCATGTGTATATGCCTGTCTATCGAACAGTTTCAAATTGGGAACTACTGAAGCTAAATTGTGAAATTTGATAGATATTTGTAATATATCTATCCTACGATGACTTCCCCACTTTCTGTTACCAACTTGGGGAGGGATGAAAGTTTCTGTACTATTTATAACCGATCAGGCTGCATATTCGACCGGTTTGATTCCAGGTTAACAAAAATTTAGCACAGCACTTGTACGGATAGGATTTGAATTCTCATCTGCGAGCAGTTCGTGAAACAGGTCTGATAGTGAATCGCTAAAGCGCACAAATTGTGCCATCTTGACCTATCTACGTGGTTATTGCTCCTTATTATTGTTACGTAAGAGGTTTGGTAATAGTCTGATTCTGAATTGTAGCGATAGAAATTTTGAATGGCATGGTCAAAATCCAGCTGAACTCTTGTCGCTTAATTTGAGTGGCTGCCTTTTTTTCAGGCGTAGCAGAATGCATCGACAAAGCGGTCGGTTACGAGTGTCGTTGTCCAGAGGGTTACATCGACGGTAATCCCGAAGAGCCGGGTCGCGTTTGTGGAGCGTTGTTGTGCGATCTGTGCAACCAACACGGTGATTGTGTACACAATGCACTAACCAACAACATTACGTGCGTGTGCTCGGATGGTTGGTCGGGCGAGTTCTGCAATGTGGCACCGTCAAATGCATCACTTATCCTGCTCATCATACTCGCTGTACTCTTCCTCCTGCTCACACTTTGGTGTGTATCGTTGCTTCTTGCGGATAAATATCATGTGCATATTATTTTGGGAAGAATGGTATTTCGTCTTTAGCAACCTTAAGAGCATACGGCATAAATGTCGGATTAAGAGAGAGAGGCTCCATACTTGACTTTTTAAAGTTTCCTTTGCGTGGTGTGGGAGGGAGTGAGAGAAGGGGGAGGGGTGAGGAGAGTGCTGCGAAGTGAGGGACTTTTCATTCGAATTAATCTCTTTTGAAAATACTACAAATATCTTTGAAAATATGAAGTATTATAAGAGTTCAAGGCGATTTAGTTTTACTTATTCATATGGGTAACTAGCTAGATATGATCTTTGAACGGCAACGCATTTATCTGTAAATAAGAATAATTGTTTTGCTATTTGTAGCTGTCTGCTTTATTTCTGTACGAAGTGTGTGTGCTTCAAAGGACGAGGTTTGTGGTATCGTGAGCCATTCACCTACCGAAAAGGAGCATGGCCTTGGTCAACTCTGGAGGCATCAACGTCAAGCGACAGTGGCGCTGACTTCTCAGCGATGAGTGCAGCCGGCCATGAATACTATCCGGAAATCGGTGAATCGACATTTTGCTTTTTAAAATGCAACAACTAGACGTTTGGCTAACCAGGCATTTGCATGAGGTAGTCAAGATGAGTCAAGGAATACGCGTTTTAAAATACAAGTTTCTCTGTGTTGTCCACTTAGGTCTTCTTTTACGACGAGGATGAACGACATCTCATGCGGTAGAGTTGAGTAAAATTAGTCATGGAACTGTAAAATTTAGTGAATATTATGGAAAGGAGATACCAACCTGATTACTAGTCCTGCTTACGCTTTGTAGATATCGATCCACTCTTTTTCGACTCAGCCTTTATAAGTCGATCGAACGGCTAGTAGTTTGAAATTGAAGCGCAGAATAGTTGTAAATGGCGCACTTTGTCTAACATGGAAGTTTGAGGTATTCCACGTGCAAAACTGAAGTCTGGAATGGGAGCCGTCGAGCACGATCAACATCAGACGGCACTGGAAGTGTCACGTCTACAGAACTATCTGGAAGACGGCGTGCGTATTCCACGTGCACATCTCGATCGAGGTGAAGACGCTTACGATGCCACATCGGAATCATCCAGCGAGTATACAATCCGTGAAGAGGTTGAGAGACGAGTGATCACTGATGTCACAAAAACGGAAACACGAAAAACGGTTACAACGGCCGACGTGCATGGAACTACCGCTGAATTCCACGTCTATCCTCCTATTGAAGTAACCACTGAGTCGCATTCATCATCTCAGGTGAAATTTTCATAGCCGCAGTTTGGAGATAAACCCTGCGTTATCACAAAAGCGATAACCTGAAGATCCGCTTAAAAGCATGATGCAAGAATTTGCACATTTTCAAAGTCACAGTCGTATTTTTATCGTATGGTACAAGTTTGAGATGATTGGGTCAAAGAAAGGATGGAAACCAAGATCGCGACAAACTATGACATGCCTTTCTTCACCGTCCTATTAACTGGATAACAAGGTTAACAAGACGGACATACACCAAAATATTATATACGTAGTGGTATGCTTCTTTCGCTACGCAGTTAGGTAGGGCTATTTTTATTTCTTGCTAGCTTTGGTCAGTAGCGATTACTTTGTAGCATTTTACTGTTTACAGTTTCCGTAATAATGCTGGGTGTACTGAACTACAACGAACCTTGATGGATGTTTAATTATCAGCTGTCAAATTCGATAAGAGCTGATGTTCATTTATTGACCAACTGTACCAGTACAGATGGCAATGAGAGGCGGTCGTAACGCAGAAGAGCAAGAGCGAGGCGAGAGTGTTGCCGAATTCAGCATCGGAAACGCACATCGTGAGTGGAGTGAGACTAACGCACACGGCCGAAGAGTCTCTGAGTATAGCACTACCGTAATACCTTTCATATTGCATTGTACTTACGTCGTTCTCTTCCAACAGTGGTTGATAGATATAAGGTTTATTTCTTCCCAGTGGATCTTAAAATGGAATAAAAAATATCCTTAGATTTTTCTTTTAGACACAAGGGATGTCTGACGAATTGTGGAATGATGAATTTTTAGCTTTTTATATTAAAAAAATAGATTGTAAAATCAAAATCCGGGTCATCGCAAGATAACATATTCTTGTGCCATTTAGAGCAGGAAATTTTTTATAGGCATATTTCCGTAAAAACAAAATGATCGATATGTTTTGTTAATGATTTGCTCCATGCTTTGATCTTTTCACTTTTGCTCTATACCTCACGGTTTTGCCGATAGCACCGAGCCGGAATGAAAACACAACGGTATTTCAGTTGCAATTTTCTTCGGGACAAAAGCTGAATTTTTGAAAAGTGTAGAAGATTCGAATTTTTATTAAGGGAAATGCGCTGATTTTAAGCTGGTTGAAGCAATTGCAGGATCGTGATCTAGAATCAGTAGCAAGTGCATCGACGGCCGATGATGAAATTTACGACCGCAAAACATTGGTGAAGCGATCACACGGCTATGAACCCGATCCACATGGAGGTACCGAAAGATATCGCACCGAGGTGACCACTACGACCACTATGAAAGGAACGAATAACTACTAAGCTACATTAACCCCGTGTCAACCTAACCATCTGTCTAAATTTCACCGGTTTTTGGCACTTTCTTTTTCTTTTCATATGCGATTATTCCTGAATTGTTTGATCGTTTATGATTGGGTCTTTTTGTGCCAGGTGATCGGAAAATAAATTTATTTTCTCGAAACCTACAACGATAAGGAATGTGGATTGAAGGCAGGAATGGGTCGAAACGTGCGAAGCGCAAATTGGCACTTTCTTTTTCTTTTCATATGCGATTATTCCTGAATTGTTTGATCGTTTATGATTGGGTCTTTTTGTGCCAGGTGATCGGAAAATAAATTTATTTTCTCGAAACCTACACGATAAGGAATGTGGATTGAAGGCAGGAATGGGTTGAAACGTGCGAAGCGCAAATTTTGCGAAACTTTGGATATCGGTTTTGATCGTTGGAAAATAATTCGGGAAAGAAACACTGCTATGAATAATAATTCAGGAAACAAGACGTTGTGCCAAAAAGCAGTGAGTATTCCTGCGTCAGTGTTCTCGCAGTACGTGTCGATCAGTCTTACAGACTGAAAAATTACCGTAGTGCCAATTTTGTTTGTTTTGTTTTTTTATTGTTTTTTTCGTTGCTGCATTTATTTAAATACTCATGCGTATTGTATGGCCTCGCTTTTACGGCCATGCCGTAACTGCCCAAACGTTGCCTTTGAACGACGGGAAATTGCTCTTCTTTCAGTGTTTTGTGTTTTTTTTTTTTTAATTTGCTATTCGCCTCTCTTTCAAACTCTCAACTGCGTGTACAGATTCGGTGAAATAAATTTGTTTATGATTCCGTTTTGAAGGCAGGAATGGGTCGAAACGTGCGAAGCGCAAATTTTTGCGAAACTTTGGATATCGGTTTTGATCGTTGGAAAATAATTCGGGAAAGAAACACTGCTATGAATAATAATTCAGGAAACAAGACGTTGTGCCAAAAAGCAGTGAGTATTCCTGCGTCAGTGTTCTCGCAGTACGTGTCGATCAGTCTTACAGACTGAAAAATTACCGTAGTGCCAATTTTGTTTGTTTTGTTTTTTTATTGTTTTTTTCGTTGCTGCATTTATTTAAATACTCATGCGTATGGCATGGCCTCGCTTTTACGGCCATGCCGTAACTGCCCAAACGTTGCCTTTGAACGACGGGAAATTGCTCTTCTTTCAGTGTTTTGTGTTTTTTTTTTAATTTGCTATTCGTCTCTCTTTCAAACTCTCAACTGCGTGTACAGATTCGGTGAAATAAATTTGTTTATGATTCCGTTTCGTCCACACATACGGCTAAAAAGATTTGCTAAACTGCAACAAACGACCCCTTCATGTATCGTATTCTACGGTTTACTTATTTTATAGCATAGGATGAAACATTCTTCTTGTGTATTCAAAGCCACATAGTAGTAAATCGTCATGAAACCATTGCGACCTGTCAATTTGTCAACAGTTTTCATCTGTTACGCATATGCAAAAGAACATGGGTGAACTCATTCGTTTGTTTTTGCGTCAAAGAGAAGTCGAATTGGAAATGGCTATGGCTGCATGGTATGAAAAACCACTTCAAAAAGTCTCAGGTATTAGTTATAATAACCCGGTGAACCTTTGAAGTGGGGTTATTTTTTGAGAAGGTATGTACTGATGTAGAACTGCAAGCATCCGGCATGCAAGTCCCACATTAATCAAAAGTATACTTCATGTCACAGGAAGGTTTAATTACCAACCTTTAGGCTCGAGTAGTCGTGATTGTGGGGAAGGGAAAAAAGACGAAACTTTTTTTAGACGTTTTGAACTTTGATGCTTGCGAAAGTCACGACAGCATCCCTAACCATCGGTTAGGACTATCATCATACATCTCAGAGACTCGAGAGCAATCATTTGTATGTGGCAGTGGTGTAATCTCTGTAAGCGGTATGCGCGGAAGTGCACACGCTACTTACTACCGACTACTATATGAGAGAAAA
>JPKZ01002564.1:0-12681 GCA_000803305.1 Toxocara canis | reverse complement strand
ATATAGCTAGATTGCTGGATGGGGGAAGCGGAGAGGTGGAGAGATATACAAGGTGATATTTGACCAATGTGTTTTTAACAATGGATGCGAGAACTAAAAAATGGTGAAAGAAGAGAACGAAGTTCTCGACAGGCGCTCTCGTTTTTGCTCACCTCAACTACGTTGGCAAGATATTCGCTTTGCCTAGTTTATTTTTGTCAGCAAATTTTCCCACCGCCTTTCACTCACTTTTACAACTTAAATTCAACCTAATATAGTATGAATGTTTGACATTTCCTTTGTAACCGAACATTTAAACTATGCAAAGTTGCATTGCGATGTGGTATATTATTCTAAAAGTGCAATATGCGAAATGGGACGAATCAGTTAACCAAACCATAAAATTAGTTTTCTTTTCTCTGAATGATAAAGACTGTTTTTTTTAAAATTTTGTCCGACGTTCTAGCACTTCGTCAGCATCGATGATAACAAGCTGAAAGAGTGTCAGGGACTGGGACGATGTTTGCCTTCAGAACTCCAATCTAAAATTACCTTAAAAATATTCAAAAACTTGGCTAATCACCAAATTTCTGCTGTGCCTGCGATCGCACGGTCTCTTTTGATGCCCGATGTGAATTGGTGATAGCCGAGCGATCTGTTGAAGAAAACACAACTCCTGTCGCTTTTGACGCTCATTTTTCGAGAAATCTGTGCTCGTTTCTCCACAATTTTCTTTTTTTTTTTGCTGAGAGGTTCATATTCGGGGTTGTCTTTAATGCTTAGTGCAATTCCCAGGGAGCTAATAGGAAATCCATGATAGTTTCCTATGGTCCACTTTTACATGATGTAAGCTCGACAGTGCAGGCCAGTAGGCATTTCCTTCCAACCTGCACACTTAATGGCATCGTGGCAAGGTGAGCGCGCTTCTGAGGGTGGTTTGGAACCTGCTCAGCATGGATGGGACGCCCGCCAATGAAACACTGGACGAAAGAAGGCAGATTCTTTTGCCTTGCAACGCGCCAAGCACTTCTTCATTTTCCGCCCTTCTACGGAAATGATTGTTGACATCCATTACGACATTTTTGCCAACATAGCTAGCAAGCTACTGCCACCCACCTCTGCTATAGCCAGCACGTCAAAACCATCTGCTGAGCCAATCACAAACCGATTGGTCAAAGTAGCTCATCGTTTGGATAAGCTGATTGAATTAATTTCGGAAAACTGCTCATCTGCATCTGTGTTGAAGTGAAGCTTTTCCCGCGATTACGCATACGATGTTGGATTGGAAGGCATTGAGGGAAAGAGTTGATGAGTGTTTGCATAGGCAGGTCTCATATCAGGAACGAGAAAGGGATCCAGAAAGACGATTCCGAATGACTGTGGTAGAAATGGGTGAGATTTTGATCTGCTTAAATACAGTTGACTGATTGCGACGATCGACCGAAGTGCATATGAAACAGCGTTAGAAACAAGGCGATGTAACACAAGCATTCGAACTCTTCAGCACTAACACGGTTAAGGTGTTTAACAATGTTTTTGCTTGTAAACGGCCGGTGTATTTGAAAATGTTTGTTGCAGTTATCGTATGGAGTAATGACTGAACATGTGCGGTGGATAAAAAGATTTGCATTTACATAATTAGATTTTAATAAGTCGATTAGCGTTGATTTAGCATCCTCACTGTCGACATTGGTGTACAGTGTCTGTGCGTCAAAGCTGCAGTAAGAGGCATTACCGAGAAGGTTGATCACATAAAGCTTCTTGTGGATGTGGTGGGTGTTGGTAATATGGGCCGAGGTACACTGAAGCAGAGGGCTGGGGATTTGAACGACTAAACCAGCTGAGTTTGTATGCATGTCCTCGATATCCGCTAATGATGCACTTGAGTTTATAGCAACAAAGGTGGGTCGAGAACAGATCCTCTAACGCGATTTTTTATGTTTTTATGATCGCACATAGCACAGGTACAGGCAGGTGGGTGGATGGGTGAATGCGAAAAACATAGGCATCTGATGACGGTGTCGTCAACACATCTTTTATCAATTGTAAGCCATCTTCTATCGAGGAGCTGCACTGATTTTAGATCTTTTTTCTCTTGTTGGAACCTTCGTAAAGGTTCCAACAAGAGAAAAGAGTGGCGCTGCACTATTTTGCTGTCTAAGTCTTGGCAACAAAAATCTTTCTTGCCCGAAACCGAAAGTCGTAGTTCTACGAAACTGATGTCGTTCTTGAGACTGGACTGCTTTCCGTTCGGCGACGATAGATTTCCTTCCGAATGGTGCGATGCGCATCCAGATAGGACACCACTTGGAGAGCAGGAAGAGCAGGTGCAGGGAGAGGGGTTGAGGATAAGAAGATGACATCGAAGCTTGGGAATGTGCCCTCTGGAAGGGTTACTGGAAGCGCATATTATAGGAACCACCGGTAAGACACCTATATGCAAAGAGCGCGGAGGAACTGAACGCACAAGATTATCGCTTTAACGGCTGAAAACCCATCTGATGGCTGACTATCGTTCCTGATTGCCCAGTGGGCGTTCTTGGCCAGAACTTAAGAAAAAGTGATGTCGAGAATCTGCTAGCATGAACGTTGTTATTTACCGACTATCAGTGCATCACATATACGTCGAGCGGAATGTACTGAAGCAGCTAGGTGATTCCACTCTAAAATTACTATCAATGGTTCAACAAATAGCACAGTATGCAGAACTGGCGTGAACCGTTATGAGAAAAAAACAGCTATGATGAGCTTGAATTCAGTACGCAGTATGGCTCTAGTCTAAGGTAGAGAGAGGAAGTTTCCTTGCAGACATCCGTTATCACAGGTCGTTTTACACGCACTATGTCGCCTGTTGTGTGCACAAATGGTTTGCCCATAAATGCGGTCATAATTATGCGGCGTAGGCCCCAGAAAAAAAAAACCGGTCATCTCTCGACTGGGGCTCTTCTTGAAAAGGCTGTTGTTTGCACAACGAACAGACCCGGTGAATGTGTCCACGAAATCGTGTGCGAATTTGGCGGCAGTAGTATGTGTGCAACCAGAAAAACATTGCAGAGCACTTAATAGCGCTCAAGAACCCGCAACTCAAATCTTATGCAAATTTGCCAGTGGCCCGCCATTATTGACTGCATGGTCAAGCACAATTCCATTACTCATGCAATGAAAGTGGAAATCTTATCAAGCTATATGGGCCGGTGAGAAGACATGTATTGGAAGCACTTTTCTTAGGGTCATTAAAACCAATTATTAACAGGAAGAAGGATGTGGCGGATGCTCAAAAATTACTTGCCTAATTTCGCATCTTTACCAACTTTCCTTATCACTCATCTGTTCGTTTATTTGCTCTTCACAGCATATTTCACTTTCATCTCGTTACTATAACCCTAGCTCCCTTTATTTGTGTTTTAGTTTTTCTTTTTTCGCAGTTCTATGTATATTGTTAGCTCATTCTTCGTAGCTTTTGTTTCCTGCTTACAGCCTCGGAGACTTTACGATGTTCACCATTATCATTCCCTCTTCTTGAGGTCAGCAAATATCGGTATAAAAGCGCATTTTAATGAAATCGTGAGAAGTACAATCTACACAACTTGTAATGTAAAATCACCGTTTTGTGAGAACACACTTTATTATGGAAGAAAATTTGGGTCAGGTTTATGTGATGTGCGGAGTGAGCTGCGGGTTTTCTTTTTTTTGTTTTTGTTTACAACGCATCTAGAACTGTGTTGTTGGTGTGATGTCGTTATGTTGCATCCACTCAGTGCACCGGGAGCAACAGCCATCTGGTGTATACCATCTGCTTGTTGTCAAACACCCTCGTGTACCGAATTCGACAAAAAATCTAGACGGCGTATATTTGTCCTGTCTTAACAAAGAGATAAATGATGAGATCGCAAGTTATGGCCACCCAGCTCAGTAACAAAGAACAACTTCCTGGTGCGATAAGTCTCACCACATTTCAACCAGACATACATTCATTTCAGTTAGGCGCAGTGATGATTCCTCTTTTGAAAATCACATTGGTTCATATAAAGTTTTGTTTACGATGACAGTTGCGCGCTGCACGAATCTTCTTTGATCCTTAGTGATATTAAGCGCTTTGTAAAGAGTTCGCGAGAATAGTAGGTACAAATGAATATACGTTAATTTCCATTTCCCTCCATTCTCAAAAAATGATTTCGTTTACCAACAAAGGATTTCCGTTTAAATGAAATATTTCACAAACATTTCTGCACAATTACAAACAAGCAGACGTTAATTGATTTGAAATTTTTTGTAAGTTACATCAATAATGTTTTTATCTTTGAATAAGCCTTTTAAACATTGTGAAAGGCTGAATCTTTTTATGGCCAGAAAATTTTTATGGTAGAGCTGAGCCGTGAAAATGGAAAAATGGTAGCGCCGAAGAAGTTTCGCATCTCTTTTCGTTCTCGTTGAGTATGCATTATGAGCGAATTAAGTGTCAAATAAATTTCAGCCACAATGTCCGTGTAAGAACCCTGCGGAATGCTGTCTACATATCATATGTGCGGACAGCCTTCAGAAAGAAGCTCAAGATTATTTGATGCAGGTCGAATGTATACCGCAATGCGTGCACCTTTCCACCAGAGCTGGCTATCGATACGTTTGTAAGTGTTGTTTGGAAGCAGAAGGTTGAGCGTGATCTAAGTGTTCTTTTAAAGCATAAGAACGGTAGGTGATGTTTTGGGTTGAAATGACATAAACTATCGTTCGTTCTCTGAGCGGTGCTCATCGCTGTGTCATCCACCATTTTGTATAATGCTGAGTTCAAATTAACTGATGCAGTTTTCATTGAAATTCCAAAAAACATTCCTGATTTGGAATACTTTTCTGTAAATTAGCAATGCGATGCGCCTCTTTTAGAGGGCAGCAAAGTAGGATGATCCTTATTTATTTATGGGAATAACAGATTTGAAAATTGTTTCGCTGATTTGAAAATTGTTTCGCTGGAACTTATTTATTTATGGGAATAACAGATTTGAAAATTGTTTCGCTGGAAATGGCATCATCGGTTGATAGAGGAGAAACAGGGAGCAAAATGCAAGAAAACAACTCGAGTTCAAGAGCGTAAATATTTGGAAAAAATGTCATCAAAAAATTTCTGATAGTTTTTGGGCCATTACTGTGGAAGATTCAGAAACGATTGCTGTTGCATAATTTATTTTGAATTATGCTGCCGCTGAGTTTGCTGATTCATCATATCGAAATTATTCACGGTTTTGGGCGATCGAATGAGGATTGCCCTAACAGGGGAGGGGGGTATCGGTCTGGATGATCTAATGAGTGTATTTTCATGGGAGATCTTGTTTCATGGTTTCATGAGTCCTTGTTCACTGCTTCCCTTCCCCTTCGATGCAGATTTAGGGTCCTACTTGGTAAGTTTTCAGTGCTCTCCAACAGATTTCTTCCTCACCTTTCTCTTTTCCACCACTCCCCTCCACTACCCAGCGAATTGTATACGGACCGGTACGCTATCACATATTTGCAGGAGAAGCTCAGCGTGCTAAATTCTAACTAGTTTATAGCGCGCGAAACGGATTTCTGAGAAAGCCGTTGATCTAGACCATCATTTCTTGCTGCTGGGGACCAGTCCCAGAAAGCTAATTGGAAATGAGTGTCAGGATCGAAGGGCTGACGTGATATGCGCTTTAGCGACTGCTCTGTCAAACTAGTCGGTTTCATGAACTGCTTATAAATGAAGAAAATTGAGGTGTTGCCTAGCCCGGCCGCTCGTTCAGTCCTCCTTCTAAGCATCGGTTTCTCTGCCTTCCAATCGACCGGATATGAAACTGGACAGCCAGCGTGCATGCAACTTTTAATCACGTTATAGGAGAATAACTTCCTTCGGGATCAATGAACTGGTTTGAAATTGAGGACAGGAAGTAAGCCTGGAGTGTAGATTACACTATTCAATTTTTGTGGCTCTAGTTCCTGTGGTTCTTGTTTTGGTCATCTCGGACCAGACAGACGGTGAAAACACATTTATATGCATTGCATAGCGTGCTTTGCAAATTGTGAATTTTTTAGAGCATGTAGGAACAGACAACCTTGAATGAATTAAAGTTTGCGCCGACTAAGAAGTTAAATTCACGAGAAATAGTAGTTAGGCTTCTTTGCAGTCGGTTCATTACATATAAAGAAATGCGTTGTATAAGCGCGATGCAAGATTTGATCTTGAAAATACGGTCGGAACGCTGCTGTGTGGCAAGTTTCCCATTTTGTGAGATTGATTCCAGATGTGCTTTAACCGGAAATCCGTCCACCCTTGACATGCCATGCATAAACGTCATCAAAGCTGAGTCGCATCTACACTGAGCTAATAACGTCTAGTGAGTGTCGCGTTATGATCGAAAAAGTGCAACATTCCTTCCCTTCCCTTCTCCTTCGTTTTTCGGCCTTCCCACCTCCCCCTTTCCCCTAGAATGTTCTGGCAACAATGGGGTCAGCATGCACGCGATAAAGCGAAACGAGTTGCTGTCGAGTTTCGACCATAGCGGGAGGATTGAACCCTTCCCCCCCGCTCCTGTCCTCTCCCTGCCTCTTTATCGCTAGCTAGAATGTTCTGGCAACAATGGGGTCAGCATGCACGCGATAAAGCGAAACGAGTTGCTGTCGAGTTTCGACCATAGCGGGAGGATTGAACCCTTCCCCCCCGCTCCTGTCCTCTCCCTGCCTCTTTATCGCTAGCTAGAATGTTCTGGCAACAATGGGGTCAGCATGCACGCGATAAAGCGAAACGAGTTGCTGTCGAGTTTCGACCATAGCGGGAGGATTGAACCCTTCCCCCCCGCTCCTGTCCTCTCCCTGCCTCTTTATCGCTAGCTAGAATGTTCTGGCAACAATGGGGTCAGCATGCACGCGATAAAGCGAAACGAGTTGCTGTCGAGTTTCGACCATAGCGGGAGGATTGAACCCTTCCCCCCCGCTCCTGTCCTCTCCCTGCCTCTTTATCGCTAGCTAGAATGTTCTGGCAACAATGGGGTCAGCATGCACGCGATAAAGCGAAACGAGTTGCTGTCGAGTTTCGACCATAGCGGGAGGATTGAACCCTTCCCCCCCGCTCCTGTCCTCTCCCTGCCTCTTTATCGCTAGCTAGAATGTTCTGGCAACAATGGGGTCAGCATGCACGCGATAAAGCGAAACGAGTTGCTGTCGAGTTTCGACCATAGCGGGAGGATTGAACCCTTCCCCCCCGCTCCTGTCCTCTCCCTGCCTCTTTATCGCTAGCTAGAATGTTCTGGCAACAATGGGGTCAGCATGCACGCGATAAAGCGAAACGAGTTGCTGTCGAGTTTCGACCATAGCGGGAGGATTGAACCCTTCCCCCCCGCTCCTGTCCTCTCCCTGCCTCTTTATCGCTAGCTAGAATGTTCTGGCAACAATGGGGTCAGCATGCACGCGATAAAGCGAAACGAGTTGCTGTCGAGTTTCGACCATAGCGGGAGGATTGAACCCTTCCCCCCCGCTCCTGTCCTCTCCCTGCCTCTTTATCGCTAGCTAGAATGTTCTGGCAACAATGGGGTCAGCATGCACGCGATAAAGCGAAACGAGTTGCTGTCGAGTTTCGACCATAGCGGGAGGATTGAACCCTTCCCCCCCGCTCCTGTCCTCTCCCTGCCTCTTTATCGCTAGCTAGAATGTTCTGGCAACAATGGGGTCAGCATGCACGCGATAAAGCGAAACGAGTTGCTGTCGAGTTTCGACCATAGCGGGAGGATTGAACCCTTCCCCCCCGCTCCTGTCCTCTCCCTGCCTCTTTATCGCTAGCTAGAATGTTCTGGCAACAATGGGGTCAGCATGCACGCGATAAAGCGAAACGAGTTGCTGTCGAGTTTCGACCATAGCGGGAGGATTGAACCCTTCCCCCCCGCTCCTGTCCTCTCCCTGCCTCTTTATCGCTAGCTAGAATGTTCTGGCAACAATGGGGTCAGCATGCACGCGATAAAGCGAAACGAGTTGCTGTCGAGTTTCGACCATAGCGGGAGGATTGAACCCTTCCCCCCCGCTCCTGTCCTCTCCCTGCCTCTTTATCGCTAGCTAGAATGTTCTGGCAACAATGGGGTCAGCATGCACGCGATAAAGCGAAACGAGTTGCTGTCGAGTTTCGACCATAGCGGGAGGATTGAACCCTTCCCCCCCGCTCCTGTCCTCTCCCTGCCTCTTTATCGCTAGCTAGAATGTTCTGGCAACAATGGGGTCAGCATGCACGCGATAAAGCGAAACGAGTTGCTGTCGAGTTTCGACCATAGCGGGAGGATTGAACCCTTCCCCCCCGCTCCTGTCCTCTCCCTGCCTCTTTATCGCTAGCTAGAATGTTCTGGCAACAATGGGGTCAGCATGCACGCGATAAAGCGAAACGAGTTGCTGTCGAGTTTCGACCATAGCGGGAGGATTGAACCCTTCCCCCCCGCTCCTGTCCTCTCCCTGCCTCTTTATCGCTAGCTAGAATGTTCTGGCAACAATGGGGTCAGCATGCACGCGATAAAGCGAAACGAGTTGCTGTCGAGTTTCGACCATAGCGGGAGGATTGAACCCTTCCCCCCCGCTCCTGTCCTCTCCCTGCCTCTTTATCGCTAGCTAGAATGTTCTGGCAACAATGGGGTCAGCATGCACGCGATAAAGCGAAACGAGTTGCTGTCGAGTTTCGACCATAGCGGGAGGATTGAACCCTTCCCCCCCGCTCCTGTCCTCTCCCTGCCTCTTTATCGCTAGCTAGAATGTTCTGGCAACAATGGGGTCAGCATGCACGCGATAAAGCGAAACGAGTTGCTGTCGAGTTTCGACCATAGCGGGAGGATTGAACCCTTCCCCCCCGCTCCTGTCCTCTCCCTGCCTCTTTATCGCTAGCTAGAATGTTCTGGCAACAATGGGGTCAGCATGCACGCGATAAAGCGAAACGAGTTGCTGTCGAGTTTCGACCATAGCGGGAGGATTGAACCCTTCCCCCCCCCCCCCTTCCCCCCCCCCCCCTCCTTCTCCTCTTTCGAAATTTCCTGTAATTGTTTTGGCCTTCACTTCCTGCTTCCTCGTTCTCTTCCGAACTTTGCTTTCTGCACAATATTATAAATACCTTCTCTGAAAAGCCATTTTTGTCACTGTTGTTAAGACACTTATTTTACGATCGAAGAAAGCATTGGTTGGGCTTCTATTGTTGAGGTTTTTTTGTGTTTGTTTTTTCAGTTTATATGACACTAAAAACATGGTCAAGGCGAGCGGAATATGAACACATCGAGGAAGCACCCTCAGTTGAAGGGAGCTGTCGAGAAACGAGGTTTCCTTACGTTTGCTTTCAACCATTTCTTCTTATGTTTCTCAAGCACCCTCAGTTGGAGGGAGCTGTCGAGAAACGAGGTTTCCTTACGTTTGCTTTCAACCATTTCTTCTTATGTTTCTCTTGCTTTTTATGATCGATATCACTATTCAATGATGTTTTTGATGTCATTGCCATACCTAGAGCATTATGCTCTAGTGCAGTTCAGTTGAGCTTCGTTTAAATGTTTCATTTAGAACTAAATGACTTTACATGACGAACTACCTGACAGCGCCTAGTGACGCTAAAGTTTAGGGCCGAAGGAGTCTCACCTACCGATATTTCTCGTAATACAGCACATTTTAAAATAGATCATCATGAGCTCCAACAATGTAGTACCGTATAGAGGAGGTGGGGGAAATATTGAATGCTCTATGCTTCAAGCTGTAATTAAGCAGTACTCTACTCTCTCCTACTTGTGATGTTTTTTTGGGCGATAGTCTCTATAGGTTAATAATATGTTGGACGCACATGATGGCTTTTGGAGCCATATTATACCCAACGTTTTAACTAAGCTAAATTGTACTGCCTTTATAAAAGCGGAAAACATTAAACGATACGAAGTGTAAAGTGGTAAACAAAGTGGTAAATTAAAGTGGTAAACAAAGTGGTAAACAAAGTGGTAAACAAAGTGGTAAACAAAGTGGTAAACAAAGTGGTAAACAAAGAAGATACGGGGAACGTCACTATTAGCAAATCACATTAAATCAAAAAGTAAAAATGAAAGTAAAAAGATAGTTCCACCTGTTTTTTTTCTTCAAACCATCCATACGTCCTTTGAGCAGGACTAGACATTAGTAGTGTGCACTAGAAGAAATCTCTTAGCGAACAGTTCGAATTAATCAAGTTAGGAAAAAATAAACTTTTGAAATAAATTCTACAGGTTACGTATATGCTCGAAGGTTTAGGCTCATTCATTGAGCGCCTTTGCACACTTTTGCCCATCGAAAAAGGAGGACTTGCAGAGAGGGAAGACATTTCTGATCATGAACTCTACCCGCCAATTATTAAAAACTCGTGGAGCACGTCTTCCCTTCTAATATCGCCCACTGGATGATCTCGACAGGCGTCAGTAACTCTGATGCTGTGGTGAAACTAATCCATACTAATTAATTCGTGTCCGATTCAAGAATTCGCCCTAATTAATATCGGATTTAAAATTAGCAGTATTTTCAGGTATTTCCATGATTGGGCTACAGATGACGCGAACTAATAATGGAGAATCGAAAGCAATAGTCGGGTACGAGTGTAAGTATGGAACGTCTTTCGCTGCGCTTGTTCGCTTCCTATGCGAGTACATTCCTCGATATGCCTTCCTTTTACTGCACTGCCACTTTTATACGGGAAGCCAAAACTAACTACATAAGTGATATTGATATGAAGGGGCGTTGAATGTGGGGAAGGGGGAGAGGGGAAGGGGGAAGACTTCCGTTACTGTTCACCTTCTTAAGCAAACCTGTGAAAGTGAAGCTGCCATCTTTCGGTTATAGGTGTTTTTGGCAATGTTTAGCCAAAATAAGAATGATTACTCAAGAATGCAACTTGTTTCTGTAGCCCAGGTTTATGGTATGCTTGCAATAAGTTACCACCTTACTTATTTGTAATATCGCATATCAAAACTTTTGTTATGAGCTGATCTATTTTCATCTGTCAGTAGCTTCAACTAATTAGCTCCATGAACTCCGTCGGGAAGTAATTCTTCGACCTTTTCGTCGCTTTCTTCTTTTCCGTGTGCTCAGTCGTCCTTCCAACTGAATCCGCCCTCATCAGATTGCTCCTTTCAATTGTGTAAATCCTAAACTAAACCACTTTCATTCTTCCCCACCTGCTTACTCTAAGTGTGTCCAGCAGCACAATAGTTCTGTCAATACAGTGTCGCTCGTATAGTCTCCTGCACATATTCGGTTTTGGCTGGAGGTCGCTTAACTTGAGCAACCAGTAAAACGGATGAGTGTGATCGCGTTCTTCTGTTGGGTATTTTTAATGAAATTGCTGAGGGTTATCATATTAATATAATAACTCTTACTGGGATCACTGTAAGTAGTAATGGCGGTATCCAGCTTTAGAAAGCCGTTTTTGAAAACAAAGAAGTGTTTCATTTTCAGTAGAAAGATTCGGTCGAGTTTATCGGTGTTTTACTGACAGCCCCTAATTTTTAGTGTTCTGTGATTGACAGCTTCACAAAGAAAGCAAAGGCGCAGTTTCTACACTGGGAATCTGTGTGATCTGCTTAGCTGGCCTATTGAAGAAGGGCCTCAAAAGTGGCCAACAGGGAGTTTTGTAGACCTTCAGCAGAGTCAATAATTGAAAGTGCCGGGCTCCGATGAAGCATTTATCAATAAAATATAAAAGATTATTGACTAGTTTTTGGTGAGTTGTTCGAATGCATCGTTATGCGAGCTTTTTCACTCAATGGCGAGGTCGGAGAAGAGCAGATTGGAAAATCGACAATTACTAAATGGGCCAATTAGAATTGCGAAAGGAGAAGCTGTCCTGTTTTAGATAGGGGTTGCCGCATACTAACGAAAGGGTGGGTGAAATTTTCTAAATATTACATGGGGGAGGTTTTTCCGAAAAAAAAAGTGTGGAGGATGAAAATCACTAGTCGAAACGATGAGACAGACAGTAAAGTGGGCGTGAACCAAAGAGCGGGTGAAAAAGTTCGCATAATCAGAATGCTGTATCTTTATCAAAACACACTTGTACAAACGAGCAGTGGTGTTGTTTACACTTTTTGGCATATACACTTTTTTCGTTGGATGAATGTTAAATTGTTTGAGAGGATGGGTGTATGCGTGTGCGGCGTGTTGCTTATATATAAGACACTGGCCCATCTTTTATAACACAATGATTGCCATTCGTCCAGTGAGAACTATTGTGCGTGATTTGATTTGATTGTTCGCATGCAATTTCACATGAAATATTTGAACGGTCTAATATTAAATCTGCGAAGAATGCTTATCGATCTATTTGAGACAAGCCGTAAACGGTTAGAAATGATCGGTTCATCATGAAGGTATGCTGCGCATCGTACATACCTACATAAATAAACATATATACATATGTACATGTACATTTATATATATATGTACGCATATATATATATACATAAATATATATATACACATGTACACGTATAAATATACGTGTATGCATATGTAAATAAATCAGTGAGCATATTTGGCTTTAACCACGTCAATTTGTTTGTAACAGATGCTTATTTACTTACTCGTTCATTTACTTATTTATTTAGTTTGGGGGCGGCAATAGCTCAGTGGTAGAGCCCCGCTTCGTGTGCGGGGAGACCCGGGTTCTATGCTTCCCACCATAACACTGACAGCCCAGCCAGCGGGTGGTTGACAACAGGCTAAAAC
>JPKZ01002563.1:95095-136589 GCA_000803305.1 Toxocara canis | reverse complement strand
GATATACAAATTCAGTCACAGGGATAAAAAGACTGCAAAGACCATTTTACAGAAATTAATTTACCCCGCTTTATGCTTACTCGTCCCAAGGATTATGAACAGGCCATTCCCCTCTCCTCTGCGCATATGCCTGTGGTTTTTATCCTGCTTTAAGATGTTTAAGCAAAATCAACAGAATATTCATTTCCTACGACAAGTTTTTATGAGCTGCGCGGCTATAGACGACAACTGCCACATTCCGTATATTTCTTCCCAAGCGTAATGGCTAATTCATCAGTAGCTTCTGTGATGAGCAAGAGGTCGACTCGCCCATCGCAGAGCCCAAAGGAGGATACGCTGGGATCATCAACTTTTACAAATCGTTCCAATCGGTCGTCGGACCCATTTTTGGGCATCCATCGGATGAAGTCCCTAACTAAACCGTTACTGGCTTTGTCGGCCTCTTAAATTCCGTTTCCAAAGCCGCGCTTTTACGAGCTCGGAATCTATACCGATCAAATAAGTCAGCCTTCGGTTGGTGACAACTTGAAGCAGTGAAACGAAACAGCAAGACGAGGCAACCTTCCTAGGCCATTCGAGGTGTGGCTGCAAACTGCAAAGATTCCTCTTGTGGTCGACCCACAAAAAACGACTGCCGCTCCGGAAACGCATAACTTCGCCACTCTATCCTTCCCTTTCTCTGCAAATAAACAAATGAGCGTCTCTTTGTTTAATCTATCGATGTGCCCATTCCAAAACCGCTGCCATAAACAACGTCGACATGCGCTGGACATTTCCATAGGATGCTTCCGCAAGTGCCATTGGTGCATGAAGCCGAAGCAACTAGACTTTCCACACGGCTCACTTTTAATACGTAACAGTGATAATTGGTACTTTCTTAGTGAGCTGGCGAACACCGATACAACGCTTTTCGCAATACATTTTTTAAACCACTAATCCTCACTTTTTTACCACTAGTCCCGCTTATACGCAGCAAGCAGCAAAGGATGTGTTCATCTGATCGCAAAGTTCTAAAATAAGTGACCAACTTTACTAGTAAAATATGAATGATAACATTTTTTAAAAACTCCCATCAAGGATTATATCCCCTCCAATGCCCGCCTAGACAAGCAGATATGTTACTTCTGCGACACTACTGTAGTGGATGCTAAGAGAAATCAGAGCGCTAAGCATTGCAGTACACCCACCCCCCTCCCCTATTAACATCGTATTTGCCCCATCCCACTCACATTTTCGCAAATCACTATATGTTTTAGGTATGAAGACCACAGCTTGTGCGCTAATTTCGAAACGGACTATAGCAAGATCGGTGGTCGAAAGTTCACAGGAACCCTTGCCTTGTTTGAGAGGGCGATATCACACACCTGTAAGCAGAGGTCAAGCGTCTTTTCTTCACTGTCGCATCTCCACTCACCAATCTGCACTTTGACGGCTCATTAAATTAAAACATGCAATGAAGACTCATAAAACAAACGTCCGCTAAGCGAACTATGAAATTTGCTCGGCAATTTTGAGCTGTATCAGTAGACTGAGATCTAAACGGGCATGTTTGATGCGGTGACAGTAGAGATTGCTTTCGATAAGTGGGCGATGTGCTGGTGATCAATGTGAACAGCGAGACGATTCTGAACGCCCTCCCAATTGGCTGCGGTTACCGATTAAGGCACAGGCTTTTTATGGGAGTCAAATGAGGTTCCGCGGAAAACAAGTGAATTCATTTGCCAGGAAGTGAGAACAACCGCGTTCCACTTCAAAAAAAAAATGTTCACCAGCACATCGCCCATGTCGTTTTCGTAGTTTAGCGTCGCAGCGAAGAATCGATTGAAACGTTGAGGTCTGAGGGAGGGAAGGCGCGGGGAGTGTTTTGTTACCGTGGGGGTTGTGGTGCGTGTCGCACATTTTGTTATCCTGAAATTCCGATCAGTAGGTGTTGTCCTCCGTTGAGCGATTTTCGAGGGCAGAGCTGGGTCTCGTCACGCAGCATTTTAGCCTTGGGAAAAGGGATGGATGAGGATTTCGGTTGAGAAGTCGACGAGCAGCGGTTCGTTTGTGGAACCTCCTTTGGAAATGATTTGGCGTACGTAGGAGGAGATTCGTAGTCTTCAAAATGAATAAAAAACAAATGCTACTGCAAATTACGAGGTGCAGAAGTGGGACATTGTCGGCGAGCGAGGTCTCCATACAGCACTGTATCAGCCATCCCCCGTGGGTGAATCGTTCTAATATTTGTTCAGTTGAAGCATACGCGTGTTTCGCTTTCAAGAGAACGCGTGACTTTGAGGAAGCCGACATGAATTTATTGTCGAAATGTTGCGATATGGTTTTTGCATATTGAAATTAGGGTTAAACCAAATTATGAGTGTTTAGGATCGAAAGAGTTTAAATATTTTCTTGTTTTGACTGTTTAGTGAACTTTCTGGAACCGATTTGATGACGAAAGATGTTAGTGTGTTCGTTTGGTGCGTTGTGTGGAATGTTTTTGAATATCGAATTCGTTCTTGCATGTAAGATTTGTTTGAAGTCCTCTGCATGTTACGAAGCATTGCCAGTAGGCCTTCAGTGCGCTATAAGCATTCCGTATTTCGGAGTTTTCTTTGTTACTGCGCAGTCATTTGTTTAGTTTTCCGCGAAGGTATATGAAGACCACCTAAAAAATAGCATGAGACGTGGGAATGGGAGTGGAAATGATTCACGGTCTACAGAAGAAGGCGAGAAACGAAGTAACAGTTTGATAGTGCGGGAACGGGAATGAGATGATGGAAGGAGTTCATAATCCAACCGAACGAATTGCATAGAAAGTTTGTATATGAGGCGAGTTAAACTCGTGAGTTAAGAGGGCGTTAGGGAAGAGGGCAATGAATGTGCAAAAGGTAGTGCAAGTGTTAAACAGGTAAACGCCAAAGTGGGAAAAGTGACCGTTTTGGGTATCAGTCGATTGCAGCAACGTCCCAAGCATCCAACACAAGCGTTGAGAATAGGTCTACTGGCAATACACTTAAGAAATTTCATCAAAAGTATGCGCATCTTATCGTATATGCATGTATATTATGTATACATATATATATATATACATATGTATATATATATATATATATATACATATATGCATATGTGCACGCACATATATACTTACATATAAACATCTATATATATACATGTATGTATATATGTATACGTATATGTTTGATAACGATGTTGTTACGCAGGCGCATATTCGATAAATATTCGTAAAGGATATTGAAGTTGAGACCATATAATGCGTCGAGGAAGGTGGTATAATATATTTATTCTGACGTTTCGGCTCATAAAGCCATAATCATAGCACCACAAGCTGAAAAACAATAATCGTATTTTTCGGAAAAGGTAATAAACAACAGCAGCGATTCTATGATGGAAAGGAGAAACAAGCGGTATATCATAACAAGAAGAGCTGTGAAGAATGAAAGGAGAGGAGGGAAGAAAGTAGAGGAGTCATAGGTCGTGCACTTTATATGGTCTCAACTTCAATATCTTTTACGAATATGTATACGTATATATATATGTATATATGTGCATGTATGTGTATACATATATATGCATAAATACATATATATACATATTTTTTTCAGTTTTTCTGCCATTCTCAGCTCTTTACCACCGCCACTTATCGAAGAATTTTCACAACTCTCTCCAAGTTCTGTCATACAACCGTGTTTTCAGATAGCATTGGCAAAGTAGGAGTTTAAAGGCGACCTTGAAATTGATACTCATGCTTCTGTAACGAGCGGCCAGTTGCAAATTAATTTGCGTGCATCTATAAGAAAAAGTAGAACGGGTTTTTTTCAGAAACCATATCGAGAATAGTGTTTGCTTCTCAAGAATGCTTCCGTTCGTTTATAGCGGAGACAACGATGACCGCGAAAAAGAGGACAGTGAACGGTGAATTTTTTTATAACGTTTATGAGTGTATGCTGTTTAAGATTTGTCATTTGTTATGAACTGCGGTGTTCAAAAAGTACATAAATCTGTAATGAATAGAAAAGTAACTTTTGTAAATGTGATATGCATGGTATGGTTAAAGCTTGAAGAGACGAAGGGCGGGAAGGAGGGGGTTGCCGGGGGCCGATGGGGAGGAGGGAGACGGCCTAATGTGTGACCTGGGGTTAGCACACATTGTCTTTGCGTCAGCGTCAGCGCACGATCGCTCAGTTCCACCCCGTCCACGTCGCTGACACATGGAACCCTGTCGCGCACAACATTACGCATCCGTGTCTGCATCGTTGCTGCAAGCTTTAACGGAGGTTACACTCAGTTTATTTTCTTCTCTACTCAACTCTTTAATCTTTGCATGTGAAGTTCCCCGCTCAGTGTCTCGAGTAAGGACAGGGTGCGCGCAACACGCAAGCGAATTTCACAACGAGCCTGCGAACTCGGCAAAGGATTAGTGGAGAAAAAGAAAAGCCGGGAAGTGGAAGGAGGAGAGATGCAAATTTTACCCTCTGAGTAGCCCACAAATTTTTGGCGCAGAAGGGAACGTGTGTGAACGTCGGGAATTAGGCATGGGTTTTTGCACTTGTATTCTTTGTGAATTTAATGTATTGGAATATATTAGCTTCGTTCTGAAATATTCTTTGTAGGTCTTGCCATTAACATGCAAAGTGTATTTTTTATCAACTGATCATGATTAAGGCCTAGGAGGAGGCGTTCACGAAGCCACTCGAACTCAGGTTCGCGCTCACGCTCACGTTCACGCTCTGATTCGCGGAATAGGTCGCCTGGCTCGAGATCGCCACGCCGAAGCCGAAGTAATAATTCTTTCACGCAGTGTGAAGGTTCTTTCAGCTCATAATGGACGTGTTTAGCTCAGTTTTTTGCTTCGAATTCTTTGTGTCTGTGTGCTTATAAACGATTTTTTATTGCGAGGAATGGCGTTTTGAATGTTTCATGCAACTGTGCTGAACGTTTATTAGTAAGCGCTTTGAGCACTATTCTGAGTTTAAGGGCGCAGTCGTCGTTGGTCGAGATCAAGTTCCTCGGAACGTGAGCGCGACGACAGAAATCGAAGCCGTTCACCTCACTGCGATCGCGATCTTTTTGCTTCGAATTCTTTGTGTCTGTGTGCTTATAAACGATTTTTTATTGCGAGGAATGGCGTTTTGAATGTTTCATGCAACTGTGCTGAACGTTTATTAGTAAGCGCTTTGAGCACTATTCTGAGTTTAAGGGCGCAGTCGTCGTTGGTCGAGATCAAGTTCCTCGGAACGTGAGCGCGACGACAGAAATCGAAGCCGTTCACCTCACTGCGATCGCGATCTTTTTGCTTCGAATTCTTTGTGTCTGTGTGCTTATAAACGATTTTTTATTGCGAGGAATGGCGTTTTGAATGTTTCATGCAACTGTGCTGAACGTTTATTAGTAAGCGCTTTGAGCACTATTCTGAGTTTAAGGGCGCAGTCGTCGTTGGTCGAGATCAAGTTCCTCGGAACGTGAGCGCGACGACAGAAATCGAAGCCGTTCACCTCACTGCGATCGCGATCTTTTTGCTTCGAATTCTTTGTGTCTGTGTGCTTATAAACGATTTTTTATTGCGAGGAATGGCGTTTTGAATGTTTCATGCAACTGTGCTGAACGTTTATTAGTAAGCGCTTTGAGCACTATTCTGAGTTTAAGGGCGCAGTCGTCGTTGGTCGAGATCAAGTTCCTCGGAACGTGAGCGCGACGACAGAAATCGAAGCCGTTCACCTCACTGCGATCGCGATCGAAGCCGTCGAAGTCGTAGCCACTCTGAGCGACGTACAAATCGCGTTAGCACTTGAATTTTCTGTTGCGATAGTACGAGTTTTTGGACTTGATAGAGTTTATATTGAAGAGTACATCATTAAGTTTTGTAAGTGCAGAGTCTGCGGTGTAAGCTAAGTGCTGTGCTGATTAATTTTTTGTTATGTGGAGCGTTTTATGCGATAGTTTTGCAGTAGCAGTTGGGCTTCATGGGGACAGTTGTGCTAAGAAATGAAAGTTCTATCAATTTATACTATTTAAGGATAGAGGAGAGTTTTCGAGTGCGCTTCCGTACCTGTCATCGCTGAATACGCGTAGCGACTCCACATCCGGGCACGCTTACGGTCAACCGCACTACAAAATCGTTTTGAAAGTATTGCCTTCCGACATACAGCGAGAAGGGGTATGTTGTTGCTGAGACATTTCTTGATTCTTTTCCACACGTCTAGTTCGTTTCTGGAGTTTACATCCAGCTGAGAAGCACCTAAAGGCAACTGCATCATTCACACTAAAGACGTTGAATAAGTGTGTCGTAGTCCGATCGAAGTATTCGTCTCGTTTCTTAAGCGAAGAGATGCTAACGCTTATTTATTGGCGATAGTAACGATGAGGAGGTTAGCATAATTGAAACGCCGTTTTTTTAGGGGAGCCTCACTCGTATCAGACCGCAGCTGTTGCATTATTTGCCAACCAGGTAAAGCAAGTGTAAAGTATTTCCGCGGTGGGTCGAACGTGCTCACTCATCGCTTACCCTTATTGGCTGTCAAGATCTCCCTAGCTTGCTCTTTGTTTCATTACATCGTTGTGCGTTAAGTTCACTTCCTTGACGGAGTGTCTTCATTTGTATGAGGGCAAGAGTAAATTGTCGACAAGTTGGGCTCGAAGCCACGGATGCTGTACAGATTGTGGATGGGTTTTACTCCGTTTTACTCGCCTTTACTCAAAACGTTAATCGTGTATCTCGTTTTCTTCTCTCTTTATCATGTTCATCATCTGCTCCAGTGTTGAGGCTTGAAATTCAACATTGCCTTGATTTAGATTATTGCGCAAGTGGAACGTCAAGGCTTTCGTGTGAGGGATATTCGCATTATTCGAAAAGGTAATAATTGTTCCCAAAAGTTTGCTTTGAGTATTTCTTTTCAATTAGTAAGGTGTGTTGGGAATGTGCACTAAAAATGGCGCCCCTTTGAACGATGTTCGGAGTGCAGTTCGTACGTTGAGAAATTATCCGAGCCGTTGCTTGTAAATTCGACCGCTCGCCATGATCGTTATTGAATTGTTTTGTGCGTTAATTACTCCGACGCTTTTACAAGGTTGCTTGTGTGAGGTGCGACTGATTTTTAGATATTGCGAAATAAAGACAAGTTGCATTGGAGCAGGGCATTTGTGCCACAGTTTTACACTGATTAGGGAACGTGTCCGCGGTGCAGATAGCTTGCATCAGAAGAGCTGTTTCTGCAGTGACTTAAGCGTGCAGTGCGCGAACAGTCATCTGATTACAGACGTATGAGAAATGAAAGCTCTATGATGCGTCATCCGATCAAAATTCGTGTGGTCGCGCAGTGGGTTGATGAAGATCATTTGCTTTTGAGTTTCGTTTGAAATGATAGTTTTCTACGTTTATATCACGATGTTCTGGCATTCTGTTAGGACGCTGTTTCGACTGTTGTGGGAACCAGTGCGGACAATATAACAGTGCGTGATACCGCTCTATTGCTCATGGACAAATTTCGCAAAAAACGCCGGTGTCATCGTGATTTCTGGAGCGAATTGTATAATTCTGTGGCCGGTTTCTTGCCGATTTAGTCTCGGCTTTTTTTTAACAGCCTGTCTGCTCCGTTTTGTAAACAGTTCGGCGTACTACTGTTTTTCCAGAGAACGTGAACTTAACTTCTCCCTCCTGATAGACGGCAACTGTTACTAGATTCCATTCCATGTTGTCACACGTTAGTTTCCGTTGATGTAACGCAGTTATTTTAGACTTGGCGCTGTCACCTTCTTTATTTAACCATGCTATTTTACTTACCACTCCCTCTGCTTCTTCCTTCACATCATCGTTCATTTTGTAATCTTATTCACAGATTGCTTGAATAAACAGTAGTTCCGCTGCAGCTACTAGTTTGGCAGTGTTTAATAGTCTGTGTCTGCTTTTGTTGCAGTAGGAGCTCTCTCGGTGCGTTCTCTGAAATCTTTGAAATTCTTTACAACGTTTTGATGTCAGTACTCCGCTTTATTTTTCAAATTTCGTTTTAGATGCATATGCTTCTGGCTACAGCAGGTCAAAGCATCCACAAAACCGTTTGTTAACTCGATTGATTTGCAGCTTTTTTTTGGGCATATCGTCTCTTACGCGCTGATTATCCGATCGTCTCCCTTGTCTATTCGCTCTTAATTCTGTGTGCGTTTTTGATCTCTTCTTCACGCGTGATTGCGACGTCTTGTGAAGTTAGCAAATGTGATTTTCAAACTTTATTGCGTACATCTAACCGCTGTCCATCTCTAGTCTGGTGATTTCACTGTAATGAGGATATTGTTCAGAAGTTTCCTTAAAATGTGTATAACTTACAAATGTTATGTAGCAGGAGAATGCAAATTTCATTGCTCAACGTGTGACGCATACAAGGATCTGTACTAATGAGGATATTATCTGTTGATCCGTTTGCCGGTATGGAACGGCGCCGACAGGTAGTTTGTAGATCACTAGTTCAGATCGAACATTGGTTAGACAAAGGTTGAGAGTGTAAACATGTGCTAACGTCTGCACTCACTACAGGTCCAGAGCGTTGCTTCGGGTTCGCCGAATTTGCTGACGTGAATAGTGCGCAGGCGTGGATGGAGTTCAATAAGGTGCTGCTACTTCACGCCTTACTCCTCTTTATTATTCGATTTCAGCTGATCGCGACCTAACCGCTTGCACGTCATCGTGATCACTATGTGCAATCGTATTGAATGATCGCCATTCATAGCTTTCATTTTTGACACCCCTGCCCTCCCTTTCCGTCAGCCTCATCCTCGGAGTCTCATTTTTTACCCGTTCTTTTTTGCCAAAAGTTTTCTGTTTTCTTTGAAACCGTTTTTTATTCTCTGAAACCCAAATATTCTATCTATTTTGTTTATCCGTTTTCTTCTGCTCCTAACATAAAACCAAAAGGCATAGCGCTGGCACTGTAGACGCGAAAGTGCGAAAAAAAGTCATGTATGTATGTGAAATGAGTGAGCAAAAAACGGAGAAGTATGCGAACGAAATGTCTGCTCGTCTTTCCTATACTCCCTTTTTTATGCCTGCGTGGTCGCGGAATACAGTCAATATGGCATTTTCGTATGGGTGTTCTGTGAATTTCATAGTTGACGGCCCAGTGAATTATTGATTAAAACTTATGCGTAAGCGTCTCATACACAGTCTTATTCTTTCTGTTCACATTAAATATTGTATAGAAATTCATTTTGTTAAAGGATTTTCTTATGTAGCCACATTCGAGGAATGGTGATTAGTTTCAGGTATACTAATATGACAGTTTTGTCTTAACAAGACACTCAAAATTTTCCACCGATAATTTTATTTATTTGTTACGATAAGTTACCGCAGTTTTAGGTGCGCGGGTAGCTTTATGATGAGGCGTTTGATCGGCGCGTGTCAGTAATGGTATATTGGCATCCCTTGCTTGTTTAAAAAGAAACGATTGTTTTACTGTGGTCACTGTGCAACAAGCTTTTGTGTGTGTTTATCCGATGTAAATATCCACTTTGCGGTAGATGTAATTGCTATAATCTAAGGTTTTTTTTCTGAAAGCATCTTAAGGCCCCTGTTTGCAACGCATTTTATGTGGCTTATAAATTAGTGCTGGCGTTTTTCGAGTGGAAAATTAGTTTTTGGGAGCTGGCCGTTTTATAGAGCTTGCGCAGATTTGTTAAGCGATTCTCGCCATCCTTTTCCACTCCATCATATAACGTCCTCATTTTCGCTGTGGAAAAATTACCTCAGTGGCTCATATAAGTAAAACATTGCTTTAGTCGTGGTGCGCAAACGAACCCTTTTGGGTGTTACGCTACGAATATGAAGATGGGATTAACTTTAAATATATTAGAGGGTTGTGTTTGCTGTCGTTGAACGTGATGGATGACTTATGAAGGAATGATGCCTTCGTTGGCTGCTCGGTGTTGCTTAAGAATGTCGCGTCTCGAGAGAAAGAGGATGACTGAGAATTGGGTTGTAGATGAAGTGAACATTGGGAAAGGTTATTCGAACGTATGGATGCTGCCAACTTGCACAATCACATTATTCGTATGAAAGATAGCCCTAGGCTGGCCGTATCGCGTACGATTCACGTGTTTCAGCTATACCGTCGGGATCAGAGGGCCGCATTTGAAGCTTTTATTTGTTTTTAGGGCTCATTTACGCTCGAAGATGGACATGTGACTAAATTGGAATATTCGCGTTACGATAACTTAGACGGACGCTCGAAATCGATCGGTAGCAATGGAGACTGGATGTGTGCCAAGGTAATCATTGACAGTTGAGGAATCTTCACGTGCATTAAACTGTGCATCAATCCTGCAAATCCCAATTTTGCTCATTTGAGATGAAATAGCTGCTAAGCGACGAGCAGTATATTCATTCTGGAGACAATGGATCCCTATAGAACGCTGTCTGATTTCTTATCGGTTTTAGTGTACGATCAAAAACTTCAAGAATCGCGGTTCGTGTTTCAAATGCAATTTGACTCGTCTTGAGTCCGATGGTCTCACACGCAAAGGATTCGCCGCTATTGGCGTCGCCAAATGTGATAGTAAGTGACCGATTTTCTCTTCTCAAGGGAGAGTGGTTCGCTCAGTTAATAATGGCATGAATGCAGAGGAAGAATACGACATCGCTGAAAAAAGTAACGAATGACTGATGGCCGTGCACAGTATCATGGTTAAGCGGAAAGGGTGTCAAAAGTATTTACCATCTCAAAAGTTAGCAGATCATAGCTTAAATACACGAACCATACCGCTTTCTGTACTTTTCTGTTTAGAAAATTTTCATGCAGATAAAATGGCCGGATGTCCTTTACCTTTCATTCTTTGTGTGGGCATCGTTTCATTTTCTGCTGGGCAAGCGAGTGAGTGAAGTTTCAGCTCTCAGAAGTTAAGCTGGGCCCCTTGCTCCATACTCCAAAAATTTTTTTTACCTCACATAAGTTTTTATATCCACGCATATTTCTTGTCTCGACCAGCCTTCGTTTATCACGGTGGTCTGTGTATGAGACTGAATTGAATCAAATCACTGTCTTCGTTATTATAGATTGCGAAATTACAGCGCTTCTTTTGCGGGAAATTCCTCTGCAGTGCACAGAGGCGAAGATCCAGATTGAGTTGAGCAAGATCTCTTCGTTGGAGATACTGCGGGTGCATATCGCCGACTCGGGTCTGTATGCATACGTGCAGATGCGAAGTGCAGATGATGCCGAGAGACTCTTACTCGCATTCCACAAGATGCCTTTGCTGATAGATGGATGTGCAGGTCTTCTTATTCTACTTTCCATTCTTTCGGAGAGTTATGCAAGGCGGCTGCTGCACAATTTTGCAGAAGTCTTGTCATTAATGCGGTTGATGTTTGCTAGGTGTGCATTTCTAATAACAGAAGCAAGGAGGCAGATGAAGGGAGTCATGAAACAATCATCTAAGCGTGGTGCTATAGTGCTGTCGTACTGAATGAAAGAGATGTTTTTTCAGCTTATTTCTGAAATTTTTACATGATGGAAGTGATGAAAGCGAATACTGCCCAGATGTCCGTGTGTAAAAGTCGTGAGATTCTTGTGACGAATTAGACAAGAGGCAGTCAATCAGCTGAGCAAAACACGAGTTTCTACACAAGGAAGTAATGGGAAATTTTGCGGATAAAAGGGAAGCGATAGTGATGAACGTGCTGAAATGTGCGTTTATGTCATTTCGTATCAAGCCATCCACCAGCTGTGATAGGTTTTGTCAAAATATAATACGTAAACTCAAACTGAGCTATGCAGAATGTTTGATGACCGTAACGTTTTATTTCCGAGTTGTACAGCTTGACTTTAAAAGTGAATGGATACTTCAGTTCGATGTGTTCATTTATCGCAGCTAGCGATCGCAAAAAACACTGAGAGCATGCCTAACAGGAAAAGTGACGTTGATTTACGACGTAGTCATTTTCACTGAGAACAGTATTGCAAAGTGGACGCAAAAATTCGCTGCAAGTTTTGAGTCGGGTTTCAGCGTCTCATAACTTTGCTCTGTGCACCACTGTTCAATAAAACTTCATGTATATATTGATAATGTGATAATTTTGCGTATGCGCATTAGAAAAGCTGTGACCAGTTAGTCAGCTGCTGCTGTAATATATTATATCTAAACAGAGAATTATTGAAAAAGCGATCTTTAAAAAATTGCTCCTAAGTTGGGACAGCATTATCGAGATATGAGTTACAGTTACTACAAATTTACCTATTTTATGAATCATATGAAAGAGTGAATTTTCTGTACGCATAAATAGTTGACATTTTATTACCTCCCACTCATCTGTTTGTGGGAAATAGATTTGAAATTTCTCTACTCAGCGCTCGCAAACAGCCGATAACACGTGCCATTTTTCTCTTACGAATGATGATTATGTGCAAGGAAATTTTGAGCTGGGCAAATTGAAATCCTTGAATCAAGATACTGTTATACTTTCGGTGTTTAGTGCGCCCTAATCGCGTTTTTTGGCTATGCTGTTGCAACTCTTATTCACTAACCGCGCCTATATTTGAGTTGTGGAGAAAGCAAAGAATTCAGCAAAGTTAGAGAGGCAGAAAACGCTTCGGTGTTCACGGCATGGCTGTGAGAGTGGACCACCGACACCTAGGAACGCATGGGCATCGTATAGAAACAAACATAGAGCTATGAATGGAAGGTGTGTCGTAGTGAGATAATGATGATTTAGGCAACAATGCTCGTGTGTGTCGCTCATTTCTGTGTGTGTTGTGTTTGACGCATTTCCATTGCCAGCTACTGTTCCCTAAGTTACGATTCCTTAAAGCAAACGTTGTGCTCACGCGCCAGTGCATACACTTCGTACACTCTGAAACTTAAAGTCGTACAACGGAAAAAAACTTTAAAAAGCTCCACATTCATAAAACGCAGAAACTTAGATTTTTGTCAACGTTTTAGAAAACAAATGGCAGATACATTTTGTAATCGGTAGCAGACAAGATACTATGCTTATTTGAACATTTTTCTCCATTTTCAACATGTTCAACAGGGCAATGACGCATGTTGGCGAGCGGTACACGAATTTTTTGAGGCCGTTTTTTTGTCAGAATTTAGCCTGAGAGCATAAGGTGAGGTGTGTGTTTGGGTAGTAAAGTGCAAGCTGTTCCACACAGCCGTTAGGCATGAACACTGACGAGGACTTAAATTTCGATATCACAGCTTTAACGAGATTTATGCAAAGTTTTGCAAGGAGAGCGGTTTCCCCTCACTTTTTTGTTTATATTTCTTAGCAACTTTTTTCCGGCATGACAGTCCATCCAAAAATTTTTTTGTAAGAGTGCTGCACAGCTCTGAAGTATCACCTGAATATTGCAGCGTTAATTTTTCGACAGAATTTGCAATTATACTATGAGTCAGTCAGCTGCATTCCGGCGCGTTATAATTAATTTTATTCAAAGTCAGCAATGAATCCATGCACACTCGATCATAGCGACCGTGTAATTGTTGGGCTGCATGAAATGTTTCAAATTGGCATCTGCAACATCGTATTCATGTTGTCTGATGGGAAGATGATAAATAATATGTGGGAAGATGATAAATAATATGTGAACTTTTATTCGGGTTAACAGTGATTATCTAGGAGCCACTTTCGATTAGTTTAACATGGAATGATCTAATCAATTCACCTCGTAACCTCAAGTAATGGCCTTTCCACCTCGGCGTAACCCCATTCCACTTCAGAATGGGAACCCGACGTCCACGTTCACTTCGCTACGAGATTACGCGACATTTTGATTATCTGACTCTTGTCAGTTTGCCATAGGGATTTAGTACATTCGTAGATTCGTCCACGACAGTTGTTTTGCGTTTTCTAAATACGATACGCAGAAAGAAAGAGTTTTTATAGTGATGGTGACGTATTCGCGTTTGCCTCTAAACACCGTTTTGTCGATGTCACTTGCGACTGAATCGATACAGAAAGCAACTATGTATGTGAATACGTTGCCGGACTTCAGACCGACCGTTGATACAGGTAGTTGGCTTTTCTAAATCACTTTTTAATCGATTTATCATCGATCTTATTATCTCGTATGTGCCTTCTGGAGTGTGAAGAATTATTTCAACCGGAAAATAGTCAAGCGAGGAAATATACGTAACAGAACGATTTCTATCTTTTTTTGTTATCGGCCATTCATTTAAAATTTTTTAAAAAGTCCATCTGTTGCGGTGTTTCTTTTATCGGATATTTCTCTATTCAATTATCCTACCCAGTTGGTCAAATAATGGCACGTTTTGCCACTTTTTTTAAAAAATACAGTATTTTGTACAGCTGGTCATGTGGGTGCTGAAGCAGCCCAGTTGGCGATCGCCAAAACAACGCTTCTACGGCAGGTGGCAAACTCGGTGATAAACAGCGATAGAGTGAGTCTCGCGTTTTGCTTACTTATGCATGCTATTATTTGATGATTTAAAATGGTTTTTTTTTTTTGCTATGGTTTATGCCTTGATGCTGCTTTGCATACTAGATTGCATAGTATGAAGTTGGCACTTAAAAATGCGTGCAGATGACGTTTGCGGGCCCTTGCAGCATTCGGCATGGAAAATATATAAAACATTTTGTACAGTGGATCTGTTTCGGATGCACTGTTAAACGGGTAAGATATATGCCATATAATTCCATTTGTATGTACTAGGACTTATTGGTTGACTTAAATGTGTGGGAGTGCGCATCGTCGAGGAGAACGTTGTAATTTTCGTTAACTTTTTTGGAAGCGCCAGTTATCGACATGGTTTTTCCAGACTCTAATAATAAGGCGAAGGTCGTAGGTAGAGGGACGTTCATGTAATGTACAGTTACCGCCAATGCGTAGGGATCAAAGAGGAATAAGAGCTGCCACTTTGAAGTGCGTTCCTCTTTCTAAAGGAGGAAGTAAATAGCTGGGAGCCGACGTATGATCGAGGGAGGACGGGTGGATTTGCAGTCGAAGGAAAGGTTTGAACAGGAGAATTTTGCAATCGAAGGGAGGGTTTAAACGGGAGAATTTGCAGTCGAAGGAAGGGTTCAAAAAAGATCATGTCTTTCTTAACAAACCGTGTAGCCAAACAGAGGCTTCATAACAGCTCTGGGCTTTTTAAGGGACATGTAATTGAAAGGAGACATTGTAATTGCGGTTTCAAGGGACGCTTTTTAAATTTTAGCTCCGAATTTTCAGTTTCTGATATTGTTTGGTTATTGAATGCGCGTTGCAGACAGCTCACTCAACCACTGTACCGGATGCGGGTGGCGACGATCGAGCACGAGAAGCGAATTTTGTAGTCACCGATTATTTCAGCGACGAGTCGCGCAACAATAACTTCGTTTGCGTTGACGACCTTGCCAATCAGGTTTGTGTGTTTTATCGGACTTCTTAAGTACGGTTCCCGAGGCCTTTGTTTCTTACAAGATCTCGGAAGGGAGGCCGTGTTTGGCAGGGAATTTTATAAGGAGGACGGTGGTGCGTTTCTGAAGACTTGGAGGCTGGACATGTTCGCGGTATTCGGTTTGGTGAGGTTGTTGATGGGAAAGATTTACTGCAAAAAGGGGATTATATACATGTTTGCATAACGTGTATATATGTTGACCCAGAAGGTAGTAGCGCCACATAGTCGGCGCAGAACGCAGCACGCTGTACATACGGTGTGAGCAACGTGGTAGTGCAGTTGTTGAATTTGCATGTCATGGTGGATATGACAAAGCTACCTGGCACTGTTACCGGGACGGCTGATCATCTATGACTTGTCCACTCAATGTTCGGAAAATCGTTATATGCGGTGAAAGGGAGAAGGCTGCTGAAAAGTTTAAGCTAATGTTTGGCTTTTTATTTGGTCGAGACGGATGAGAATCTTTCTTAAACGAAATAGAGGTTTTATGTTGGCAGTCATTAAAACTTCGCAGGAGCATGTGCAAATCCGAAAATACGCTTTCAACTGTTTAAAGAAAGTTGCAGCTTGTGTGGTTTTTGAGGAACGTCTATTCGAATGTAAGTAGACATCGACCAAGGCTTTGAAGGCCATGAAAATGCATTATTTTTTGGATAGAATGGACTAATAAAACTGTCGTGCAAGGGTGCACAACCATCTGCGCTTAGTAATCATTGTCTGCGTTCCCATCAATTTACCCACAAGGTGCTCATTTACACTTCTTTTCGCGGACTGCTACGTCGCACACTGCTGTATAACACTCTGATTTCTTTTGTCTGTATCTTTCAAATAGTCCTGAAAAGAAAAGGAAGAAAATTGTGCACAGCAATTACTTTATATAATGTGAAGTTATTTACTTCTTGAAGATGGTCACTGTGGCAGACTTAACAAAGCTGACTTGATGGAATAATTGATCTCTGAAAAGAGAGTTGGCTGCACGAAAATGGGTTTAACGACTGTTCCATGAGATCTACCTCCGTCCTCTTTCCATCTTCCTCTCATCCCATTTTATGTTTCCTTTGAGCCGCATGGGGACCATCTGTTTCCCAGTGCTGTCGTAATTTCATATTTCTGACAACCATTATTCTGGCAGCAGCCTAAAGAGAGTAATGCCGGAATTGTTGACTTTAATGCTGTAGACGAATTGTTATCACCCGCTGATTTCTCTTATCGAGATCACGAGCATACAGAAGATTATTTATTTTTGCCAAACAAAAGAGTCTGGATGTGCATGTTTGTTTGAAAAAGGTTAAAACAAATCCGATTGCAGCAAAGCAGTAATCAAGCTGTGGTAACTACGGTTGGCAGTGATCAGGGCGCGCGGGATGGCAACTTTGTTGTTAGCGGCTATTACAGTGATCACTCCAATGCGAATAATTTCGTTTGGATTGACGAACTTGGCGCACAGGTTTGTCAACGTGCTGTGCTGTGTGTCTTCACACGCACTGGTGGCCATCATCGCACTGCGTTCTTGCATGCTTGCTAATCATCACAAATTACCGTTATTACATAGTTCGCGGGGCCACTCACTGTACAACAGAACGTTTTCTGCAAAAAGTTTAACGAACTTCACTCTAGCAGCGTAACGGCAGTTTTTTGCAGAATTTAATAACTCGTCGAGCATGCAAATTCAATATACCGTCAACAATCAAAGAATGCTTTTTAATGATTGTATTGAGGCATCGGACAGTACGAATAAGCAGGTGATATTGAAAGTTATGACACGCAATGCAGTCATTGTTGCTGCGCGAACCAGCTAACAACCTTCAGCGAATTTCTCTGCTTGGGCTTGGGCTAGTATTGGATCGGACAATCATTTTTTTTTTCGCGTGTATCTTCAGTGACCCAGTGATAACGAACGCTGCCCATAATATTTCTGAGTGGCGGGACTTTAAATCTGATACCGTTTTACGGTTGAAACTGATCGCTGTGATTCAGTGATTTTAATTTGCTCTGACTAGCTGAGTTTAGGGCTAACGTCCTCATCCTCATTGGGCTTCCGCTGGAAGAGAAAAGGCAATTTATGTCTCATTTCAGTTTCCCCTCTCGCATTCAATCGCTTTTTTCACTTTAAAATTCTACGCAAAGTGTCATCAGGTGATGTTAAGAGGATCAATATCAGTAGTAAGTTGTGCTCTTAGTTGGTTATTATTATTACTTTTTGTAGCAGAAATCTTGCTTATCGCTACAAGTATTTGGAGCGCAATTAGAAGTTTTAATGGTACAATATAAGAAGGCGGTCGGTAAATAGCTCTAATAACGTGCACTACCAGCGTACTTACTTGTAATAGTAGTATTTGTTGTAGGATGGTAGTAAACAGTGCCAGTAGCGAGTGTCTGCGGGTATTAAACACGAAATAGTTCAAATACTGGTAGTAAGCTGTATTAGTGTACTGGAAGTAAGCTGTATTGGCCTTGCCTGTTTAAGTGTGGACGGAAATGGCGGTAGCGGAAAACCCAGACTGTAAACCCAATATCAGCAGATGTTCCTCCGCGACTATACCCTTCCCACAAAACAGTCCGTTATAATTCCACGTTCAATATATAGATCGGTCCTTCGTTCCAGCCATTATGCATCTCACTTATAGGCTTATTCGATACAGAGGCGCAGTTTGTAATTGCAGATCTTATTTGCTTTTGATCCTTAAGCAGCAAATACAACTGACCTGTGCGATATATGAAAACGTCGCAGTCTTTATTTACTTCCTTCACCTTTGTTAGCAGTTCTTAGTCCTCGTTTCCTTTACTTTATAGGATTACCGAAAAAAACATGATTTCGAATATACGTCGTCCAAAAATTTATCCTGAATTTCCGAAGTTTATAGACGGCACTTTACTGTATTTTGCAATATTCTCCTCTGTCTTTGACCACTCGCTTCAGGATTTACGTGTGTCTTAAGTTGCAGTTGCTTGTTTCACAGCGTTTGTTTTAAGTTGGTTCTGCACATACACAAAACTTTTCTTGCGATTGTAATGTGTGCTTCAGTGTTTAACTCAGTTTCCGATGTTATTATCTGTTCTTGCATGGTTGTGGCTAGGTTCTTGTTCTTGTTCTTGCATGGCTAGGATAGTACGAAATTTTTTAGCTTAAGCAAAGACAGCGTAAGGGTTCCAGACAAGATCTTCTTCTGGTATGCGCTTAGGCAGAACAAAACATTATTGGGAGTTTAAGATTCGCAAACTTAAAAAACAAAAAATCTTTATGAAATGCGACTGCGAATCATTCGCCTTTTATCCGAGTGCATAATGGAGTTTTTAGGCAAATGCGGATCATAGGTGGAATCAGACAAACTTATTACATACTTCTGCAGTTTTCTCTTTGTTCCTGCTCCTCTTCCGCTCCCATTCTGCCTCCCTCCTTCTCCCGCTCCATGTGGGAATGAATAGCCGCAAGTTACAGCGTGATTTCGAATTGGGCTTACAGAACACTCAGAAAACTGAAAAAGAAACATGAGAGAAGGGAAGGCGGAAAAAGCATGAAGAAAAAAGGAATGCCGCGAACTGTTGAATTTGAATGTTGAGGTTGTAGCAGAGTCCGGAATTTGGGGATGATTGGCTGCCAGAGATTCGCGAGCTTTGTTGTCCGATATCGTTTTACCGAGATATTGTACATCTTTGTCTGGGAGTGACGCTTTATGTTATTTTGAAATAAATCCTTAAGTGATATGCTACAAACTCTTAATTCGGCCTCCTTTCTTCTCTTTGTGCAGTCTTTCCATCAGGTACGGCGCTGTTTTCTGGAGGTGACAGTTCACCGAAACCTTTCCTCTCACTCATTATCTTGCTCACTTTTGTCCTCTTCTGAGAATGGCGCTTTGCGCAAGCCCATCCTCTTAGATTAATTCTGACCCTCTGATGAGCTGAACTGTTATGATTCTCTGGGTCAAATTCGAGGGCTTGTGATAGATGCACATGTGTGCGTTCTTTTTGTTTAATGTTCTCTTTGTTTAACTCTTTCACGTAGTTGGTAGCACAACACCTTTATTTAAGCAATGCTTCTTTTGCGGTGCATATCTTCTTCCTTATGCACGCACATGAAAAACAAAACGATGTGCGCGACGAAGAAGTGCAGTTTAAACAAGGAAGTCCACGGAGGGCTCTATCTGAGCCTGCTGAAAAGTGTGCCTATAGTGGGCTGACCCTGGGGCCTCTCTCTGTCCAGCGTAGCAGAAACAGGCGAGCCTCTGGAGGCAAAACTGACCCTGAGGCCTCTGTCCAGCGTAGCAGAGAGCAGCTGAACCCCCAGGGGCAGTTCATTGAGGACTGCACACTAGGACTCCATCGGAGGGCGTTTTAAAAAAGAAACGGGATCAGGTCTTGAACTCAACAAACAAATTCGAATTCCAAAACGGGAATTCTGGTGCAGCCGACTCTGTTTGCTATTTTCGTTTAGGCTCTGTGAACGTTCGTCCGAATAGGGGGTTTTGTATTAAAATGGAAATGTTGAAATTCTGCCCTGATTTTCAGGAAGTGCAACCGAGCGGGCAAGAACAGTACCAAGAAAGTGGACAAACTGCCTTGGTAACGAATCCGCAGGGCGATGGGCAAGGCAGTCTCGGCACTGTGGAAACTCCTTGGGGAACTTTCAAAAAATATCGTACGTTCCTTATTCTCACATGGAGGACGGTGCTGATAACGGTGACAGTATGTGCTAAAAGTGTATCAGTTAGGAGAGAAACCGCACATTTGTGTGCTTCCCCCTTCCGCTCCTCCAACTTCCTCCTTCCTCCCGTACCCATCCCCCCCCCCTCCTCTCCTGCATCCTCCTATCTCCCGTCTTATACAGTTGTTTATGTGAGAAAGGGAGGATTGGAGAGCGAGCAGCTTTTGAATCGCTATTGTTGCCCGATTTTGCGGTGTAGTTGGGACCGAAATTGATTTGTTCGTTTTTCCTCATCTTTTACCTTTAACGTTTCGGTGTGCGAATCCTGCCAGATGTCTCATCTGTTCATTGTATGTCTAGTATGTCTAGCTCTCTCTCTTTCTTTCTTTGTTCCTATTTCAGCACATCGTTTAGATTAGGATCTGACGCGCCATTTGAATAGCATTTCAGAATTATCGCATCAAAACTGAGCAAGGTAGAGAGTAGTATGTAGTAGTGTAAGGGAAAGTTTGGATATTTTTTGACGTCTGTTGCTGACGTTTTGTGGTGCCGCCGAATAAGAGCAGCTTTCAGAGGCAGTAGAGCAAAAAGCAATTATGAATTCTTAGACCATGCCAAGAACTGCATTGTTCTTCCATCACAACGAATGAATCTTTTCGTCTATATTTTCACGCATCTAACCGATCGATACAGATCATTCGAAGGAAGACTTTGTGTTTCATCGAAATGGCACAGCTGCAGAGAATTAGACGTCCCAAGGCTTCCCTACGATTGAAGGCTAAAAAGGAGCGAAACAACGTTCGGCATTATTGGATTCGAATTGCCTTAAATAGATGCTGGTTTAAATTCGTTATTTTTTGTAGTTAGCTTCCATGCTTTCGTAACACTCCAAAGTTGCTCTTTATAGCGGTGCCAAACACAGCATTGTACCAATACGAAGCGTCGTCCGGTCTGTACTATGATCCGGTGAGTACGCTGTATTACGACAATAATTCGCAGTATTATTGGGACGCAGCGGCGCAGAAATGGAACATTTGGAACGCGTTCTATCAAACCTATATTCCGTGCGAGGCAACAGGCGTACAGAATGTGGACGGTAGCACTCATAACGGCGGGAACAGTACGACGCAGTTGATAGTTTTATAAATTTATCGTTTTCCCTTCTTTCTTCTCGGGCGAGAGAGAGATATATGCACTGCGAAGTGTGGGTATCGGAATGAGCAAAAAGCAATTGTAAGCCATGGTTGAGCAGGTGGTACATCGTTGTAATGGAAAATACTGGCAGTGCGAACCAGCTGCACTCACAGTGTTCATGCAGTAGAGTTTACGATATTATCTTCTGATTTTTTTTTTCGCTCTGGTTCATAGGAATTCTCGAAACACTTCAAATCATAGCAAGGAAAAGCGCGTTTAGTTTTCTTAACCGTCAAACTACTTTTCATGCTTCATGTGCAGCAGAATACTTCTGTCTGAAAGTACTCCGCCTTCAGCTAACGCGTTGAGTCCGTAGGTTTAGTTCCGAGGTTTTACGGTTTTTTCGTCCTTGAAAAGAATAATTCGACCAAATGTGAAACGTAGAAAAGCTTTTTCTATGTGGTGCAAACGCCGTATAAAAGAGGCTTTTCTGCATTTCATATTTGCTCGAATTTCTCAAGGGAATTCTTATTTTTATTACTTCTGATACCATACATGATATGTTTGCTGATTTTATTCTAAATCTGTTCATATGCGCATTATTTTCAGTACCACGGACGACAAGCGCAGGTGAAAATGAAGCGGGGAAAAGCAGTGAAAGCGCTGTCGATGCAAAAGATACGGTGAAAGATACTAACGCAAGTGAGTCTGTGAAGAAAGCTGAGGTAGGTGCTCCTTCAGAAATTTCTTTATTTTGTTTGTTTCTGTATAAATTCTCGTGTTACTGACGTTACTTGTGTTACTTGCGTTACTTGTTTTGCGTTACTGACGCTTTGCTGCTTGTCACATGACAACTTGCTTTGATGTAATGGAAAAGGCATAACTGCATCTTTATTTTCCTAGACTACACAAGTTTCCCATACGTTTCTCAGTTTACATTTTTTTGTTACGAATTTTTTACTCTGATAAGTCAAATGCTTTAAATTACTCTAAATCTGCCTTTTGCTTAGGAGGCTAATTTTTCCTAATAACATGGGAAACGTGTAAAGAAAAGATCGCAGTATAGAAATCTCCCCCATGCTATGCTGCATATCAGTTCTGTGTACTATCATCACTGGTTCATCAAGCAAGCAAAGCGTGGTCAGAAATCCGCTTCGTATGAATGAATTATATGGCTGGCCATATTTGGAAGAATGAGAAGAAGGAATACAATTTTTTAAAAGAACAAAAGGATTTTTTTAAAGTTGTGTTCAAATTTCCAGCGAATTTTTTCTTTGAAAGGCGAGCAAGGTGTGTGACGATTTACTTTGTTTTATTCTTTAGCTTGCTAGACTCACCTCAAATGGAGAATTTCCTCTTATCGTTTCATTTTTAGAGGGGTTTACTAATTTATTCTCTCTACTTTTTTTAACGGTTCTGCAGTCCTGTGTGGTCATTTATATCCCCTTAAAGAGGTCGGGCAAATGAAGGACCATAAAGGTCACGAACTTTTTTTCACATTTGTTCCATTGGACTCGTGAACCTATAATACCGGGAAGCGCAAAGGGGGGGGGGGGGGGGGGGGGGGGGGGGGGGGGGGGGGGGGGGGGGGGGGGTTCCGATCATTCCTCCTCTTCCCCTCCATCCCCCAAGGGCTTGTAGTGAGACTCTAAGCGAGCGGTTTCACGTTTAGTCGATCATCTTTAAGCGTGTTTGAATCTGCGTCCATGTCAAAAGCGTTCTTCTCTCCGGCCGTATTTGGCTTTATTCCTAACGGGTTTGGGTTGCATGCAGTTATACGACCCAATTTCGAATCTGGACCATGCACGCGTATACCTCATATTTCTATAATTCTCTCCTTCCACCAGCCTCATGACTAATTATAGGTTTATTTTAGCCGCAGAAGTCAGCGAAGGATATCGCACGGGAAATGGCGCGATGGGCAAAAAAGCAGAGCAAAGTGTTGATGGCAGTGAAGACGGCGAGGGTATTGGATAATTCTGCGTTCCTGTCGGCCACCTCTAAGCCGAAAGCGAACGTGAATGAACCGACCGCCGACCTCACGTTCAAAATGCTGGAGAAGGCAGCGGTCGGTGCATTCTTCTTTGCATCACTACAACCTTAACTCCGGCCACATGAATATCTTTCATCTCATTCAGCTTGTAAAATGTGACAGAAAGCAGCGATGGATTCAAAAGAGAATTTCGTTTAGGGCGTTATGGAGAAATAGTTGGACATTTGCAAAATGGCGCTGATAATTTTGCCCCTATAGTAACTTTTTAAACTTCTTGGGAATGGCAACATTGTGGTTTCAAAAATTAGCTTGACGTTACTGCGTTCCAACGTTGGCTTGCTAGCGCGAGCGGCATCTCCATTCTTACTCTTTCCGGTTTCCTCCCTTTCACTCTTCTTCCTCTCCCCTCGTTCGTTATGCTGCTGCCTGAAGAGAATATGTAAAAATTCAAAACTGTGTTCAATTGTGAGTTATATTAAAAGTGCTGATGAATAAGATTGGTTGGGTCGATGTGAAGGAGGTCTTTTTCCGAGGACGTTTTGTATATCACGTTCATGAGGAGCGTGCATGCATATTCAGTCAGCATCACTTGAGTTTGTATGTTGCTGTGGCAAAGCTCTGTTGTAGGGCTACAGGGTTTTTCTCGAAGTTTGCTCAGGTTTTGAAGCGGTAGGTATAACCTATTTTAAATGGCTTTGATGGGAATGTAGTTGGGTGAATTGCACGCCAATTATTGCTGAATTACAATACCGTGCTGCTGATCATGCAGTGAATTACTGTTCGAGCTTTTATGCTGAATAGCTGCAGGGTGTGCAGCATCACATCTGCACAGATTCACTGGTTGAATGAGTCGAATGTAGTTTAACTCGGCAGTGTCCACACGGTTTCTCTTCTGCAGTTGACCTGGTATTTTACCGTATTCCGTCGAATAGACACCCCCGTCAGTTTTTTTTGAGCAGTCGGACTCGAATTTGTCGTGTTTGAGACGCTACGATATGCCTTTTTTGTTTTTGATTAATTGCTGTCATTTAAATTCAGAATCCTCTTGGATCGCTCAGCGATGAAGAGGAGGAACCACCGCCACCTCCGAAAATTGCTGCTACTGGAATATGTCGTTCAGCACTCAACAGTGTACCGTTGCCCTCGTCAAGCCGACCCCCTCCGCCGACAACTGCTGACGTTAATCGCGCGCCAGCACCTTCAGAAGTGTACGTTTCTATTTCTCCCCTCATAGCTAGAATTCGCTAGGTCAATCGTTCAACCGAACATTTACTTTCACTGATTATGCGGTTTCGTCTTTTCCTTCGATACTCAGCCCGGCTAACCGATGAACGTTCAGCGTGCGTCTGAATACACTTGCGGTAGCACCATCATTTTTGACGAATTCCGACGAGGTTTATTGCACTGTCACCCTTTCTTATTACATGATTTTTGTGTACTCATTAAGGCCTTTCTTGAAACAGTTTTGGTTGCTTTTGCTCCTTTTCGTCATGCATGAAAGTCACGCACTGGAATTGCACTGATCGTGCCAATCAGCATAATTTCGGATCCAGCCGAAATTTTCAACTCTGGCATCCTCACGCATTCTTGGTTCTGTCGAAAATCACTCCTTCGCCAACCCGCAGAAACCCTTATGATCCCTTCGTTTTTCCCTAGTTTTAATTCCGTTTAGCTACAAAAATTCTTGCAGAAGGATAAGCAGAGCATACGAAATTGCTTTAGCTTTCTCCGGTTTTTCATTTCTTTTATAATACTTGGTCTATGGGCTGACGCTGTGGGATGGCTTGCTGTGTAGCACCTGAGCTTGGTCCTTATCCATTTACTGAATTTATTGCCTAAACATGTAAAATAAACCTACCATTCTCGACTTTTTTATAGGTGGGTAATTGCACAAAAATATTTACATGCAGCGGTTTCTCGTGCAACTACTTGTTTGGACTGGATTAGCAAGTTTTAAACAGAATTACTCAGCGAATGCAATCGAGTTAGATGAGGCAGCTGGAGAAGTGATGTTTTTCAGCTTTTTATGACTTAAGAAAGCTTGTGTTGAATGGGACCGCCCCAGTTTGCGCTGTATCTCATTAAAAAGCAGCGAACCTGTGGATATTGGTGTTACACTGTAGAGAAATCGAAAATTCATATTCCTGCTCTAAGCTGGTCGAGTTAGTTGGACCTGCGGCTGGACCTACCTTTTGAAGCAACAACCGTCTAAATCCCATCGGATAATGCGCGTTCTGAACAAAATGGTTTGTATATTGGAACTTTTTGCTCTTCAGACTAAGCTTTCTCTCAGGGTATGCCAGTATTCTTTTACTGCATTGAGCAGTAAATGACATCGGTCGTTAATGACGAGGGGTCAACATGTAAGTTCATTCTTACTCCGCCTGATGGGCGGTATTCAACGATTTATACGTAGTTCTTATTTTTGACTCTTTGAATTAAGGAATTATTGGAACTTCCAGCCCATTCCGCGGGTTTTTCATGTATCTCTTGTCACTGTCTTAATTTCTAAAAAGGAACCAACTTATTTTGTCGACTTTTCGGCTTATTTTTGGGGGAAGTTGGTTCGGCATGACTAGAGTTTTAGAACAACGTATGAACATTCCTTGATAGTCGAGCTTTGATGAGGATGACAGAGTCGGCCAGAGTTCTTACATCCTCACCTTCACGATTACAGTGTTTCTGAATTTCTTTTCTTAATACATTTGAGATCCCTGAATGTTGAGAACTATGGTCTTAAACGATATCATACGAACTCTCTATACCAGTCGTAAGCCGAAATCGAAACCCAGAAAATCTGTTGATTTTCTAATTGTTTTAATTTAAAGGAGAGGACGACGCGGAAATAGAAAGACTGATTATTGCCTCTGAATTTGTCCTTTATGGTGTGAAGTGACAGGTGCTAAACGAGCTGACTAGAAAAAAGTATTTGCGAATTGCTTTTCGCAGCTGAAAGCGACATGCTATCCTTTTTTTCGGCGCTATCGGTTATGAGGTACCCAGCTGGTCTAATCGCTCACATATGAGAATCATGAGAATCTCTTTAAACTCCGTTGCGAGAGAGTTTTTTTGCCTTTTATTGGAGTGGAGCAGTTGCCATGAGGTTCGGTTTTTGAATATACTAGAAAGTGCGATCCAGAGCAATAGCTGATTTCCTAATATAGCAGTGTTACGAAACTTTTTTTAAATGTTTGAGCATGGAAAACGTTCATTGGTGGGGTGATTCAGCGATGCCCTTTTTTTTCGGACGCTCCGTGGAGGTTGTTCCCAGTTTTTTTTTCTCAACTTTTGCCGTGCGTAATCAAATCGTGTTCTATGCCTTGTCAGGTCACTCCCCACATGTTTCCTTTTAGGTCGATCGTGCGTGTTGCTCTGCGGATGTATCACTGAAGTGGTGCTTTAATACGTTCCATCAGATAGCACTTAGACAGAAAAAGCTTTCAGTTACACTGATGACTGTAATAGATTGACATTACTTGCCGGCTGAAACTGCAGAAGCTGTATGGGATAGTTTTTCAAAAATGTTTTTCAGCGTTGTGAATTTGGACATCATGACTCCGTTTATTCTACATATAGCTCGAGACAGGGGTTTTTTTTATTCGGCAAAAAAAATCGTTTAGGTCGTCTCACACGGAAGATTGGTTCGTTGATGCCGAGAAAAAGTTCTGTGTGCTGTGCAAGCGTAAATTTGGCACGTTGGAGGTTTTGGTGAAGCATGTGCGCCTCTCCGATCTGCACAGAGTAGGCGTTCAATTTTTTGTTTTTTTTTTTGCTCAAAATTTGCATTGCTTCACTGATCTTGGATGAGCTTATATCTTCTTCAGTAAGGAGCTTACGAGATTGCATAAACAGCTGAATTTTTTATGGTTGCTTTCGAGTGTTTTTTAACGAAAGCTGGCGAATTACTCTATTGCCGAACTTACGCATCGATTGTGGTTGTACTTAGCAAGACGTGTAATTTATCGCCGTTGGCGTGAGTACACTTCAATCGTTTCACAGGAATATATATTTCAAAGACGTTCAGTGTGTTGAATATCTAGGTGAGTTGGGTTTGACGTCCAGCCGCGGTTGGGTATGTTGAAATATTGGCTTGTATTTCTTCGTTCATTTTTTGCTTCATAATGGTATAAATAATATTCGTTTACTCTACAACAGCTGTTTGGATGTTCGTTGATCGCAGTAAGTGCGAGCGGGAGCAACAATCGTTGAGTATTCCTCGTTGCTATGGGATAAGTCAGGTAAGGGAATGAAAGTTACAGAAGAACCTGGAAGAGTACCGGAGGAATGCGTCGCCAGGCGATCGTGCCACATCCGATTCACCACCCGTTTTCGATTCAGCTTCCGCTCACAGCTGCACGTCTCAGCAGTATCGTGATCGTGCCAAAGAACGTCGAAATATGTTTGGCCTCGATCCTAGTGGTAGATTTTTCATTCCATATCTGTGTGGATTTAGAGGGAAATTTCTAACGTCTTTACTGTTTGACTTTTTGCTTGAAGAGCTCGAATAGGGTTATTTATTTTTCTTGACGAGACGGTTTGAAAACTAAACAGAAACCTGTACAGCATTCAGAAATACTTTGCTGAGTGGAACTTGTGGGATTCGTAAATTTCTGCCGCATCGCAGCGTTGGTTGTTGTTGCAGTTACTGATTCTTAGTTATCAGCAGAGACTTTACGCAACACTGTTTCAATTTCGCCTTGTTCATGAAGTCATTTCGACTCCTTGAGGACGTCCTTACCACGCACGATTGCTCTCCATCCTCACAATAAATCTCTTAAAGCAAAGAATGTTTAAAACAACATTTTGTTGCGTCACTTGATGAACATCTCCGAAAGTGTGTGCTTTATGTTCATTTCCGTATTTTTTCTTTCTCTTTCGTTCAGGAACTCATGCTTTTTCCAGCCATGTTAGCTAATTTTTTCCGTTTATTTTTCTCGTTGACTTTTGCTACTTTCGTTCTTCTTTCTGTTTGACCAGGATTCTGGTCATCGTCATCAGTGAATTTGTTATGGTGTCTGCCGTTCACAGTTTAAATTGAAAATTGAAGGTTTCACAAGCGATACGGCTGATGCGGACGCTGTAGATTATGCGGTCAGATCGCAAGATGTTCCGCTTGATGAGACAAACATTGGCAACAAACTACTCAAGTCGATGGGATGGACTGAGGGGACAGGCATTGGCAAAAATAATCAGGGTATCGGTTTTGACAGACGTATTGATTTTTTTTTCGGATACAACGGTTAAGGCTCGAAATTGCGAGGTCTCACATTTCGTAGTTTATAAGCCCGTGGGCTTATGGCGCTCATTGCTTTCCAGTATGTATGGTGTGCACTTAAGGAATACTTCCAGAATTTGTGGTTTTCATTAACGAACATATATCCAGGGAGAATTGTGCTATTGTGTCTTTCTGACGTATATGCGAAATGTCAGGGATGGTTATCGGAGAAGGGCTTGCAAAGGTCGAAGTTGTTAGAATGGAAAAATATCCCTTAGAGAAGAGTGTCAGTTTTTCCCCAGTGTTTCTTTTACCAGCGAAACTGTTCGAGGCATTTCCTTCTGCGTTTATGGATTCCGTTGATTTGAAGGAGGAAAGGCTGGCAAGGCAACACATTCATATGGCTTTTGTATTATTAACGATGTGGTAATGCATTTGAAGCGTTCTACATTTGCAGGCATAGTGGCACCGATTGCGGCGGAACGTCGTGTTGAAGGTGCGGGCCTAGGTGCAGCTGGCTCACGCGTTCTTCATGGTGCGAACGCTTCTCGACGTGAGCGTGCACGATCAGCAATGATCAGTCGATATCAGGAACTCAGCTAGATCCATTCTATTTTTAACGGAAATTGATATTTCTATCTGATGAGGCGCTCGCCTTATATCTTCTTTGACTAATGTTTTGTTTCTTTTATTGTTTTCATCGTTTATATCAAATCAATGTGAAGGCAGCGTAAGTTCGCTGCAGTTAATTATCCAAATTTCTCTTTTCATTAATACGAAGAACTTTCCAACAAGCGTTTTGATATCTTTTAGACTGTTAATTCCTGTTAGTTGCATTCACTGGACTGAATAAACGTTACGGGTACTCAGTCTATAGAAATTTAGTGACCTTTATTAAAGGGAAACAACTTTATGGTTCTTGACATTTATGTAGATACTTTCGCTCTTTCATAGCATTATCGAAAATTGAACATAGCACCGAAAATCGGACATCGAAAATCGAAAATTGAACAATAAAATTAATAGATGAAGTTGATGAAATGCGAGTGAGTAATGCCACCTCTACCGCACACATGAATATGCCCACCTCGGAGATAATCGGGGACACTGGATGCACAATTCACGATACATCTTAGGCCGAATTCGCTAGTTTTTCGCTGTGGTTTTGCTTCACGCCAACGTAGACGATTGAACCGGGAGAAAGCAGTCGAGGTATGCTTCAATGTATGATGACACTTATCGGCTTTCATGCTGTTTATATCGGTAAAAGTTTTCGGTCTACTTTGTACCATTTCGCTGTTGGTTTTGCATTTTCATTTCGGCTGTATGGGACACAGAAAGGCAGGCGCGGCGCACGCTCGAGTATAACATGTTTGTAACGTATAATACTCAACGCTTGCAATGTAGTACTTCAGTAATGATTGTTGCCTGAATTATACAACAGAGGCAGTACAGGATTTTACTATTTATTGCCCGCAACACTCAACATTGCCCATTAGTTCTTTAGGTGCTATGTCCCTGTCAAATTAACGTGAGTTTATAGCGCTTATTTATTACTTCCCCTTTCACTATGGCACATATCCCTGTTTTTCAACGAGTTTTGCTTTTTGGAACATATGCAATTCGATCGGGATTTTAGGATTGGTTTTCTTGTCCTCCTAGTTGTTCGGGCGGCTGTTCCTGAAGTCAGTCGTTTTTTAGATGCAAATAAAACTTGGCTTTATTCGTTTATTTGGAGCAGAAAAACAGTGGTCCGTTAAATAAACTTTGAAATGAGTATATCAAATCAGGGGATGGGTGGAGCTGCAATAGCAAATCACCTTGTTTGCTTGATCGTTTAATAGTTTTGCACAATTCAGTATGTTTTTTTTTCGCCCTTATGTCTGGGAGACTGGTTTCTTGCAGGTTTTTTTAAAATTTTTTAGCTGCTTTAATCCTTCATAAAATTCCTTTTTTTGCTCTCACAGCCGAGAAAACGTTGGCGACGAGTATGCGCTTACTGAATGAACTTCTCCCCGTAATGTACCGCAGTTGTTTACGGGGTTACTTTTTTCTCAGCGGCTAACATAAATTTAGCAAATAGGCAGCGGCTTACATTGTTGGTTTGTACACCGTTTAGCAAGTAACAACGACGCATACAAATCGTTTTTGTAAATGCTCACTCCACGTCCCCAACTAGCACATTGTATTTTTGTGCAGTTTTGCGTCGTTTAAATGTTTGACCGTCAATGAAATGCCTCCATTGGACGCCGTTCTAAACACCCCAAACTGCACACTTCAGTTTTGCGTAGTGACAGCAGACGAGGAGGGCCTTGCAATTTATAACAAACATATGGATTGCGTTAAGTTGCATTGTTGCTGTTGTAAAAAAGGTATGTATAAATAAATAAGAAAAAAATATATGAAGAACGTGATTGGCGTTCATGAAGCGTCATAGTGTAATTAGCTGCACTGTTTATTGTATTTCGTTGAGTGGCTGTTGAGCATTCGATGGCTTGACGTGCGTTACGGTCGATGAACAGCAGTAATGCTGTAGTGTTGTCTCGAGCTGATCGCGCATAAACGAATGGAATATAGGAGAGAAAAACGAGGAGGCATTTTGAATGGGACTTTTGCAGATACATTGATTTTTGTGAATAGACGAGGAAGAAGGAATGCACGAAAGCAAAGTGCACCCTAAAACGATCGTGTTGAATTTTCAGGTTATAATAGGCTGCACTTACGATGGTACCTATCACATATATAAGAATTTCGCACCATTGCGTTGAGCTTGTTGAACTAGTTTGAGACGTTCTCCCCTAGGTGGCGTTATGTTCTTACTCAACATTCCGTGTCCACATTTCTCTATGAAGACTGCTGAGATCGTTTTTTTCTTTAGCACATTGATGCACTATTTGTTGGGTGTTCTGTGGGAATCGTGTTGTGTTGTGCATCGGCGCTGTGCTTAAACGTTGTTAATACTTGATATTCGTCTCTCAACAAGATTGCGTGCAAATTTACTTTACTTACGACAAAGTGTTTATGTGCTATACCACGTTAGAAATCTCGTTCTGTTCGCCACGACCGTCAACTCTCACGTAAACAGCCCAGCGAATGTCCGCGCTATCGACGCAAGTCGACCAAGAAGCCAACGTTGAGGCGACGTGTATGTAACGTCGAAGAACCTGACCGACGTTACTTGTTGTAGCAGAAAATTCGCAACACTGCATCACAGAAGAGCGTTGCAGGATTACGACCAACATATGCAACTCTCTAACACTAGTAGTTCGTAGCGGTAATTAGCATTTTTTGGAGCGATTGGGCAAAAACACGTTTGAATGACGGCATTTGATGTGCGTATGCGCGCACGTTAGGTGTATGGGAAAGAAAGAGTGTCCTCGTCCAATATTCCACAAACCAATGTTCAGAAATTCGTTTTTGTTGTTGGGTTTAACAGTGTGCTTTTTGTTCATCGTTAACAATGAAATTGGTTGGCCGTGAATAATAATGTTTTGTTCGTATGCGTTATTAGGCGTTGGGTTCGAGTTTGTGTCGATCGCAGTACAAATTTCGAGCATCCATTTACCGCCATTGTGAGTCGCCGATAGCAGATTGTCGTTTTCTTCTCCCTGTTAGTTTACGAGAGTCTTACACGTACTGTTGGTCGTTTCTTACACGTACTGTTGGTTGTTATATGCAGCTGCGACGCCTGCGTTCAGTAATCATATTGTTGATAAGCAAGCTCGAGTTTGCTTCGCGCTACTACGAATCGAAGCATTCGATCTTTCAGATGTTGCACTTAATATGTGAATATTAAAAGTGCCCATTTCGGAAAGGCTCCTATTGGATGTTATCTTATTCATGACTCGTTTCACCGAGAAGCACGAAATCGAAACGAAAGTCTTTGATGGAGCTCAATGTTTCTCGACTTCAAGATCTCGAATTGCCTCCCCCTTGCCCTCAACTTGAACGTCTCCTGCTAAATAAATCGTGAACATCGACATTTTCTATGTCCCAACAATTCTTTTGTCCACTAGAAATTTGAGTGATTGTGCTTCACTGTCACTCCAACAGTGTCTAACGGCAAACTTTTATCACGCATTTGTGCCCCCAAAAAAATCTAACTGCGCGTTGTTCTCTAATCGAAATGTTCACTATTCGTCGTCGAGGACGGCTAAAAGAATCGCATCCCTGGTTTTTAATTAGGGGTCACCAAGCTCGGCCGACCAGCTCATTACATTTGAGCCGCGATTGCTGCTTTGTCTTTGAACTAGCTTTTCAGTATTATCAGTGCTTTCTTTTTTACGCCTGCTGGTCGCGTATTAAGAAAGTAATTTCCGACAACTCTGTAAAAGAATCGCACTGAATTCAGCTCCGGAGGCCACATGTAAAGAATGGCTCGACATTTTTTATTGCTGAACAGCTCCATGCAATTTTCCACAGTAGGGGAATTTAAATGGTTTTCAGTTGAAGCTAGAACAAGCGGCAGTTTTATTCATTACATAATACTTTCGTTGTTTGCAAATTCTTGACTAACTCTGTTCATTTAGCAGCAGTTAAGGGCAGAGACTTTCCTTCAAATGGTGGTACAACCGATCAGAAGACAGAAGGAACACATAGGAAGTCGGTGTGCGCATAAGCAAGCAACAACAACATACAAATAGTAAACACAATCAGAGCCACAAAAAGAAAAGAAAATCAGTGTATCAGCTCACATGACTTATCACCAGTCCAGATATGAATTGCAACAACCATTTCTCGTCAGTGAAACACATCTGATGACAATGGGCTGCGCCGACTTAAGTAATAGGGAATCGTTTCAGACCTAAATAAAACGGCCTAATATTTTCTAAATTCTGTTCGGATTGTTTCTTTCAAAGTCCAGTTTTATCCCATTTGTTGGGGTATGATTTTCTGTGAGGCTAAAGCTAAGGAATTCCTCAAACTGGAGACCGTTAGCCCACAGTTTATCTTATAAGCTTCTACTTAATCTGTAGATATCCACGTGCAGCAAATTTAGAGCCTTAATCCCTGATAATTTCACATTTTGAAATGCGGCAGGGTGCACTCGTTCATTTTTTATTCTTGACTAAACGAAGGAACCAAATTGCCGGTCGTGATCTGTTGCACAAAAGTATTTGGAATAGCATCGCCGGAAAAAAAGATCAGTAATTTTGAATGCGTGAAAGATGAAATTTGCTAGTTTGCAAGTTTGTCGCTTTTTTGTTTAAAAATGAACAGCGAAAATAAGTCTATGATTTATCCAAATGTCGAGACCCTTATCCTCGGCTTCAGTGAGGTTCTTATCCTACAAACTAAATTTAAACATTTTAACCATTTATTATCAGCAACTGATTCAGATCAAGATCTACCAAGTTAGTCCAGTCGCTTGTGTGAACCATGTCATCCTGAAGGTGGACATCCGCAAACGCTGTCTTCAGTCCCTCCAGATGTAGGTTACAATCATCCGCATATACAACAAACTTAACGCATCACCAATGAAGAATGTGAATGGTATGGACCTGTTACTGAGCCTCTCAGAATTCATGATAATACGACATTTTGGCAAGCGTTTCACCGTCAATAACAACCTCGCGGGATCTCCTTTGTAGAATGTTTTTCACGACAACGATTCATCTTTAGTTTTCCTTTTTTGGACAACTGCTACAAGTTTAGCAGAGGATATAAAATAAAACACCTGTCCAAACCCTGGCAGACAACCTTAACCATTCCATCCCAATCTAAGATCGTAGTACGGCGTACACAGCTCTGAATTTAAAGTCTTGGATCAAATGTGGAAAACTCAGAGAAAACGTTTGGGACTTTGTCAGGAAAAAGGCCGATTACAGCGACAGCCATTCTGATCTCTTGAACAACGTTTCACATCGAAATTTCTTAACCAGCAACACGATTCTTAGCTTTCTATATGTTCTTTGAATATGCGATAGAGGACTAGTTCAATATTTCAGCAAAATGCTTACATATGACCTAATGGAATATCGTAGCGGTCATTTTGAATCTAAAAATATGCAGTTGGATACATAATAATAGACAATTCGAACAATGAGGGCAATTTCATGAAATACAAACCACAGAAATGCTCTTTGCTTGTTGCAGTTTCGTGACTTGGTCGGCCATACGTTTGCCGTAACGACCGATCGCATAGTAGAATGCAAATGATAGAATGACGAGTGATGCACTCGCACATAGAAGTGGTAGTGCGGGACGAAGAACCACAACTGCGCCAACCTTAAAAGCGCATTTGTTGCTATAGAGATCACTTTAAGTTTTTTTTTTTTGAACTTAGCACATCGTTTAGAAAAAAAAACTATGCACAGCAAATTCGCAATAAGAATTTCTCTTCTCTTGGAGGATAGGGTTTTCTCACTTATAATATTTTGCAAGAGAGGCGCAACAAAGATAAAAGTTCAAATTTTAGGCTCCCAAAAAACACTTCAAAAAACCATCGACTATTTCGTTATAGTCATTATATTCGGTAATTTTTTGTAGAGAAGACAACGATGGAATTGCTCGGAGAATATTGCAAAACAGTTTTTCGTGTTCTAATTCGCCTTTAAAATATTGTGCAATTCATTCCATTCCTAAAAGCATTCATTCATGTCTGAGGCCGTTAAAACTATCCCAGAGTCTTGGAAGAAGGACCACGGCGTCCTATGTGGCGTTCCGCTATTCTACTTCCCGTCGCGTAATACTTTTTTGTGTTTTTTTTTGGCCAAAATTCGACGACGTCTCACTCGGTCAAAGTGCCCTAGCATTCTCTCCGTTCGATACTTGACTCATTGCCACACAGATTGCTTCTCGACTCCCCGCGGTCCAAAATCGCTTAGCGCATTTATTGCCTAAGCATAAACTACGCAAGTATTTGGTACAATTGGGCGGCAGCACTCATGGAGCACGAGCATTAGAAGTGAGCAAATAAAGCATCCAAAAGCCTCACCAAAGCAACTGTCTCGAGAATATATATAAGAACAGCGAGAGTGAGACGATGGAAATGCGATGCCATAAAGCTTCCTAGCGGGGCGAAAAAAACAACCACCGGCAAACAGACGGCAAAGTATTCCCACGAGTCCTTAAAATTTAAAGATTTTTTTATCCCGGTAATTTCAATTCACTCTTGTTTAGCACATCAAAGAAATCGGTAGGTGAAGAGCGAAGGCAAACGAAAACGATTCACTTTCGCAAAGTTTTCCCTATTAAATTCAATGTAAATTGGGAAGATTAAACTAACAGCCATTTCTTTAGGTTTTGCGCATGGATATGATAGGTGTTATGATAAGAAATAGTTCACTGTTGTCTTTGGGTCGAACTATTTCGATCTTAAACGAACTAAGCCAACTTGTCCACATTTCTTAACATTCCTTTTCATTCCTCTGCTAATTATCTTGAATAAAACATCTCACTGCGTTCAAAGAATCGATTCATTCCTGATTTACGGACTGAATACAGCTAAGCCGTACTACTTACTTCAAGTTTATTTTATTAAACTACGTGAAGTTCGCCGTTCATTCAAGGTTACTTGATTATTTTGTGAAACGACTCATCCATACGAGTAACAGTTTGTTGAAAGGTAGCTGTTGGAATGCTTTTGGATGACGTACAATAAATACGGAATCTGCCGAAGTCTATGCGATGCAAACCAGTGCGCGTGACTGTAGATATGCTAATGCGCATTTCATTTTTCACACCAAACAACCAAAACCACATTGTATCTGATACACTATTAATTTCTCTTGCCATAAAGGGCTTCACCAGTTCACGCATATTTTTGCTCTGAACAGCCTAAGTTTAAAGCAAACACAAATTGGCATGACCATTTTTATTATGAAATTGAGCGGAGTCTAAGTATGAAGCTATAAAAGATAATACGAAGAGGTAAAGTGCAATGGTAGTGTATAACAAGATGCCAATGAAAGCAACCTGTGAGATTGCGTCGTCCATGTATCGTCTCCAAAAGAAACCGAACATACTGTTAGCAGACATCAGCACAACGGATGTTGGTGTGGCCACCTTCTCGCTTATACGGAACAGCAACGTCAAAATAGAAAATGAGCACACATCAACGCCTGAGCCGGCAATGCCCGTCAGTATCCCTTAATTGGAGCTCTTTTGTCGGTCACTTTAGGTTTTGCTTTCATAGAATGTTCCGGTATTTGTTTTGGCGTTCTCCAAGTGGTTTTCCCTACGATCATGCTCAACTTTCCTTTAAGCAGTGCAGTAAATCTATCTCTGTTGTTTCTCACATTTGTTTCCGAGCCAGTTCTACGTCTGTTAAAGTCAATATCAGCTATATGCCAACATTTTCTTTGTAGCTGATGTGTATGTACTGCGATGTAATTTACTCAGCACCTGAATGGCGTACTCATATGATCTCCACACCATTTTGAAATCTTTATTGTAGTTCGCATTGCTCGTTCAGTCTTTTCGTTTACACTTTGCGCATCAAAACTGCCCAGCCAAAAACAGCGAAGCCAAAACGGGAAATGTAAAGAAGATGGGCGCTGCCCAGTCTCTGCCCTTAACAGGCCTGGAAACGGTAGGGCTCCGTAAAGTTCCGATTAAAGAGTGATTGCTGATCAATAGGCAAAAGGTGATAATCAGGTAGGTAAGCGTAATGACTAAAAAATTTAAAGAAACATGACGGAGTCTAACAATAATTAAAAAGGAGATCAGACCCCACATGTTGCAAATGATGTTAATTCACGCAGTTCAATAAAAAGTTTGGAACGTCTTTCTAATTCACTTCAAATGCTCAACGTGGCATCCGATATGAGATCACATGGCATCCGCCAACGAGTTTGCTTTCCTTATAAAGGAGGACAATTTTAAAAAATTTTACCACATATTTTTGTTCAATTTTTTTATACGAAATTTTTAGTCACCTTTTTATACGATTTTTTTTTCACCTCTTAACGCTTTTCTCGATTCGACTATACATCAAGTTTTGTAATTCTATACAATGTTTCCCGTAAAACAACTTTTACAGCACGACAATGTCTAAATATGATCAAACAATCACCGATTGGACCAATTTTTTGATCCAGTGAGAAAATCGAACGGTATAGGGAACAAATTATTGCTGACCGGTTGGATGCAAAGATAAATCAATGGAAGAAGAAAATGTTTTAAAAAACAACAACTTATGCTTTTTCGTTTTTGTTGTTATTGTTGCTCAAGTATAATCCGAGCAATTTGGTGCTGAGTTTGCTTATTTTACCTCCTATAAATCCGTTCGCAATTAATATGACGGCCTTAAAGAGCGTGAAATTGTGAATAGAGTCAAAAGTTATTCGCTTCCGTTCGGAGTTCAGCAGAAACAATGCGATAGCAAACGAGAAGAAAACCGATACAAACATCATTTTCTTTTCAGCTGCTGACAACAACTGATCGGCTATCTGCAATTGCGTTCTGTATTCTTTTGAGTGCTTGACGGCGTCTGAGCAACTCAAATAATGTAGAAACATTTCGGTAATGCTACTGATTTGGACAAAACAAATATTTGAAATGTTGACAAAGTATCCTAGTTCTTCTATTGTATAAAAAAGTTTTTATTGTTAAAAGACTATTGGGTTGATCGATGAAATGCGTTCTGTATATCTTCAATTCATTCATTTATTCATTGACTGCTTTAAACGATCGCTCCAACTCACTTTCTCGAAACGAAAACTCTACAAATAAACTTCTGGCAGTGGCTTACCACTAGCAACGAATTATAGCGACACATCAAAAATACGAATGAAATGCAAAAATTATACCTTATGATGTAAGAGAAAAAAACTTTGATGCATTTTCGTACCACTAAGCATTTTCATCGACGACAAAACCGACTCGTTGAACCAATTATTTCTCGTATTCTTCACAGATACACTAGTTACTTGTATACAGCTATACTCGACGAAATGTGTCTTGACTCAAAGAAACACACTTAAACTTTTTCGAATGGAACAGAAGGCAGCTTGTTAGTAATGGTTAGCTAATTACACTCAGCTCGTCATCGTTGTCATTTCCTTACCTTGGGCCCCCTCCCCCCCTCCCATCCTACCCCCTCGCCCTTTTGTTCCGAAACAGATGAATAAAGAGATCATATAGCCGGCGCACATCGTCTTCGGCAAAGATATTGCCAATAAATTCAAAGTATATTTATACTCAAACAAAACAACATACGCCGAAGCTGGCTGCAAGCAGCGCAGCCCGGAGAAAGAGAGAGAGAAGAAGAAGAAGAAAAAAGAAAGAGCGCAGATGTGGCCAGCGGAGAACGCATCTCCGAGACCGCAAGAATCCGTGAACAATCCACCGCGAACATTGCTCCCGTAACGAAACGAAAGTCAAAACATCTTGCGACGACGAATCTAACAGCGTCTCAAACGATACGAGCGAAAACATCGAGAAATGCAGAACAGCTTCCGTTCCCATGCATCCGTAGCTGTCAGGCAATGGACAGCCTGATTAGGAACCGCATAAAATGGGAGCGCGAAGAAGGATGGACATCGTGGCGAAATACTTCACTAGGGTACCCAGATCCTACTCACCGACGTTAACCGACCGCCGTTGTCTGTCAACCTCGCCAAGTCCCTCGACCGACCGTCGTCACGTATCATCTGTCCCAGTTCCTCAACCGACTGCCGTCGCCCGTCACCTTCCTCAGTCCCTCAACTGACTACCTTCGCCCGTCACCTTCGCCCGTCGCTCGTCACCTTCGTCAGTTCCTCAACTGACTGCCTTCGCCCGTCACCTTCGTCTGTCGCTCGTCACCTTCGTCAGTCCTTCAACCGACTGCCGTCACCCGTCACTCGGTTGAGGGACTGACGAAGGTGATGGGGGAAAGCAGTCTATTGACGTCGATAAGTAGGGTCCATTTGACCCTAGTGAAGTATTATCGCCACGATGTCCTTCCTTCTTCGCGCTCTCATTTTATGCTGTTCTTCATAAGGCTGTCCATGGCCTGGCAGCAACGGATGTATGGGAACGGAAACTGTTCGGCATTCCTCGACATTTTTCTTCGCATCGTTTGAGACGCTGTTAGATTCGTCGTCGCGAGATGTTTTGACTTTCGTTTCGTTATGGCAGCAATGTTCGCGGTGGATTGTTCACGGCATTCTTGCGGTCGGAGATGCGTACTCCGTTGGCAGCCTCTGCGCTCTCCTTTTTTCTCTCTTTCGGAGCTACGGTGTTTGCAGCCAACTGCGATAACATAGATCAAAAGCAAGAGTTGTTTTGTGTGATCGTCATATCGACCAAACGGTTACCTCGAAACCGAAAATGATTCCAAAGGTGGATCCAAATGTCGAAAATACGATTGAGTGCCACTCAACAGCGATCGACATAAAGAAAATTGTAAACGATGCGGCAGTTAAACCTTAAAATGAAGTTTTGTTAATTATTGCTATTATATATCAGCTTAACAAAACCCAAAAACATGATTCAAAGCCATTATCGGCAGCAGTTGTTCGCTTTTAAGCCGATAATACAGCTTCAGTTTCAAAGTCATTATTCTAATCCTAATGTTGCGTGATGTGTCTCTTTGTTTTACCATTTCATAAAATGGCGAAAATTTCAGCATTTGAACACGCGCTATAAATTCTGCGATACAACCGAAACGATGGTGCGCCAGTTTTACGTCAAAAATTTGTATGAGTCGAAATTCTGATAGGAAAGCTTTGGAGCATGAGGAGAGAAATGAAAAGCTGAAAGTGCGAATAAAAAAAAAATCAAATTTGCAGCAGCCCCCACAACAGTGTTCAGTTGACTGGAACACCTGCCCGGTAAGCAAAAAGTGCAGGTGGTGAGTTCAGCTAGCCAATATAATCATGGCCATTTCCGTTCCCGTTCCCTTCTAAACAAATACCATTACGAATTATAATGTGCCACCCACCGCACGACTGTATCATGAGGGAAAAATCGCGCGCCACCACGGGGCTGATGTTCAGCGCAATTGTCATTACCGGAAATGCCACCGCACCACCACCTTCGGTCGTCATACCTTAACATGATCATTTGTCATCAATACACGTTAAGGTTATGGGAGGGTCTTTGCGAGAGTCATTCCAACTACTTCAGTAAGAATTTGACATGCATGCACTCTCGTCAAGTAATTATATATGCATATAGCTTCAAAGCCATAAGCTCGCCGGAAATCTTGATCCCATACCAATTTTACAATAAGTCCATCCAAACCAGCAGCATCACAGCCTCACGAAAAGTACCTGTGCTGCCGCCCTCTCCACATCCTCTCCATCACCTCCTCCCTCCCCCACCTACACTATAATAAAGCGACCCCTCCAGATTGAAAAAATTATGCAATGAGATATGCTAGCAAACTGGAAAACATACCTTGATTTCATAAACTTTAAAAAGGTTTCTCGTATGGACGGATCAATTCCTGAATTATTGGTATTGCTGTTGAGCTGAAACCATTCCAAAGTCACTTTTTGTGAACTTTGGACTCACAGTTGCTCATGGTTTCTTAAATCGATAGCTTTTCTCATTTTTCAGAATTCAACGATAACCTTTTTCCACGCGTCGAATACTCATTGTGCTGCTATTATTGTGCAGTTGGTTCGACTTTGCTTGTATCTTTTCCGATCGGGAATGTTTCTTCGTTTTTTTTTTTCTTATGAATGCCTAATAATTTCGCAAAGAATTTACCCCCGATGAGCGCTCCAAATATCATGACGATACTCATCACATATTTTTCGTTGTAAAGATAGAAGAGGTTATAACGAAACGCAATCAACCAATAGAGGGTTTGAAAAAATACAAACGGGATTGAAACACCTGCAAACATAATAAGCAGTTGAATGCAGTTGATGACAACTGAAAAGAATTGTACGGAATAAAAACTTGTGAAATACATTCGAAAACACTGGCATCATATGTGCCAAGGTAGGGATTATAATGCTGTAAAGATAATGTTTACTGGCAGATAAAGAGCTGCTAAGTTATTGACAAATATAGATTTTGGTTAGACTCGAACAATACTTTCCTTTTTTTTTCTCATATTTATCAGGCAAGTAATCAGAATTTGATATATGCCGGTGCAGTGCTCGTTCTATTTGCGATACCGCACCCAATTACAACAGCTAACATCTTTAAAAACATATCCAAGCTATATACTTCAACTGTTGGA
>JPKZ01002563.1:31234-79529 GCA_000803305.1 Toxocara canis | reverse complement strand
CGTGGGGGGGGGGGGGGGGGGGGGGGGGGAGGGGGAGAGGGATAGGAGGAGGAGGAGGAGGAGGAGGGAGTGAGGAACTATTGCATGCATGAGTAAGACAGAGACATTCAAGCGACTTCTTTGTATGGGATCTTTGGGCTGCAGCCGGTGAGGGGCGGGAAGGGGAGGACCTCGTTTGAAATGTTGAAGAATTATTCCCCTCGCTCACTACGTTCCTTGCGGCGTCCCTTCCACAGATGCAGTTCGAAAGTAGCATCAAAAGATTTCAGCAATTCAATGAAATTCAGGCATACCAATCAATGCTGAAAACGAAATTGCTGATATGGCAGAGGGTTCTACGTAAGGAGATGAATCGTTCAGTAGTACCAACCAGCTCACGATGTACGATGCCACCTGACTTCTGGTGTGATTCAACAGAGGTTTTGACTGTGCATTTCCCTTTTCTCCATTATTGATTTATGGCATCAAAGAGACTAGTACTGAAGATATTGCAAAGATCCTGAATAAAATGCATCGTAGCCTCATTCATGATGTATTTAACGCGAACACTGCTCGTTAGCCTCCTTATGGCATCACGCTGTTTGAGTTGATCACTTTAAGAAAAAAGGAATACGCTGATCGGTAAGAAGCAAAATGTTGACATGGGTGGGTCGAGATTCCCGTTAAAACACGCGAAATGAGCCTAATGGAACAGCCACTCCTCTCAGCGCACCCCCTCCCTAACCCTTGAAGAGCAAAACATGGAAACTCTATTCTTTCTGCTCCCAGCACTTCTTGTTTTTTCCCCACTCTTTGGTACTGTGAACAGATCCATCCAGCATGACTGTACGAGAATATCCAAAAATAATCTCTCTGTATACGAAGTGAAACGAACAGTCTGCTTACAGATAACAAACGAATGCTTTGATTCGAGCAAATGTGCGCTATATAAAAGTTACGCAAGAGGAAGACCAGTGCAACTGACGTTGTTGTATGCGACACATTGTCCTTTCTCTCAGGCAACAATTGTCGATAATTTCAACGAAAATATTTGGCAGAACAAAAAACTCAGGAGTTTGTTTAACATCAGGTATAAATTATGGTTCTATACTTAATTCCGCGTCAATGGGGAAAAATCGTCATTTTTTGGCTCTAAAGGAAGCTTCAACAGGTTTGCCCTCGTATAATTTATTTAATTCCAGCATGTTGTTAATCAACGTTGCTAGAGTGCTCAATTTTTAGTTTTCGTTAATCCTTTATCCGTTACAGGGAAAGTTCCGACTAGTGAATGCTGATTTCAATTTCAAATTGCCTGACAATAAACAACAATTACGGCACAGCATTCTGCGAAGAAAAATGGTTCCAGGGCATTTTCTGTTGAATGCTTAGATGGTGTTATTTGAGATAACGCTTTAGTTTAGCCGTAATTCTTCAAAGTATACCCGAAATCTGAGTCGCTTATGGGGTCCTTGTCCCTAATTTTCAACAAAATTATCAGGTCACATTTTTTTGTGCTGAATTCTGCGACCACCTCTCGAGCAAAAATTTTGTCGTCTTTATTTTGGGCCAAAAAATGCCGGACAATGTAACACTGCTAAACAAATTTTTCTTCGGAGATCCACAAACCCTTCGATTACTGTCCACGCTCACATACCGCTTGTAGATGATCCATCCAAAATCTTGAAGCTTATGGATAACGTAGCGAAGTAATGATTTCTTTATTATCATTATCAGATTTTGTCACTTATTATTATTTTTATTATTAGTATTATTATTTTTGCTACTACTGTTATTATTATCATTTTTTCTCTCTTCCTCATCTCTTTCCCTATCTTCTTCTTCTCTTTCTTCTTCATCTCCCTCGCCGTCTTCTTTTTCGTATCCTTCATTTTCTTCTCCTTCTTCACCTTTTTATTCTTCTTTTTTTTCCTTCCCTCCTCTTTTTCTATTTTTCCTTGTTTTTTTTTCTCGTCTTTGTTCTTTTGTTCTTTCTTTCCTTCTTTCTTCTTCTTTCTTCTTTTTCTTTCTTCTTCTTTCTTCTTCTTCTTTCTTCTTCTTCTTCTTCTTCTTTCTTCTTCTTCTTCGTTCTTCTTTCTTTTCTTCTTTCTTCTTCTTTCTTCTTCTTTTCTTCTTCTTTTCTTCTTCTTTTCTTCTTCTTTTCTTCTTCTTTTCTTCTTCTTCAGATTTCTCCCTTATGGAAACGGTAAGGTGGAGGATGACGAGAAAATTACATGTCAACATGGGCACGCGGAATGCGTCGGCAACACAATACATGATTGCGTGAAGGTGATTTTACGTGATGTAATCATAAAGCAACTGATATGTGTGTGTGCCGCGGATACGGCGTTCCAAAACTGTTTCCCGTTTTTTATTTCTTGACTTTCTCGTTCCAGCCTATCCCTTGGGCTGAACCCCCCATCAACAAAGTCAGCAAAGCTCCCCTCCTCTTCCGTCCCTCCACCCCCCTCCCCCGCGCCACCCAAACACGATAGCGCGAAGAGCTGTACACGTGAATTGTAAACTAGATTTTACGCGTAAACAGTGGAACCCAGTGGATGGTTTCTTGAAGCAATAATGTTGTCGTAGAACAAAGGAAACTAACTCTATGTGGGTAAATAATTTGTTTCACGAAAGAAAGAAACGTTTTAAAGCAATGCATCAGCTTCAGATATGGTTTTGAACCAACATAGGTTAACGTTTGCCCTGGTTTTTCAGGCCAAAACAGGATATACGGGAACGGTAGAATACATCGTATGCCATATGCGTGAAGTACGGGAAGACAGAAACGACCATAGGGCATTTGAAAAGTGCTCTACAAAGTTGGGGTGGTCGTCAGCCAAGAAGCATTCTATTATGTATGCAATTCTTTCATGCATTTAAATCATTACCGACTATATAACAGTAAAAAAGAAGATGACATAAGCGTTCGGTCTTATCGTGAGGGATGTGAGAATTCATCCAGCCATCTGGGAAGTTCATTTGAGGAGAAGACTGGAATCGAAGGGAGGAGGGCTCACGAGAAATGGCGTTTTCAAACAGACAGGAGGGGCGATTCGAATCGAAGGGAGACCAAAATTCAAGCAGAATTCGAACGCAAGAGTGTTTTTGAAGGAGGAAGGGGACTGACTTTAGAAGGAATATTGGTGGGGAGGTCGAATTGGACTCGGTAGTTTACGGTTTTCTTTATAGATTACGATTTGAATTAACGTGGTAATTAGGATAGGGTCGAAGGCGACCCTAACATCTAGGGATGCCCGAGTACATCGAACTGTAGGGTTTTGTCATTCGATCTCGACGGTCCCTTTCCAAACTTACATTGTAGTAGAGTGCAGTGATGCAGACTTTCCCACAGTGATGGCGGACAGTGTGCCGGAAGAGTGAGTTAAACACTGAACCTTGCTATTTGTCAGTTTTGATCCAAAAAAATATGGCGGAAATGGAGCATTGGTAATATCGCAGTTTGCGAAACGGTGAGCTGCATACTTCCGGCGCATGCAGTATAAAGAAACCTAGGCTTAGAACAAATTGTTCTGTTGAAAATGTTTTCTCTTGTTCCAGGCAGTGCGCAAATTCGGAGGAAGGACATAAGTTGCAACTGAAAACCGCACGCGAAAGTGAAAATCTCAAACCGGAACTGAAACATTTTGCACCCTGGCTGGTGGTTAACGGATATAGTACGCTTGAGATGCAGCACTATGTAGATGATCTCGCTAAGTTCCTTTGCCGGTGGTATTACGGAGGAAATTTCGAACGAAAGAAGTGCAATATATGTGATTATGCACCGAGTCAGTGTAGATAACAAACCAGTCGTTGAATGTTCCTTATTTGCTGAATTGTGCATATTTCTCTTGTGCATCAAACTGCGCATCACCTCTCCACCGACCAAATGCGTATGATCGAAATATGCGTGAACTGGACGTTTGTTTGTTTATTCATTTGTTTACATATGGAAGAGTTCGTTTCAATTTTTTTTTTGGGTGATATGAATTGCCATAACAAACCAGTCGTTGAATGTTCCTTATTTGCTGAATTGTGCATATTTCTCTTGTGCATCAAACTGCGCATCACCTCTCCACCGACCAAATGCGTATGATCGAAATATGCGTGAACTGGACGTTTGTTTGTTTATTCATTTGTTTACATATGGAAGAGTTCGTTTCAATTTTTTTTTGGGTGATATGAATTGCCATCAGCGACAACCATTAATTGTTTGTTTAGTCGCACCCCTAACTTTCGAACATTATTTCCACAACTACTTTGCTCTCGAATCACAACAATGATTTTTTAAATTATCTTTTAAATATATACCAGTTGCATCAACTATATTTGCCGGTTACTCAAACATGCTATTATCACAGTGGCATTCGCCACTTGCTATAACATTCTTAAATGTACTATTTAAGATTTATTGGAGAGTACAGTTGAAGCGAATGTTCATTTAGCCGCTAGTTTTCGTTCCCATTTGATCATATGTGCGAATCATTCACGAAATCTACAAAGAGAAATGATGAAGAACAAGCACGGCACATCCAGAAATATTTTGAAAGTGATCATGTAAAACTAAGCATTTTATATGACCAGTTAACTGAGAGAAAGTGGAGAAAGTAATAACTGCATAACAAGATCGAAAGAGAAGACGAATCAATTTAGACATGGAGCAGTGAGCTTACAGAGGCACATACAAAGAAATGTAAAACTTTTGCAAGAAGCCCGGCAAGCTCCAACAATCGTTGACTTATTATTTCGCGAACATCCAACCCGACGTAGAGAAAAAGAATACAGCGAAAGCATTATACAGGGCTCGCCAATATATTTACTACTCGCGAGCCGAATACGGCCCCTGAGCACATTTCATTTGGCTCACGGTTAGTCCGTAAAATCTTGGAAAATCCGGTCTACAAGCTGGCTACTTCTATCTGGCCCATGACTTCTCCAGTCCTGCATGGGGCTCCACCCATGAACGGTAACGAGATCTTAAGAACAGGCACAAAACAACAACGATATAACTTTGAGTGTTCACCGTTATCAGCTTCTACAAAAATTTTTGCCTTGCTATCACACTGTTTAGGTTGGAAATTTTCGCTTTACTTAGCTGACGCTACGAAAAGCTTCTGTTCGCAAAAAATTTCACGCGCACCATAATTCAGAGATTTCTGCCCGATTTTGTTTCAGTAGTGTGAAAAATCTCGTTCAATTTCAATGGTACTAGTTCGCAAATTTTCGGCTGATTTCGTTCGCCTAAACTCGAAAATCTTACATGTTTTGCTCACCTTTTTTTTTGAAAACTCAAGACGCAATTCACTCGCCACCCTCGATTCTAAATTTTTCATTTCGCTCGCAAACTTCGGCTAAAAAATTTCCGTCTCGATTCGGTCGCTTTTATTCGCTTCTATTCGAAGACCTCACAACTCTCTTTGTTTATTCGAATACTCACCCTCCTCAGATATGCTCAAACTTTTTTCTTTATTTTCAGTGCACACATTAGCTCTTGGATGTGCTTAACGCTGCAACGCCTAAACATGCTTCTATATTTTCGATAATCTTTGGTGCCATCAACTGAACACCAAAAAATGTAGCAAACGAGCAACTTCATTGTTAAGATTATTATTGCCGTATATAAGTGCAGTTCTCCTCATTTCAAAAATTCCATAGCACAGTGGAAAATGTTGCATAACAGCAAATGAAAATTCTTGTCCAGCGACCGAAGAAAGTATCCAATAATGATCACAAATAGATGCCTAGATCGCATTTGTTGCGCGAATTCGACTTGATCCTAGACATGGTATCTGCCCCTCGGAGGGAAAAGGTTGCATTGACTTCTGGGTTAAAAGATATCGCGAAAGGATTCTTTTGCTCAAAATTACCGCTATTCTGGTCTATTACTGAAGAAGGTATGCCATTTACGCGCATGCAATACATCTAAGCCCATTTCTTCGACGACCTTCTAAGAAATCGCGCATCATCTTTGCTGCAGATAAAAACCATACTTAGTAACCTTCCTGGCTAAAGAGAACCATTAATTTTGAAATTTTTAACTATCACAGTTTTGGATACGGTTTTTTAATGCGACACTTTCAATATTTCCTGGCCAAGTTTATATTTTGTACTGTACTGGATTTCCTTGAAAACTGTTTTTTGAGGAAATACGATGTTTTTGTGTGCAACGACCGGAAGTGCCATAAGCCATACGAAATGAAGCATGTTACCACCCTATATGATAGGTAATTTGCGCGTTTCGTTTGTTTGTTTTTGGGTATTGAGCTATCGATGCTGCGTTGCTTATGGAGAAACATAAACCACGTGTGAATCTGGTTCTCATAAAAGGCGATGTGCAGACATTTTTTTGCTTTGAGCGATTCGACGCGCAAATGTCACGTCATGGGCAGATCGCCAGTATCTGCGACGCATCACTCGGTGCTGTGCGACGTGAATATTGTTGCACTAGCTCTGCACGCCCTGAGATTAGATAATAAAGTTAAATGCTGCATGTAATGCATGTGTGCGAAATTGTTTCATGGTGTGTGAATAGCGTTGCTCGCATGAGTGATATACGACAAAAGGCCATGCGATGAAATTTGTAGCTTAGACGTCAGTGAAGTGCGAAACTAACGTTTCGTTCTATATACATATATATGTACATATATATTCGTAAAGATATTGACGTTGTGGTCATATAATGCGTCGAGGAAGATGGGATAATATATTTATGCTGACGTTTCGGCTCATAAAGCCATAATCATAGCACTACAAGCTGAAAAACAATAATCGTACTTTTCCGGAAAAGGTAGTGAATAACAGTAGCGATTGTATGACGGAAAGGAGAAACAAGCGGTATATCATAACAAGAACAGCTGTGAAGAATGAAAGGAGAGAAGGGAAGAAAGTGGAGAAGGGTCATAGGTCGTGCGCGAAGAGGTTAGTTAAGGATAATAGTTCAACACAACCATTGATCCTAGGTTTGCGTGACTGTATGAGATAAGCTTCTTTGATTTTTCGACTGAGAGTGCCATTACATCGAGCAAGTATGTGAACACTGTTCACATACCTGCTATATATATAAACGTCAGCATAAATGTATTATACCATCTTCCTTGACGCATTATATGGTCTCAACTTCAATATCCTTTACGAATATTTATCGAATATGCGTCTGCGTAACAATATCGTTATCAAACATTTATGTATATATATATGTATATATATATATATATATAAAATACACATAATATAGTTTATGTATTATGTATATACGCATATATTTTCAAAATAGAAGTCACACTGAAGGATGAACGTATTTTAAGCACAACATGGATGAAATTTAAAAATCTTTTCATAATTTATGGTTTAAAAAGACTAGGTCGAAAGAGAATGATTTGGAAAAAGATGTGACCATGCGTGTGTCCGAATTGAAACAAAGTTTTCCTTATTGGATGACGTTTCCGTTTTTGCAAAACCCAATTACCGAAGTTCGGCAGCTGTGGTGTTGCTATAGATATGAATTAACAGTGTCAAACAATCAGGCGGTTTAAAAAAAAAAAAAAACGTTTGTTTCAACATCGATGCTCGGATAATCGCAATTCATCGCCCAGTCACTATCAATAGTGTTTCTCAGAAAACGTACTGCTTTAACGCAAGTCAGCTGTTGTTTCGTAAATGACAATATAAATCGAAATGATTTGCGTCAAGTAGTTCTCGATGAGCGCAGCTTTACTAATTTAATCATCGAGCTGTGCACCGAAAATATATCACTTCGACTCACCTCAACTCACCATTGCAGATGCCATTCTCGTTACAGATGCAGTAATTAACACCAATTTTCCAGCCACAAATCACGTTAGCATTTCGCTTCAAACGGTCGCAACAATGCCAACTCTCCCATTGTTCAGTGTTGAAATGTGCGTAAATGTAAGTGACATATAGCGAATAACAACACAATATATTGCGAGACAATTGCACGATTTTGCGATCGCTTAAATACGCACAATACATAGTGCGTTTTCTAAATTTTCCAGTAAGCAAGTGTGCTATTCAGCAAAAACGACACACTTCGCATCGAACAGTGAAAAATGCACGTATAACATTCAGCGCAACAAATTTACGTGCATAGTGTGGCAGTTGGCAAGCGATCAAAAGAGGCGCTCCATCGGTGGGAGGTGAAAGAAAAGCGTTCTATGAGTACATCAGCAACAATCTGTCGACGATTCCGATAAAACTGCATTTCCTGATCGTTTTTATGGGAGGGGGGAAGGGGTGGGAGAGGGGCTTTCAAAAATGACAGCGGTTCATTGCTCCACTATAGCGTAAAAAGCATTAGGTTTCTGCAAAAACAAAATTGTTAGCATCAGCTCAGTCCTAACGTAATCAAGAAGCTATGCAACAAAATTTCGCTAATGCAGGACGGTATCGCGTCCAACTTTCTCGAGCGTACTTTCTTACTAACTCGTCCCCCTCTCTCTGAAAAGCTGCTAAATTTAGTTCCATTTCGAAAATCATCCATCGCATTCTGCAAAAAATTACAGACTCATTAGCTTCATGCCCCGCGCAAGTGAGATGGTCGTGTTTGTGGCGTAAGCCATTTTTGAGTGCATGATAAGTGAAAAATTACTGGCCTTTGTTCAGAAGCAGTTTCTGTCAAAACACTAAATTGGATCATAACTAGTGCCACTTGCCAGCGACTAGTCATCGTACTGAATGAAAAATACAGACCGATGTGGCAAATATATCGGCAATGCTAAGGTTTTCGGTGACGTGAGCCATCAAAGAATTCTCCGCAAACCATAAGTAATTTACAGCATAACTGCTTTGAGCATGATCATAGTGCTTCCGTTGCCTGTCGTCAACCCTCAAATTTGATCACCGCATCTTCACAATGAAATTCAGCTCACTGAAACGGCTCATAAACATCCCACCTTCGCCGCATAATCTTTCCAGGACCATATAGTCCCGACTACGAAAGCCCCATTAGAATATGTTATTTTGCATTCACTACGATATCGTTGTGCTTGTTTCGATCTTGCTGTTGCTTACAAGACTGTAAAAGTCTTTTTCGGGAACGGTGTTCTCGTTGAGTGGAGAGAGCATCAGATATATGGTTTGCGAATGGTCTTGAAAACTTGCACATCGAATTTGCACAGTGGGTTAAATAGCTTTTCGTTGAAAGTTGTCCCGAATTTGCAGTTAGGAGCCTCAAAGAGTGATCGAAGCCGGAGAGTTGTCTAGTTTCATGAACCGCCTCACAATCTTTTATTTGCATTCTATTTGTGATTTATGGAATACTCATTAGCTTCATGCCCCGCGCAAGTGAGATGGTCGTGTTTGTGGCGTAAGCCATTTTTGAGTGCATGATAAGTGAAAAATTACTGGCCTTTGTTCAGAAGCAGTTTCTGTCAAAACACTAAATTGGATCATAACTAGTGCCACTTGCCAGCGACTAGTCATCGTACTGAATGAAAAGTACAGACCGATGTGGCAAATATATCGGCAATGCTAAGGTTTTCGGTGACGTGAGCCATCAAAGAATTCTCCGCAAACCATAAGTAATTTACAGCATAACTGCTTTGAGCATGATCATAGTGCTTCCGTTGCCTGTCGTCAACCCTCAAATTTGATCACCGCATCTTCACAATGAAATTCAGCTCACTGAAACGGCTCATAAACATCCCACCTTCGCCGCATAATCTTTCCAGGACCTTATAGTCCCGACTACGAAAGCCCCATTAGAATATGTTATTTTGCATTCACTACGATATCGTTGTGCTTGTTTCGATCTTGCTGTTGCTTACAAGACTGTAAAAGTCTTTTTCGGGAACGGTGTTCTCGTTGAGTGGAGAGAGCATCAGATATATGGTTTGCGAATGGTCTTGAAAACTTGCACATCGAATTTGCACAGTGGGTTAAATAGCTTTTCGTTGAAAGTTGTCCCGAATTTGCAGTTAGGAGCCTCAAAGAGTGATTGAGCCGGAGAGTTGTCTAATTTCATGAACCGCCTCACAATCTTTTATTTGCATTCTATTTGTGATTTATGGAATGGAATGGGGCGCGCGCCTTTGGATATGAGGAAATCATTGTTCACATTACTGTCTTTCAGTACTTTTAATTCTTTCGATTGCTGCTTTATTAATTTGATCTCTCTGGTAAGATTCTTTCATTTTTTTAAAAATCTTTTTCGCTTTGAAACTCATGATGGATTGATGACTGCGGTCGTACATTATATCAACAATACACCTCAAAACTACATCAGTTCGTGCAACACTATCTCTAACATATCGCTGTTCTAAGCTTCTAACTTGAAAAACATATAAGTGGTAGAACCGGAAAGACATTTGCTTTGTTACAAATTTGGTGTCGAATCTCGAGACGGGCATTTCCTCTTCAAAGTGACGAAAGGTGAGTAGGTCGTTTTGGGGGACTTTTTGAACGGAGAACTCAGACAGGCAATGATGGAGCTTTTCGCAATGTTATCATCTATGTTTTTACACCACACTGTAAGCTGTATTAGCACTGAGCTGTAGAAGTGGATAAGGATCGGATAAAATTAGCGATTATAGAAATGTGGATGGTTGGATTTTAGGATAACGCACGTCACTATCGGCTGGAACAAATTTATTTTGCCATTGTGCCGTTCCGATTTCTGCTTAAGCGATAGTGCTGTCGTTGGTGGTATCGAATTCGGATTGCCCCTCAGTTCTACGAAACATTTCTCTTTTTTTCTTCTTTTTTGCTTTATGTTACTCCCTCAGAAGCCGAACGAACTACTCTCAGAGCGAAGCGACCAGGGCGCACTAAGGAGCGAACTTTTGCAATTGTAGCTCTCATTTAGCCTGAATGAGTGGCACATTAACGTACGCGTTGAATCGTTGCTCTGGCGTCGTGATTATACCGCTTGTGCGATCTGATGTTCCCGTTGTCGGTTTGCTCTCGTTCTCTACGGTGAGCTTTGCTCTTCGGACGGCAGTAGTTGCTGTAGCTCGATATAGTGCTTTACTTGCTACCAGCTGGTGATGGGGCATGGAAGTACCGAAACCTTGTAACAGTCGAAACTCCTGTGTCGTTTGTGCCGGGCCACAAAATTCATAGTTTCAGCCGTTGTCAGTCTCACTGGAAGTTGTACTTAAGTTTGACCCGCATTAATTCTTAGTTTACCCTTGTCCGAATTTTTCGTAAAACAGTTTCTGACGTGATCGTTTCGTTCAGCTCTTTCGAAGAGGTCGAATTTAAGTGGTGAGACGTTTGAAGTTTTTTTTTCTTGTTTTTCAAAAGAAAATTTCTTTTGTTGTTGAACGAAATAGGTTGTTTACGTCTCCAGAATATATCAGTTTGCAACTGTTTGTGCAACAATTTGCTGTGATAGCGTTTTCGACCGTTTTATGCTTAAGTAAGCTGTGACAGGAAGTGAGTGGTGTGTTATTGATGTAAACGGAATGAATGTACTGAGGTGGCTTGCCTTTGTTTCATATATAGCGGGTTTATTATTTTCGCTTCTCTTTATGTTCTCATATTTTGCCTTCTGGGACGCTCAAATACTCTTACAGTCATTCACATCTGGTTCGTCATCACTGGCTGTCGTTTCGTACTGGGGCATCCTATGAATGCAAGGCGATCTTACTCTATACCTTTTTGCCGTGCACCAGTACCTTCCATCTTTGGTCGAACAGCTTCACCATCCATCCGTTCGTCCTGCCTCATTTTTAAGCGATCGAGTAGGAACAGTCACGTTTTTTGGTCTGTCTGTTGTCGTTTTCTTTTTTTTTTTCATTCTCCATTCCATAGCATTCCTTGACTTGCAGCGTTCTTCGTCTGTTGTTTTTGTTGTCGATCAACAATCAAAAACTGTTTGGCCCCATCACGCTTCTAAGCTCTCAGCGCGTCGAGTCAAACAGTTTTTGTCTTCTTCACAATAACATCTCTGCATCTGTTCGTGTTGTCTTTATAGGCTGATTTTGTAGCTTTATGTCTCCTATCGACGGCTTTTGCGCTTTTTTGAAGTGACCAAGGTGAACATATTGTTTGGAACGAAGTGAAGTTATACTAACTGCTTTGTCGACTATCTAGCGTGCATCTGTGTAGTGTATGCTTGCAACGGTTTGGTCCCGTGAGTCGAACGTATACTCCGCTAATATTGAGTAAATGAGTTTTTTCTTCATTTATTATTTAATTTCTTGCAGCGTCTCAAGGTTTCACCTTCTTCTACGGGGATATGCATAATAGTACGACAGGTAAAAATTTAATTACCTCATTAATTTTTTTTGTTTGAAAACCGTTCGTTTCAGCGATCGAAATGCGACACATCATCGAAATTCGGTAGCATGCTTTTAGTTTGTTGTGTACAGTTGAGTATAGTAGCGCGGCTTTTTTAAAATGCAATATTCGTTCGTTGTACTCGTATGTGCGCAGTATGCGCCTAATTTTATTATGAAAGGATAGTCCAAGCTGATTTTCCAGAGATTTATTTGGCGCGATTTCAAACAACGCTATTTTATATAGTAGCGAGTGAAAGTGTAGCTCACAATCGGGAAGCGCTCTGCTTGCGTTTTCACTTGCCACTTTAGAAAGGTTGGGATGGAGTCCCAGCTAGACTATGATGACCTATAAAAAAAATAAGAAGTTAAAATTCTTGAACTATTTTCTCAAACTCAAAGTTTGTTAAGTCTTAGATATTTTCTTATTTGATTTGAGAAAGGTTTGATCTTCTGTGCCTATACGACCAATTAGTAAAACTTTCTCCTTTCAAAAAGTATTCGAGTGATATACTTGATGACTCCATGAATGATAAGAAATTTGCAGCTTCCATACAGAATTTTGTTTCCAGACAGATCTTGTACCTCACGCGACCTTCTCCCTTCCATTCTTTGCCATACCATGTAATGTTATGCCATGACCACAACGTATCCTACAGAATTATCTGCAGCCTTTTTTTGCTCACAACTGTTTTGCATGTGACGCTCATTTTGACCTTGACTGCCTGCTCCTTGAGGCATAAAATGAATGATGTTTTTATGAGCATTATCAGAAAGGTTCAGCGAACGCTTGGGCGCTATGACCAGAGAAGCGTCCATGTTCTTTCTTTCTTTCTTTCCTCCTCCTCCTCCTCCTCTCTTATTCCTGGTCGCCCTCAGGTGAAAGAGTGGCACCGTTCAAGCGACCCACCGCTTTTCAACGAAAAAATCGTTGCTGGCATTATTCAAGAAGTAACGTATTACGTAAATTAATTGGCAAACCGTAGCAGTGATATCGACGTTGCAAGCGACTGTGAAATTGTTTTTAAGGATCAGCGGCATTCATGGGCTGTGCAGTTTGTCTGCAGTCGTTTGGGACCGGAAACGTTAAAAGAAGAGGAAAGGTCTTTTTCTTAGGTGAAACCTTTGGGAGGGTAATTAGATGTAGTTTAGCCTATAAATAGTTGTTATATCTTCTCTAAGGGCTTTTTGGATAATCTTAGAGTGACTGGGCGATTCTGTTTTGTTCATCGATGGAAACAGGTTACAAGCGAAAGATGAATGCATGCTGGCTTGGAGAAGGCGTAATAGAAAATGATTTTTGGCTCGTAATGAATAAGATCTCGTCTTAGTCGCGGTTCACGTTTTAATTCCACAGCGCTGTAAAGCAGTGCAGAAGGGAAGAGATAAATGAGATTCAAACTTTCATACATGACATATCGGTTCGTCGTATAGCGTGGAGTAGAGTTCTTCGAGTCTTTATATTCGCAATTGAAGAGTGAGCGCAGCGTTGACATCTTTTATTGAGAAAATGGCCTTATACAATTTCCTAGTCGAGCGAGAGCCTAAAATGCTCTGGCGGATGAGTTGCTTCCGAAAATAGATCTATACTACAAAAAATGCGCTACTAACGTAACAGTAAAATTAGCGATTTTTTATCTGATACGTTCTCATTACGAAAAGGTTCAAATCCCCAAAAACGATTTATTTTGAACCGGTGGATAGGGAAGGAAGATTTGTTCGATGAGAGAATAAACGAAAGTATTCCCCCTTGCGAAATAGATATGTTTTTATTGAGGTGTAATTTTGATAACGGTTATGCAGTTTTTCATTTTAAATTATATTTATGCAACCGCATTTTAGTTGAAACGAAAAACGTATACAGCTGGTGGCGGCTATAAAGATGTACGTTTTCGCAAATCCCTTAGTCCGTATTTATAGACGATCGTTGAACTGTTCGAAAGAATATTTTGCTGAACAATTGGGAACGCAGTTATGATGAAAGTGCTCCATAAGTGGTTACGTTTTTAGGGGATCATGGTGGGGAAGGTTTGGAAGATGTTGGTGCGGTAGTGGAGGAGCTGTCCCGAACGCATCCCGAGGTTGTGATGGCCGCACGTCGCCAGTTCGAAGATTATATCCGCCGTTTCTATACTCAGGTGTGTCTCTTGTTTTGCATGAGCAAAACCCCCTGGCCTCTTTCTCGATGCTAATATAGTTAGTTGGGAGCGAAGGAGTTATCCGGTTGCGGCAGCGAATTTTTCTCGTAAAATAGCCATAAGCATCGACAACATGTAAGCGAAAAGCAATGTAGTTTTTACTGGAAGTAGAATGGAACTATAGGGCATTACTCCATATTTTAAACAGGATATTCTCCCAACCTCTTCCTTCTCCCACATCCTCTGCTCCTATGCTTCCCCTCTATCTTTGCTTTTCTTTAACCTATTACGAGCAGTTATGCGTTGTCGTGATGGAAAATATGAATCTCTACTGTAATCGTTATCATAAATTTGAATGTGACCTTAACCGACGAAGGCCATGCGCTCAAAGGGTATCGTGTGCCTTTGCACGCCTTTGAAAATGTATTTAGCTGTTTATTTGCAGACGGCGAGAGAGAATGAGAGGCCTCAGCAACAGGAGCGATCTTGTTTGCCATCAGGTAGTTCTGCGAGGGATGCTTTTCACGGCGACTCTGGGGTGAGTGGAGGTTTCACTTCCTGAGCTTCGAGCGTTGCATCCCATTGCTCTCCGTTGTCGCTGTTTTTCCATACCTTCCAGCTGGGATGTATATTCATACTTCATACCTGCACTGTGGTGAGAAGGGGAACGACTATAATCGCAAATTGCAGCTCGGTTTCGGTATGAGTACTCAATCGATTTGAAAAAAAAATGGTATGGGGAGATCGAAGAAAAAAGGAAAAGAGGAAATTTTCGCAGGTAATGAAAGGGGCCGCGGACCACTTTACATGCAGTAAGAAACTATGATTCACATCTTATGGAGGATTATGAAGGGTGTTTATTCGAATTTCTTCAGTAAGCTCCTTTTTTTGCGCTTCGGCGCTATCTTTCGATGAATTCATGCGTAAAAAGAATACATGTTTAAAAGTTCCCGAGTTTTTTATTAAGAAGCTAGGAAGAAAGTTGTATTATTGTCGCAGTGCATTTTCTTTTGAAATCTTGGCCTTTTTAGGTAAGCAGTTTTTGGAATTTTGTGATTAGGCAGAAGTCCATAAAAATGGGAAAAGCGGAAGAGTGTGGACCGAAGGTGCACGACAGTTTGTCACAATTTCGTTTGATATGTCACCAGGGGACCATGTCTTTGAAGTTTCACAAAGTGTTTTTGCAAATTTAGATTCTCACTGTAGCGTTTTGGCAGCTTCCATTCCTTCAAAATTTCCGTTTGGTACAGACCTGAATGCGCTCTAGGAATTGCGTCGCATATCGTAGTGACGTTTCAGTGTCTCTTCGCCTTGAGTATACCGTCTTGATTTGTTTTGAAACGGTGGTTGGTTCTTCAGATGGATGCATTGAACGCGAATGCAGATGTTGTAAGGGAAAGCTGGAGACGTCGGTTACCTAGGAGCGGCATCGCTGATCGTTTTCACGAAGAATATCGTTACCGCGGAACGGCATTTTGTGAAACGCAGGGTTCTTGTGACGTGTACCTTTTTTTATTATGAGAATATGACGGGTATGTAAGATAAGCTAAAATGGTTGCCGATCGTGATGAATGATCCCATTGGCAGTAATTTGACAGTCTTCGTTGTGACAGCTAATCTGGTTTTACTTTAGAATTTGGGTGATTAAAGTGTAAATGCCAATAGATGTATGTTTGATGGCACAAAGAACCAAGCTGTACAAGAAAGAATCGAATAATACTGTTGGAAACCCGTTTTTCCCATCCCGGCTTGCTTGCCTTGAAAAAATCTTCTTGTCGTCGTTCACCTGAACTTGGGATTTTTCCCGCCGTTAATAGTTTCTAGCGTTTTATAGTTTCTAGCAATCCGGCGTTATAGTTTCTAGCGATTTTTCAGATTCTTTAGATTTCAGCTTGTTTAGATTGCTAAAAGATCATGGAAAAATCATGGTCAGGGTCCTACCGCCTCCTATCGCCCATCCAGCAGCCTCCATAATCGTTTGATATTTAACTCAAAAGAGAAAGACCAGTAATTTTTTATTCTGCTTGTGTCAGAAATTGCTTGCAATAAAAATATACTTGTTGCACTTTAGAGCGATGATCTTTAAAGACCTCTCAGTGAATTCTGTTCTTAACAAACTGATTTGGATTGTTAGTGAGCAATCTGACCATCTTCATCGGCCGCTGAAATGAGTTTTGCATTACTTGAGGCCCTCATTCTGCTAAGTAGATCCGAGAATGGGGTCGGGCACAAGCTTGAGGAATGGGCGCCGGCTTGAAATTCGCCTGGAATTTATAGGATGTGCTCCTAAGTAGCGCAGATGTATCATTGTTTTGAGGCTTTAACGGCGTGCGTGTTTTCCATTTATTGTGCTGCAAGGTTTTTGCTTTTTTCTGTTTTTGGTTGCCTTAATCGACATCTAGTTTCCGTGGATGGTGTTTCATGCGCTTAGGTGTTCTCTCCGGTAAATCCTCATTTCAACCATGCAGTGTTGTATGAATTAGCGGCAGTTAATGTTGGCAGAGTGAAGTAAGATTGCGATTTTGACTTCTTGAGTTGATAGTGTGCGGCGGGTGATATTGGTCATGGATAAGTTCACCAGCTGTGAATCGTAGCGTCAGAAGCGAGAAAAGAAGGGAAATGCAGTTCGAAAGAAACGATTTCTCTGTAGAACCATAGAACGTGCTGGTTGCTTTAAATCAGATCGCATTAAAGGAGGGAAATTAATGTGTTTTAAACCCGTCTGAGGCGTTAATATGCAATTTAGTTGCAGTGTTGGCGACGCGACTACGAGGGATTGTTTCTGTGGTCAAGAGCAGATGGCGGCAACGTGCTGTTCTACGCATGTGACTGATTGCTTCAGAGACGGTGATGCGACTAGGGCAGTGAGTTCTGTGTTCCCTCAACCTTCAAACTTATATGATGTTCGCGATACCGTGCTCGACTATTTTCGTGGGCTGCAACCTGCTGATCCCGTTCACAGTCTTGCTACTACATATCCAGAAGCTGCCACTTGTGGCGTTCAGTGTAGGTTTTTTGTGTGACAGAGTACAACTGTAGAAATCCTTCGTGGCTCTACACCGTTTTTTTCTTTTTTTGTTTAATTGACCAGTGTTTTCATCAATACGCATAAGTTCGTAAATGTGCAGATGTTAACAAATGAAATGACTGCGAATATTTTGAACCAACGTTTTGGGTTTTCTGAGTCATTTTCGTAGCAAAGTGGCATCAGGCTTGAGTAATTAATAAAAGGTTTTCTCGACGAAGTTCGAGAGGCCATTGTGCGATGACTATGGCTCTGAGAGCCGAAATATCCACTTGGAATTTCCGTCGTCATTTCGTTCTTTTGTGTCGGCGCACTGTGTGATTCACAAACGCATATGAACGGGTTCATCTCTTTACGAATATTTGTGTGAGAAACGAATGTTATCAACGATGTCGAAATTTCATTTTTGTGTATTTTATCTGAAAATCTGACTGGGATTCAGTGCAAATTCCGCATTTTTGCTTCTTCCCCATTATTAGTAAGTTTCCATCAAATTACCTCCGTTTTCAGAAAACTGTGCTTATCAGCGCTGAAGTAGAGCATTTCAGGCTTTATATAGATTGTGTGCACATAATCATTTCATAATTATAAGCGTTTCGGCAACTGCTACCTTCAAACGGATGCACTTTCGTAAATTAATTTCGGTGTTAAAATCATGGTCGTATTAAGATTCTGAAATTGTCTGATGTGGATGTGCAACGTTCTGTGGGNAGGGTGGGGGTGGGAACTTGCGAGAAGTGGGATGCCTAATGAAAAGTGGTAGCATTTGGAAAGGGAGTGAATTCATGAGGAGCTTGTGCGAACAGTCATTTCCAGAAAGAAGCACTGAATATGAGAGGAGGATTTACGCACTGGGGTTAACGGTTTACGTTACTTTAAAATCTGCTTTCTAAGCCCGGCTGTTATTGTCCTTTCATCTGTTTTTTTTTTACGTTGAGCCATAAAGTCATACTCCATCCTCTTTCATGTCACTGTGTTGATTTCACAGTTGCGTGGCGTTGCCAACTTCATGCTACTTAATTTGAAATTAAATCTCGAAGGCCATCATAAAATTGTACGGAGTAATAGCTAGTGACCTGCACATCAAGTTAGTAATTAGTACGACTTGCTAGCGATATTGAGGTGAGGTTTACTGCAGCCGCAGCAACGATCAGCTTTGGAAGCGAACGTCGCCTTACGCCCGCTCAGGTGGCACGTGCAAAGGAGCTGCTCGAAGAGTTGCTGAGAACTCTCTCTACGACACCCTCAGAGACAACTACTGCATCATCGATGCCATGGAATCTTGGTATGTCGGCGCCAGATCCACCCTTCGCACTTTCCGTTCCACGTTCAGGTTTTATTCGTCTTAGATCTGTTTGAGTCATAAACAAACTTGTATGCTTTATCCTGTACCAGTTTTCAGTGAAGGGTGATTTTTGGCACTCGAATGTCACCAAGTATGTTCAGACGGGGGCAGAAGTTAGCTTCAAGTGACGATCCCATCAATTGGCTCATGTTATTTTTTTTTGCTGAATACGTCGTTTGCATACATCGACAATTCCCTGGATTTATTTTTGACGAAGAGGTTGAGAGCGAGTTGTCTATTTATGCATGCTTCTGCACTGTGACTATTCGTTTAAGCACATTTATAATAGGCGAAGGCTTATGCTAAAAATCTTCGTGATTTACGGCATTCATGCTGAAACAGTGCGTACTGACTCTGGTATGCATTGTTTCGAACAGTGTTCCTCACGTGAAATTGGTTGACCATGTTTTCAGACCCTGAGGCAAATGTCGAATTTTGTCCTTTTGTATTGACGTATTTAGAGGCGATGAGTGATGTGCATTACAAAAAGAGTACGGAATTTGTAATGCTTGTCTTTTCTATCCCTTGTCCTTCGTTGGCCCTGCACCCCTTCTCATCGTCTCTTCGATATCCCTCAGAAGGTTTAGAACGTATTGAAAAATGTCGAGTTTAGGATTCAGGGTGAACACCTAGTGTTTGCAGTTAGGGTTTTGCATAACGACCAAAAATAATTACGCTATCAAGGCGTTCGGTAAGCAACAAATTGTGCAATAGTTTTAGTAGGGTCAGCGCATCTTCGTTATCGCCGAGCTGAGAGATCTGGGATTGGGTAGTCCGTTCCCTTCTCCCCCGACAGAAAAATATCGCCCCTCTCCTGCACTTCCTCTTCCTCCACTCACAAACTCTAAGACACTGAAGCAACGTGCGTCACGTTTTTGATTTTAAAAACGCTTCCTAACCGGCGATGTTATTTGTACTTTTTCGCACTGTTGTTTTTGCAGTATGTCTCGCGTAATTTTGGGCGCTAATTTATCTCATAATTTTGCTTTGACATGGATAATGATCTCTATTTTGACACAGTGATACAAGCATATTATTTTTTGACATGAACACTGTATCCTTTTTCGAAAAGTGGTACGGGTCTGGGCTGTAACTCTGAATTTCGTTTTGGTATGACTATTGTGCTGTTTTTTAACACTCAGCAGTACAGAAAGTACAAACTTTTTGGTGCAGTGACATCAATTTTTATTCTTCCACTACCGCCAACTAGGCGATTGCTGCCTACGTTAGAATCGTTTGATGGTGGCGTAGCTTGCAAGAAGTTGATTTTATCACTTCCTCAAGTGTACTTTTCATATTCCCCATTTTCCCGTCGGAAGGAGGAGGGGGAAATAACTTCTTCTTAAAGATGTGAGGGTTAGGGCAACTTTAACACTTTGTATACCTTATCCAATATCTGCTTCCTCTCTTGCTCATAGTTAGCGTACTGTTGTTTCAGAGGAAAGCGGCAGCACAAATTTATTGTCGCCGCAAGGCTATGCAGATGATACGTCGTGCATAGATGTTGCTCAGCGACCGTTAACGTCAAACGTGGCCCCACTACTTACTGAAGACGGTTTTGGTCACGATCGCCCCACCGGCAGTGCTATTATGAATCGTTCGCAGCGAGTGACGGACGATAGATCTTCGCTCGGTAATAGGCAACAACAAAGATCCTCCACCGATAGACGTAGCCAACGACCCAGTCATTATCCAGGTGATTGTGGTAAGGCGGCATTTGCCGTTACCTGACTAGGCGACGCTCTAATCTTATTTTCACTTTCCAGCTAGCTTTCTGTAGCTCGCGTTAAAGAAGATGTACAGCGTCTGTTTCTCTCTCTTTCACGTCCCGCCCCCTTTCCCCTCATCTTCCTATCCAGATTCACCTGAATTATTCGCACATTACTTGCTTTAACAGTATTTTTAGGCGTTTTAACTGAACGTGGACTGCAGTGAGGTATGTCCCTTTTCTCCGCCAATGTGGAGACAGGGGATTCAGCCGAATGCTTCTGCGGAATATGGGAAACTCTGAGGTCGTTTTGTCCTCAGAAAGTATTCTGGAGGTTTTTCTTACCTTAGCTGGTTTTTATTTCGTGCACTGCCAAGAGGGTCATACCTTTCATTGATAGTGCTAAGCATAGTTATGACTGCTTGTGAATCAGTGTATTAAATGTTTTGCTGTAAGCAAAAGAAACGCCGGTTGCAACCGATAAATGCATTTCTGATGAACGGTGAAGGAGGAGCTCACTTGACCGTGACGCGGGGTTCTGAGCAGCTAGCAGTAGTCCTGGAAGATGAGGGAGGGGTTTCTGACGGCGGCTGTGGAACAAGAATCAGAAACTTGTGAAAAAATATAAAACCCCACGGATTTAGAGGTGAGAACGCTCAAGAATTTGATGCCCTCAAATGCCGCTTGATTATTGTTTTAGAATCGGTAGGTGGGGGGAAGGGGGAGAGGGTGAGAAGATGGGGTTGGGAAGGGGTACTTGTCTAATCCCTAGTTGGCTTGTTATCGTACGGTACGTGCAATCTCGTTTGCCGTGAACCATTTTTTGTGGTATGGTGGGCGGTATAAATATCGATATTCTTACAACTCATTGTTAGGCTTTTTCGAAGGGAGTGCAGATGCTAAGATGATTTACGTTCGTTGTTAGCACCAGTAACCAATCAGTTTCAGTTCTCAGCGATCATTTTCTAATGGAGCCAATAAATTGGGCCGCTTCTCGTTGCGCAGTGTACGGCCGAGCGGAAACGTTGCTTTTGTTGTTGCATCTGAAACGTTCTGCTTTGCTGTGCCTATTCATGAGTCAACGGGTTTAGGTAAGAGCGGTAGCGGACGTAATAAAGTTGAAAGCAGCAGACGTAGTCTCGATCAAATATGAGAGGAGGATTTTACGCACTGGGGTAACGGTTTACGTTACTTTAAAATCTGCTTTCTAAGCCCGGCTGTTATTGTCCTTTCATCTGTTTTTTTTTTAACGTTGAGCCATAAAGTCATACTCATCCTCTTTCATGTCACTGTGTTGATTTCACAGTTGCGTGGCGTTGCCAACTTCATGCTACTTAATTTGAAATTAAATCTCGAAGGCCATCATAAAATTGTACGGAGTAATAGCTAGTGACCTGCACATCAAGTTAGTAATTAGTACGACTTGCTAGCGATATTGAGGTGAGGTTTACTGCAGCCGCAGCAACGATCAGCTTTGGAAGCGAACGTCGCCTTACGCCCGCTCAGGTGGCACGTGCAAAGGAGCTGCTCGAAGAGTTGCTGAGAACTCTCTCTACGACACCCTCAGAGACAACTACTGCATCATCGATGCCATGGAATCTCGGTATGTCGGCGCCAGATCCACCCTTCGCACTTTCCGTTCCACGTTCAGGTTTTATTCGTCTTAGATCTGTTTGAGTCATAAACAAACTTGTATGCTTTATCCTGTACCAGTTTTCAGTGAAGGGTGATTTTTGGCACTCGAATGTCACCAAGTATGTTCAGACGGGGGCAGAAGTTAGCTTCAAGTGACGATCCCATCAATTGGCTCATGTTATTTTTTTTTGCTGAATACGTCGTTTGCATACATCGACAATTCCCTGGATTTATTTTTGACGAAGAGGTTGAGAGCGAGTTGTCTATTTATGCATGCTTCTGCACTGTGACTATTCGTTTAAGCACATTTATAATAGGCGAAGGCTTATGCTAAAAATCTTCGTGATTTACGGCATTCATGCTGAAACAGTGCGTACTGACTCTGGTATGCATTGTTTCGAACAGTGTTCCTCACGTGAAATTGGTTGACCATGTTTTCAGACCCTGAGGCAAATGTCGAATTTTGTCCTTTTGTATTGACGTATTTAGAGGCGATGAGTGATGTGCATTACAGAAAGAGTACGGAATTTGTAATGCTTGTCTTTTCTATCCCTTGTCCTTCGTTGGCCCTGCACCCCTTCTCATCGTCTCTTCGATATCCCTCAGAAGGTTTAGAACGTATTGAAAAATGTCGAGTTTAGGATTCAGGGTGAACACCTAGTGTTTGCAGTTAGGGTTTTGCATAACGACCAAAAATAGTTACGCTATCAAGGCGTTCGGTAAGCAACAAATTGTGCAATAGTTTTAGTAGGGTCAGCGCATCTTCGTTATCGCCGAGCTGAGAGATCTGGGATTGGGTAGTCCGTTCCCTTCTCCCCCGACAGAAAAATATCGCCCCTCTCCTGCACTTCCTCTTCCTCCACTCACAAACTCTAAGACACTGAAGCAACGTGCGTCACGTTTTTGATTTTAAAAACGCTTCCTAACCGGCGATGTTATTTGTACTTTTTCGCACTGTTGTTTTTGCAGTATGTCTCGCGTAATTTTGGGCGCTAATTTATCTCATAATTTTGCTTTGACATGGATAATGATCTCTATTTTGACACAGTGATACAAGCATATTATTTTTTGACATGAACACTGTATCCTTTTTCGAAAAGTGGTACGGGTCTGGGCTGTAACTCTGAATTTCGTTTTGGTATGACTATTGTGCTGTTTTTTAACACTCAGCAGTACAGAAAGTACAAACTTTTTGGTGCAGTGACATCAATTTTTATTCTTCCACTACCGCCAACTAGGCGATTGCTGCCTACGTTAGAATCGTTTGATGGTGGCGTAGCTTGCAAGAAGTTGATTTTATCACTTCCTCAAGTGTACTTTTCATATTCCCCATTTTCCCGTCGGAAGGAGGAGGGGGAAATAACTTCTTCTTAAAGATGTGAGGGTTAGGGCAACTTTAACACTTTGTATACCTTATCCAATATCTGCTTCCTCTCTTGCTCATAGTTAGCGTACTGTTGTTTCAGAGGAAAGCGGCAGCACAAATTTATTGTCGCCGCAAGGCTATGCAGATGATACGTCGTGCATAGATGTTGCTCAGCGACCGTTAACGTCAAACGTGGCCCCACTACTTACTGAAGACGGTTTTGGTCACGATCGCCCCACCGGCAGTGCTATTATGAATCGTTCGCAGCGAGTGACGGACGATAGATCTTCGCTCGGTAATAGGCAACAACAAAGATCCTCCACCGATAGACGTAGCCAACGACCCAGTCATTATCCAGGTGATTGTGGTAAGGCGGCATTTGCCGTTACCTGACTAGGCGACGCTCTAATCTTATTTTCACTTTCCAGCTAGCTTTCTGTAGCTCGCGTTAAAGAAGATGTACAGCGTCTGTTTCTCTCTCTTTCACGTCCCGCCCCCTTTCCCCTCATCTTCCTATCCAGATTCACCTGAATTATTCGCACATTACTTGCTTTAACAGTATTTTTAGGCGTTTTAACTGAACGTGGACTGCAGTGAGGTATGTCCCTTTTCTCCGCCAATGTGGAGACAGGGGATTCAGCCGAATGCTTCTGCGGAATATGGGAAACTCTGAGGTCGTTTTGTCCTCAGAAAGTATTCTGGAGGTTTTTCTTACCTTAGCTGGTTTTTATTTCGTGCACTGCCAAGAGGGTCATACCTTTCATTGATAGTGCTAAGCATAGTTATGACTGCTTGTGAATCAGTGTATTAAATGTTTTGCTGTAAGCAAAAGAAACGCCGGTTGCAACCGATAAATGCATTTCTGATGAACGGTGAAGGAGGAGCTCACTTGACCGTGACGCGGGGTTCTGAGCAGCTAGCAGTAGTCCTGGAAGATGAGGGAGGGGTTTCTGACGGCGGCTGTGGAACAAGAATCAGAAACTTGTGAAAAAATATAAAACCCCACGGATTTAGAGGTGAGAACGCTCAAGAATTTGATGCCCTCAAATGCCGCTTGATTATTGTTTTAGAATCGGTAGGTGGGGGGAAGGGGGAGAGGGTGGGAAGATGGGGTTGGGAAGGGGTACTTGTCTAATCCCTAGTTGGCTTGTTATCGTACGGTACGTGCAATCTCGTTTGCCGTGAACCATTTTTTGTGGTATGGCGGGCGGTATAAATGTCGATATTCTTACAACTCATTGTTAGGCTTTTTCGAAGGGAGTGCAGATGCTAAGATGATTTACGTTCGTTGTTAGCACCAGTAACCAATCAGTTTCAGTTCTCAGCGATCATTTTCTAATGGAGCCAATAAATTGGGCCGCTTCTCGTTGCGCAGTGTACGGCCGAGCGGAAACGTTGCTTTTGTTGTTGCATCTGAAACGTTCTGCTTTGCTGTGCCTATTCATGAGTCAACGGGTTTAGGTAAGAGCGGTAGCGGACGTAATAAAGTTGAAAGCAGCAGACGTAGTCTCGATCAAATGAATGGGCATCGTCATTCACGTCGTGAGACTGCTTCGCCTCGTACTGACGAAAAACGCAGATGGGAAGGCAATCGTATTGTATCTTCTATTGGCAGGGTCTGTTTTTCGTCGATAAGTATTGCTGCACTTACGAAAAATAGTCCTTTTCGTTCATTCAACGGCTGCGCGAAAAGAGGTTTTCGCTAATTTTCGAGCGGTCCCTCTGATCTACCTATTTGCGTGGAAGTTCAAGGCATTATCACAAAAACTTGCGACGTGCTGCACAGCAGTTTGTTCGTTTTGAGGTTGGAGGGGGAGGGGATTTTTTTTACTGTCTTGCTCATAATTTCTAACGAAGTACTATGAAACTGTAATAGCTTGGAGTTGTAATTTCTTCACCATAAATGGGCCTACTGTAATTCATACTGAGATGTGTCCAGAATTCAAAAAAAGTTGAATGCACAAATCTGCTTAAAAAGCTCGACGACGCCGGTGATTTTTGGCCAGATCGATTCTACCGTAATTGTCAGATATTTCACTGGAGCGAATTAGTTCATGCGGTTGCGATTTTCTTGTCCTAAGATACGCAGAATGCACATTTGTTATGACACTGATGTTTTTAAGCTGGTCACTCTACGTTAGTTTTGCTGAAAGATTTCAATTTCTTAGCTCAACTTTCATTTTCAAGTGTGCAGGGTATCCTTAAACTACGTCGCAGAGTTTAGCATAATTGGCTGGGCACGAAAAAATCAAATGAGAGTTGCAAACGGGTATGGCAGCGATAGTCTTGATACGCTGTTTCCATTGAATTTGCGTTTTTGTTACTATGAAAAGTGGGTGCGGGCAGCATGCCAAGCGAGTGGCTACCGTATCACTATCCATCTATCATCTTCCACTTCCGAGTGCACCCAACTGTATGTTTACGTGATTTGCTGGTAGAATGCGTTTACTACTTTCATTTAGAGTGGCGAAAATGGTCATCGTGCAGTTCCACGCATATCGAGGAATTCGTCTCAGTCAGTCATATGTCGTGTGTGCAAACATTCCGGCCATACAAGTAGCCGGTGTTTGTACGTACGTCACAGGAAGTAAACGAAACGCAGCATTTGCTTTCAGTTCGCTTTTCTTCCCGATACATCTATATTATTGCTCAACAGATGATATCAGTGGCTTTTTTTCTCGAAGGATAGAGGTGGTTCGACGTTGGAGGCAGTTGTTTTCCTATCTCCACCGCCTGATGAAGTCAAAACTATCCTTATGTTTATTGATATCCCTATATTTTCTGAGCATAGAGCATAGTAGTTACTGGTATGTTGCCTTTCCCTACATGTCAATTGATTGCTTTGTTTTATTTTGAACTGGTAATACTTGTCTTAGCTGAAACGTTTGCATGTTCATACTGACGAAAAGACATGTTCAAGTGAAGTTGTGCCACAACGAAAGAATCGATTGAGACACTCATCTTCCATCGTCATGGGGGGGGGGGGGGGGGTGGAGATATTGCTCTATTATGTTCCCTCAGTGCACAAGTGAACGTAGAAAATTACCATGGGGGCGTTCAAACAGTCCTCCAAAATACTCTTGTTGATTGTCCAGTTTCTGTTAATCTGCCAAAGGAGCATGGCTCAAAAATGCTCGCCTTATCCGATGTCAGCTTGTTCGCATTCCAGTGCCAGAAATCGCGTAGTCTGACAAGTTCTCGTTTCCTACCACTCGTTCCCCCATGGGAGAGGAATAAATCATTAATCGGTTCTTTCCTGTACGCGAACACTGTGACGTACTGGAACTTGAAAGCAGTACATAAATCGATTCTGGTGTCACCTCTCTCGCCCTAACCCTCTCCTCGCCTTATGGAAATGTCCTAGCTGCAAATTTTGGAAATGGTCGTTTCAGTCGTTCTTTTCATTGCGACGCCAAATCGTTTTTTTTTTTTGCACACATGATGAGTTTAATGGTTTATTAGCGCATGGACTTTTGGGGTTGCGGGAAGACGTCTTGTAAACTTCAGCCGAGTTGCCTTTATTTAAAATAATATTGGGTTGGTAAGAGCAGGGAGTATAACTGTTAAGACCGGCAAATCGCAATAGTTTATAAAGTTTTATCCGGCTGCAGTTAACAATATGCCCGCTTCAGTTATTGCATAATTGCACTGAGTTGTGGATTGGGTAAAATGTATCGCGTGGCATTGTCCAGTGTTATTTGTTAAACATTTTGATTTATGTGCATTGTAAGTGATGTGAGAGAAGTGGGTGAAGAGTGATATGGGAGCGGAGAGCATCTAGGTACGTTTCAATGTCCTTGCTCTCATACTCGCCTCATTGCGTTCTAATGTCAATTCGACAACAAGCGCTTTAAAATGGATTTCATTAACGATTGTCGAGTAATTTTTAGAGCCAGTTGGCAGCTTCTTTTTCTAGTCGATCTATAGCCAGTCGACGTTCGTCTGGCCGGTTTTGGCCACTCGGGGCTTTTTTTGGCCAGTCCAGTACCCACCATAAGCGCATCATTTGCTTGCATTGGACACCTGCTCTTTTTTAATTTTTAATGGACTGAACTTCGATTCTGATTTACCCTGTTTAGTGCCATTTCTTTCATCCAGCCTAGTTCTAATAAGCATCTTCTTTGTTTTCAAAGTTTTTTTTTCTGATTTAGTCCAGCGGATCTCATCAAGCAATCACTGTTGCAGATGTAGGCGGGACAAATCAGTTGGTTAAGGGCTGGTCATTGACATGTGTAATGTAGTGATGTATGATTTAGTTCTGGTGTAATTTTGGTATATTGTAGTTGCACCTTATACTGTGCTACAGCGAAGTAATATTTAATTGGCATGGGATTGGCAACTTTATGGACAGGGGGCTTTCTGAAGCGATTCGGATCATTTGAGGATGAGTAAGAGAGAACGGCGAGTCGTACTCAGAAGTTGAAAAAAAAAGAGGAGAAGAATCAGGAAGGATGAACGTGCTGTTGCGGCATGCAGTTCGTACGTAATTTGTTCGGGCGTTTATTACGTTTGTTTTTTTGTTGTTGCTCTGTTAATCGACAGGTTTCTGGTAGTGGTAGTGTTGTGGGAGGAGTTGCTTGCGGTGGGATGAAATGGATGAGGAGATTGATCTCTTGTATGCTACTTCCCGTTTTCTCCTCTATTTTACTCGATTTTTAGAGCGTTTGAAGTGCGCGAATACCTGCTGTGGGAAGGCCACGTGATGTATCGGTTGATGTGTTCTGTGAGCGCGCTGCAATGCGAAAAGAGGTGTTTTTGTGGTGTGGAAACGGCCCTGTGTGTTCGCACTAGCGAGCTTTCAGGGACACTTTCGCTTCGAACGCTTTTCTGCCGTAGAAGGATGGGCAGTTACTTGAATGTTGCTTTAAGAGTCCAATTAAAACGTATTTCATCTGCACTCGCTCTCCTTTCTCCATTGCTGTTGGGCTCGGTTATATGTGATATGTGCAGCAACATCATCATTACCGCTTTGCTAGCATTCCATTTGTTGAATTTTATCTTTACCACTTCGTGTAGTTAAGTTCGATGGTGTGCTTTTAAAATGTCTGTTTATTGTTGGGCTTTCCTGCTACTTTTTTTTCTGTTCATCGAGCTTCGAGCTTTTGATGTCTATTTGCACTGAGTTGTGGATTGGGTAAAATGTATCGCGTGGCATTGTCCAGTGTTATTTGTTAAACATTTTGATTTATGTGCATTGTAAGTGATGTGAGAGAAGTGGGTGAAGAGTGATATGGGAGCGGAGAGCATCTAGGTACGTTTCAATGTCCTTGCTCTCATACTCGCCTCATTGCGTTCTAATGTCAATTCGACAACAAGCGCTTTAAAATGGATTTCATTAACGATTGTCGAGTAATTTTTAGAGCCAGTTGGCAGCTTCTTTTTCTAGTCGATCTATAGCCAGTCGACGTTCGTCTGGCCGGTTTTGGCCACTCGGGGCTTTTTTTGGCCAGTCCAGTACCCACCATAAGCGCATCATTTGCTTGCATTGGACACCTGCTCTTTTTTAATTTTTAATGGACTGAACTTCGATTCTGATTTACCCTGTTTAGTGCCATTTCTTTCATCCAGCCTAGTTCTAATAAGCATCTTCTTTGTTTTCAAAGTTTTTTTTTCTGATTTAGTCCAGCGGATCTCATCAAGCAATCACTGTTGCAGATGTAGGCGGGACAAATCAGTTGGTTAAGGGCTGGTCATTGACATGTGTAATGTAGTGATGTATGATTTAGTTCTGGTGTAATTTTGGCACATTGTAATTGCACCTTATACTGTGCTACAGCGAAGTAATATTTAATTGGCATGGGATTGGCAACTTTATGGACAGGGGGCTTTCTGAAGCGATTCGGATCATTTGAGGATGAGTAAGAGAGAACGGCGAGTCGTACTCAGAAGTTGAAAAAAAAAGAGGAGAAGAATCAGGAAGGATGAACGTGCTGTTGCGGCATGCAGTTCGTACGTAATTTGTTCGGGCGTTTATTACGTTTGTTTTTTTGTTGTTGCTCTGTTAATCGACAGGTTTCTGGTAGTGGTAGTGTTGTGGGAGGAGTTGCTTGCGGTGGAATGAAATGGATGAGGAGATTGATCTCTTGTATGCTACTTCTCGTTTTCTCCTCTATTTTACTCGATTTTTAGAGCGTTTGAAGTGCGCGAATACCTGCTGTGGGAAGGCCACGTGATGTATCGGTTGATGTGTTCTGTGAGCGCGCTGCAATGCGAAAAGAGGTGTTTTTGTGGTGTGGAAACGGCCCTGTGTGTTCGCACTAGCGAGCTTTCAGGGACACTTTCGCTTCGAACGCTTTTCTGCCGTAGAAGGATGGGCAGTTACTTGAATGTTGCTTTAAGAGTCCAATTAAAACGTATTTCATCTGCACTCGCTCTCCTTTCTCCATTGCTGTTGGGCTCGGTTATATGTGATATGTGCAGCAACATCATCATTACCGCTTTGCTAGCATTCCATTTGTTGAATTTTATCTTTACCACTTCGTGTAGTTAAGTTCGATGGTGTGCTTTTAAAATGTCTGTTTATTGTTGGGCTTTCCTGCTACTTTTTTTTTCTGTTCATCGAGCTTCGAGCTTTTGATGTCTATTTCTAAATTGTTTTTGCTATTTGGAAGCGTTTAGCGACCCTTTGTTGTTCATCACGTTGACAGTCGTGTAAAATCAGATTATGTTCATTTGGAATAAGGATTTCCTAGAGTTGGGGCGAAGGAAGGGGCGAGGGGTTAAACTTATTGGGGAGGAATTTTCCTCAAGCGAAAGTTGATATCATGCTAACCCAATACTGTATTCGTAATGAAGCGCATTTTTTCTTTCATAAATAGTTTGACGAGTGGTATTTTGAGGTAATGCGGCGCTTAATTGTTGCCTGTCCCANGGGCTACGTTAAGTTTATCGGTTCTAACGATTGTTGCACACATCCATCTCGCTTATATGCGTGTGCACACTGCCTCACCTCATTGTTTGGTATTGATTCTTATAAGGAGGGCGCCAGAAAAACTGAAAATGTCAACTGGTGAGCAAGTTGCAGTAGAAAAAGCGTATTTGAGCGCTTCAAAGGAAAGCATCTCCACTAATCATAAGCAGAAGACTTCAAAATAATTTTTTTTAGATGGTATTAATAAGAGCAATCATGGGATTTATGAAAAATATTTGCGGAGGCTTTGTCAGTGAGTGGGAGATGTAGTACTCACCCTCTTTTCTCCCTTTGATCGGTTTTGTTTATTTTCTGTTTATAGACGCTTCCCAAGCACAACTAGGGGAAACTAGTATGGTTTTTTATCAGTAATATGTATTTGAGTGCTTCACATCTCTGCATTGTCATTTCCTCATCCATTTTTCTCACACCCTTTGCGGCCGTCGTTCCCTACGTGGCAGCGGTTCGTTTAACAAGAACAAATGTAAATGCAAATGAACTGAGAGTCTGGCAGTAGGTGCTGTTTCTGTTCGTTTTTTGGTAAGCAAAATTAAGATATAGAGAATGCACGAGAATGTCACTAGGTTGAATGCTGTTGTATGGTTTCTGTTTCAAAGCTTACAATTTTGATCAAAAATTGCAGGTCAGCAGTTTTGCGAAAACATTTCGTTGTGGTCTGAGACTATGGACAAGATAATTCGCCTCAGTGATAGCAGTAATTTTTTTTTCCTTTTGTTGTTCTTGAAACGATTTCCGTTCTAATTCCTTTCGCTTAGTTGCGAAAGGGACCGTTTGGATGAATTTGAAAACGTCTGAAGGTTACAGATTTTAAGATCTGAATAGATTTTATTGGGCCTTCGTTGAAAACGGATTGAAAGCGATCGTTTTTAATAAGGATAACATTTTGTATGGTGGTGGTATGCAAGTGAAAAATGTTCGTATGGGTAGATGTGTTTTTAGTAAGATATAAATAGAGCAAGCGCTATATTGAATGCAGATAGGACTAGGTGTGTAATGAACAAAGTTTTGCAACGCTTACTCCAACAAAGAGTAGGATCAGAGACTTACTTTCAGTAAATTGTTGTTGGCGGAGCTTTCCAGTTGGCAGTTGCAGTCGTTGAAGCGAATATCACTGCACGGTAGAATATATGACGTGTAGATGCGAACGTATTTAAAGCCTAGATGAAGACGACGGTCTCTTAGGGGATTCACCTCCGCTCCTCCGACCAGGCCGCCCCGGTCCTTCTTTAGAATGCGAATATTACAAGGCGATAGAATAGTGGAGTAGAATAATTGACGTGTAGAAACTGGCGTAATTACAGTCGAAACGACGAGGACGCTCTCTTCCTAGGGGGAGTCACCTCAGCTCCCCCGACCAGGCAGTCCTGGTCTACCTCTAGAACGCGGATACCCGAGTTAGGCTGGGGTGCATCTGTTGAGCCACCCCGCTCCGCTTTGATTCCTTTGTGGCCCCATCCTTCTTTGTTTTATGTTCTTCTCGCGCCCTTTGCCATCTGTGAATGAATGGCTGACTTGTACTTTGAATCAGCGACTCGATGCGATTGAATTTGCAAATCGCAGCTGGCAATTTTTTATCACTGAGTACATTCAATGAATCGTTACGATCAGATTCGCGAATCGCGACAAGGTGCATTTAGTGTTCGCTAGCAGGCGACCATTCTTTGCGAAAGGGTCGATTTGTTCGCACAATTCGACGTTATTGTCGCAGATCCGATGATTATTAAACGAGGTCGCGAAGTTTTGGTAATATAGCTGTATGACCATGTGGTGGACTATCTGCTTAGTTTTGGTTTTCTGTTTTACCAAACGCTATGTTTGTGTTCGTATGGGTTACCTAGTGAAGCCTACGTTTGCAGCCTATTCCTAAGGTGACATTGTTTAGCTTCATGGTTTAATTACTATTGATGAAATTATGTATTCCACCCACTTGAATTTCTGACCATTTTCTAATGGTATGCCAAATTCTTGAAAGGTGCATATTTTCGCTTTCAGAAATTCGAATGAGGCCGGGGAGACAACTGAAGCAATAAAAAGTATATTTTAGCAGTAATTATTAGGAAAACTTGAGAGGGGAGAGAGGTGTGAGTGTTCCATGGGCAAAAATTTGAAGCCATCTCACTCTCCCTTCAACCATACCATCGTTTCTGAGCGCCAGCCAGGTAACCTATTACCGATTTGCAGCTTTCGAGATAGCAATATCACGAGCAGTGCATGTTCTCGAGTCGGGAGGCGTGGTGGCTTTGCCAACAGATACTATATATGGGCTGTCGACCACACTCAGTAATGCGGATAAGCTTTTCAAACTGAAAGCTCGGAGTCGGCTTAAACCTTTCGCTCTCTTCCTCAGTGATATCAGCGAAATTTCAAAGTCTGTTAATTTCTTTTCTGCATAATTCATCTTCTTTTTGAACATAAAACTATCAAAATCTATGTCATCGTGTGAGTATGTTCTTTCTGAGTCGACTTATCGGAATATGAATGTTGTCTTCTGGAGAGTATGCAAAAGAACATTCTTTGCTAACGAACCTATTGAAACAAAATAAATCGTTTTATCAAAATTGTGTAATTTTTGCCAGTTTTTGAGAAAAGGCAAGTGAACCCTTTTTTACGAAAAGTTTGTGTTTACTCATGTTAAATATTCGTTTCCGCATTTTTCTTTGATACCCCTTCCAAATAATGTGGGCATCAGTAAAATGTAATCATAGTCTTAGCTTGCTAATCGCTGGTGCCATGAAGTAAAGGTTTTATATATATATACGTGTATATATAAGGTTAGAACGTTAAGCACGTTACCGCTCTGGCCTTCAGTGCGGTGTTTCGATGTTACCGAGGCAATCGCACGCCGAGCACAGCCATCCCTTTGGCTGTTTAAGCTTGTTGTTAATCACCCGCTGGCTGGGCTGTCAGTGGCATGGTGGGAAACGGCCGGGAATCGAACCCGGGTCTCCCCGCACGCGAAGTGGGGGCTCTACCACTGAGCTACTGCCTCCCACACACGTGTTTTTATATATATGTGTGCATATATATATATACATATATATATATGTGTACATACATATATATACGTGTATATGTTGATGAAATACGGAGCGTACCGTGAATACACAGTCGCGCACTTGTTGTAGCCGAAAAAAACATGGTCATTTTACATGGTATTTTGCAATTTTCGCCTCTTTTCGCATGGGAGCATGGACCCATGCGGCGTGACCCATCCTCAACTCCAGCCGCATACTCTCCTGCCCCTCTTCCGTTCCACTTGTGTACTCTATCTTGGAGCGGCTGCATACTTATCTTCCTTCCCTTCCTACTCTTCTTTCGGCTCTCCCCTCCTTCTCCTCTCCTCCAAAAAAGTGCAAAAGAGAGGGGGAGGGGAAGTTTTGCGCATATACAATTGCAATTGTTCCAGGATTTGCAAATTTTAAGAAAATAGTTGAATTTGAACGCTGTTCACTGCCCAAAAAGTTAAACATTCTGGCTGAATTGTGTTTCTGGAAGATGCTGGTCTGGAAGAGGACATTTTTAAATTGCTAGTCTTCAGACAGCTAAAAATGATATTTACGTTTTTTTACAACCTTCATTTACTGCTCGAAATCTGAGGGAGAGGAGTGGGAAGGCATACATGCCTTTCTTAATGTACAGATGATTTCTAAACATGCACAAACTTAAAGATGGGCAGTCGTAACAGTAGATAAGCGTACAATCGCCCGTCTTCTGCCCGGCCCGGTCACACTTGTATTCAACCGATCGACGTTGTTGCCCGCTGATTTCAACAAGGAGCACCGTACGATTGGTATTCGTATTCCGGATCACGATTTCGTTCGCGCAGTCAGCCGACAACTTGGTGCCGTGCCAATTGTGCAGACCAGCGCTAATTTATCCGGCGCGACTGAAAATCCGGTCTCAATTCAGGCAACTTTCATTTTCTTTTGAAAGGAGGGGTGAGATGACAATGCGACAGGGTGGGAATTGCTAGTTTCTTCTAAGAATATTGTGAATGGGATGCAAATGAGGAATTTTTTTCCTTTTATATATTGCTACCACGCTTTTTCATTGAAGGATTTCGAGGAGCTATGGCCGAATGTGGATCTCATAATCGATGGCGGCGTCTTAAAAGATCCTACAGGGGAGGTTTCTCGGCAGGGAAGTACGGTGGTGAATCTGTGTATTTCAGGCACTTACAGTATCATTCGTGATGGTTGGTAAGCGCTTTTCAGTTCATTTGGCACCTCTTCCATCCTATTCGTTTCACTCCCAATTATAATTTTTTTGATCTTCGGCATTTTATTTGACTGGAGGGGCTACAAATTTGGCGTTGTCTGCATGTTTCTAACTTGTCCATGAAAAACTGAAATCAGTCCGACGTCATCTTTATGGGTCCGTTTCTTTTCTTCCATGCTGTGGTCGCACTTTTCACTCTTTTCTCATTTTACTCTTTTCTCGTACTTCGCCCAGTTACCAGCAGTCCAAACGGATATTGCTCGTCTTCATCACTAAGGTTGGAGTCTTCCCTCTTGCTGTCCAAGGGCTGCGCATATGTGGACTGCTGTAGCTCTTTTACCATATCCTGATCTCCTGAAAAGGAAAAGATGCAGGGGGCGATGAGGCTCCAAGCGTATTCATTAATATTGTTGCTGCATGGGCCATTTATCTGCCTTGCGTTTTAATCGATTTTTAATTTGATGTATTTAATCCATTTTGATTTATATTTTAATATTTTAGTCGATAATGGCCTACAATTGATTTGTAAGCCATTTATCTTGATTAATCTGATTTTTTATATGTTGATTTTATATGCTACGCCTGTCAAACGTTTAGCTAATACGCGGAAATAACGAAAATTTAGACGTGCAGATTTTGACCGCAGTTCAATTTTTTATAGTTCTCAATAGCGCTCAAGCTTTAAGAGACTTCCCGTACGTTCATTTTAGTGTGCGTTATTCGACAGAGGCAAAGCTGAGGGACTGTGGTTTAACAGCAATCTGTGATGGAAATTTATCGTTGCGTTGACAGTTGCAATGCGGTACTGTATTTTGCTTCGTTTCATTTCTTCAGCGAGATGTTGTTATGATTTTGTGTATCTGATTTCTCGAATCTTCTGTTCAAGAATGGTCTTTTTTGGAATGAAGGTTTTTCTGATCAAAAAAAGGTTTCGTATTCAAGAAGGGTCCCGTATTCAAAGAAGTACAATTGATTTTAAGATGCACGGGCCAAGATTTAGAGAGGAAGAGAGGCGGGAATGACCAACCTGAGAAATAACTAAGCGAAATGAGGAGAAACTGATCTAACATGAAGGTGCACATATTTACCTTCATCAGAAACCATTTTAACGCTTTGTTCGCACGCGCTTGTTTCACTAGTTAGCACTTTTTTTTTTTGAATCGCTGCTTGATGCGAGCAGCACTGAACATAAGCCAAGCTAAATGTGGACGTAATAAATTTATTGTTATTTTTGTTAACTGCTTTTATTGTTATTTGAGAAGCATGCGCCTTGCAATCTCATTCGGCTCAATCTATATGTCCTTGACACACAGTTTTGGTGTAGTACATTTTATTCAAAAAATAATGGCTTGCATCAATCCATTATTTTTAAAGTAGAATGAATATTGGAATAAATTATTTTTAGAATATTTGAATAAAATTCATTATTGCTCGGTTTGCGCCAATGTAGTCAACTGCTACTGACAAATCAAAAACAGCCGAGTGATTCTTTCAGCAGGCACAGCCGTATAAACCAAGAAAGTGAAAGTGCTTTATGACTGGGTGGATTTCAATAAGTGCAAATCAAAAAGGGTTTCCGAACTTACTGGAAATTCTGTTGGATTATTAGTAAATGATTTTGCGCCATACGACATATCAGAACTAACTTTTAAATGTTCAGTTGTTGAAATGTTTCAAGTGTGGCATGTTCTCAGTTGTTTACTGTGTTATTGTATGTCGGCACTAACTTGACGCGCATCGAAATGGACAATTCGCTCGAGAAATTTTGGACAACTCAAAATGGCCAAGTAAAGTTCTACTTGTTTGTATTTGTGCAGATGTCGACAAATGTAAGGTTTCTATCGCTTTGAAGTTGTTGGCAGTGGAAAAATGTTGCATTTGCACACATAAAGACTTTTTTTTCCAAGTATAGTTCATTTTTATATGAAGAAAGGTTGAATGGGAATTCTCATTTGTGTTTACCGAGCAAAGGGAGTCGATGTGGTATTTGAGATTACATTTCTAAAAAATAATTAGAAATGAGGCTTCAACAACAGGTTTACCAAGCAAGTAAATTTTATTTATTTTTTTTTTTTTGAAAATAATTACTGCGGTGCAGTATCATTTGACGCTCAAATGCGCAAAGTTTCATAGAAGTAAACTACACCATGTGGTGGTATATCGATAGGTTTTTCTCAACGAGTCCCAAGAGTGTCATGGGATGCATGTTTATTAGAGTTGTTGACTCGTTTTCGTAGGTTCTGCGGAAACATGATGGTTTTTTTTTGTTTGGTTTTTTCTAGAAGTTTGATATCGCATGCATATTGGGTGAAGTGCAAAACCGCGGAAGTCATTCAGCATCATTGTGTTTTCTTTTTGTAATTGTCAAGAGCAGCAACTTGATTTTTCGGCTTCAAATATCCTCGTTCGTTTGCTATCTGCGGCGAGCGAGCTACCGAGTTTCCGCACGTTGCCATCCCGTTGAAAAACAGGTATTTCATATTGACCCTGCTTTTCGATTGCAACTACCTGAAAGTTTCATCTTCTCAATATTTGCCATCACTTCCCTAAAGATTTTGGCGCAAATGATGTGGCAGTTGTAGTGACATGATGTGATGCGTATATGATTAAGTAATGCGAGCATCGATAGGATGAAAGAGTCATTTTGGATAATATTATACTTATTAAGAAAAGAAAATCGTAGTCGACAATAAATAGTAAGGAAGCAGCAGAAAACATTTTTAACTGGATATGTCTATTAGATTACTGCGTAAATGCTGTAAACGACCAACATTTTCTCAGAGTTTAACAAACGAACAGAACTGTCATCCAGCTAGTGTTGTGTCGCAATGGACAGATCACTATCGATAGCACCGAAGATTCCAGTTCATATTTCTATGTCAGCCATGCCACCTTAAAGGTTATCGTGAGCAGTGTGACAGATGTAATATACGTGTTTACATTTCCCTCACCAAATAAACAAAATCAACCGGAGTCCTGAAATGAAGCTGCAAGAACGAGTTCATGCTGGAACCACCGGATGTCTTGGCGACGTAGCGTGTACCGCCCTGATTTGCTTTTTCACAGCAAGACGTTTGGGCACGTTCAGCCTGTTGTGTTCATACCAAACAAAGAAAGCATAGAATGAAGACAGTGAGCGCTGCAGCATTGAAGCTTTCCTTATTGATCGTTAACACATGTGTAGTTCGGAAAGGGCTTTTGTATACATGCTTACTGGAATGTGCTCTGATGTATTTGACTTAGTTATGCAGAAATGAGGACTTCACCTACACGCATTATTTCGTAGTGAACGAGAGCCGTGCTGATTACAGTGTTTTATATGGGAGCTGTAAAATATGAAATTCAAAATTTAAAATTTAGAGTTTGGAAGACCGTCAAAAGAGGCTTTAAAATTTCATTGCTTCGATAACCTAATATGTGATTTTTAAAGTTCCCTTAACGTAGTTCATCCTTTAGGGGGATTCCTAAGGTGAGACGCATACATGCTTTGGAATTTTTTTTTCAGTTTGTTTTTGCCATAATTTTGGAGAGAACTGATCGGAATTAAAAACGAATCCTACGTGCTGTGCGAGGAATCTGAACGATTCTTCGATACCGATATTGTCCTTCGCGGATGTACGAAATGCACCAATAAAGGATTCTTTTTTGCAGCTTTCGGCTAGCATCTCATCTGTTACGTTGTTTTCGATGTCGCACTAAAAAATCAAAACCATCATGAATACTAAATCAAAAATCAATATACGAACACAGCGATCAAAAACTGGGGAGTACGGAAAAATGTGCTCAGGATTTTCTTTAAACAAACTTACGTGCTCAACCAACTGAGAGAGATGTTAGTGAGTCGGGGTTTACTATTAGGCTTAGAGCATTTCAGGCAGAGAACAGTTCTGAAGTAAGGTTGGGTATCCGTCTTGGAAGTGTCGAAGATTTAGTAAGATTGGAAAAAAATGTAGGCTGTGCTGAACAGCACTAATGGCTCAGGTATTTGGATTGTTTAATGCACACAACCTTGGAAGGGCGACGCATTCGGAGTTGCGACTTCGACAGACTTTTGAGGCAACTCATCGTGATATTTTCTTTTTCAGGGATTTTTGGCTAACAAACCAACACGCTGTACCCGCTCATGGAACTGTCAATGTGAACGACTCTTAGCAAACTGCCCAGTCAACTCGACACAGCCTTTACCACGAACGCGATCGCTTTTACTTTTATGAACCATTGAGGTTCTGGTAAATTATGGCAGTTCGACCTCCACAATCGGAGTTGCTGTATTAACCGTATTACGGTGGTGAAGATGCATTAGGGAAGTCTCTGTTCTTTTTCGAATTGCGTCTTACACCGACTGCCTATTGCTGTTTTGGCGTTTAGCGCAGTGCATAAACGATTTCACTTATTTTTCTGTTCTTAGAATTGCGCGCGGGAGGCAGTCTGACCTGCTAACCTTTTATGCGTTAGTGATTGCGACTTTATCTAGGTCATATGGAATCACATCTGCATCGTTCAGATCTTGAACATGTGGTTTTCGGAACCACTTCGGACTTATGCAGTTCTCAGTTTAAAAAGCAATTAAGTGCGGGATTTGGAAAAAGGATAACTCATCTGTGTCGCACCTGGTTGCCGTGGTGCTTCTATTCATCTGGTTGTTGGTATGAGCTTTTTTGCGAATTCTTTTTGCGTGCATTAGCTAGAATTCAGCCGGTGGGCCGGGCCACTTGTGGATTTCCAGACTAATGGATGCGCTTAAGAATATGACCATTTGAATACTGGATTCAAAACTCTGGAAATGTGTCGTTTCCAACTAGATGCTTCTGGTCATGCAAAAAGGCATTCAACGTGACGTGTTACCTTGTTAGCGACGAGTACAGCGGGTACGGGTTTACCATTCGCCAGTGTCACCTTGTTATCCAAATCGGCCTTCCATCTCAGCGCCCCCTCGTAGGTGGCCTTCCGTGTCGAATCAACTACGATCAATGCACCATGCGCATCTTTGTAATAAACACGGGTCATATTTCCGAAACGATCTTGACCTAAAAGTTTAAATTTTGGAACGTACTGCTGATTCCTCGAAATTTTTGTGTATGAAGGACATACGGCAGTTCTAATTTTTAAAAGCAGTTGTACCAGGAAATGTTTATATTACCACAGTTTTTATGTTAATGCGCACATAATTTTTATGTCTGTGAGTTTTGCAAAAAAAGAATGTATATCGATAAAATTCGCCCACTTTCGCCACAAGTTAGAAAAAGGATTGATTGGACTAATCCATACTTTGTTCTTAAAAAGATATTTTGGCTGGTGAAAGGATTGTCCGTTTATTAAGTGCATAGTTTTGATTCAGCAGCGTAGGAAGAAACTAATTTCTTTAAGGCAAAACGCTGCTTATCACAGCCATGAGAACTGTTACTCGTCTTAATCCAACGTTTTGACCACTCCTAGTTGTTTGAGCGGCGGTCATTTGTTGTTCAAATGGTGCTATCTCTGTGGCTTTTAAATTACGACGCGTTACGTGTTACGTGAAGTAGCGAGCTTTAAACTTCGTTGTTGTTCGCGCAAAAAAGGTTTGTATCAGTATTCTTCAGTGCCCAAAGTTTCTAAAGGATACGTACGCTGCGATGCGAATTGCACTGCTTCTGTTTCAAAATGAGGTCCCCAGACTCAATATTAATGTGAATGGTTCATTTGAATGACGGTTTCTGCTCACACTGAGAGGTGCTTAGAGTTTTCCGTAATAAAAAATCGAACGATTTAACAGTCCATATGCGATGTGATGATGGAAAAACGTTAAGTGATAAAGGGTTAAATATGCTGTCAAAGTAATGAGGAGGGACTTTTGCCTGATTAGATAAATATTCGTTTTACGTCTTTCATGCAAATTTTACTAAGCTGTAAACTGAAACGACTTTGGCATATTGATACCTTTAACTTTTCCTTTAAAAAATTTCCATATCGGGTCATATTTCTCTAACGAACAACGCTATGAAGTTCGAATCCTCGTACGATCCCCATCTTTATTAGCGCGTTGTGGATTTCACGTAACAACATACGGCGCTCCACATATAAGGTGGTGATACTAATGTTTCCAAATCCGTAACAACGAATATTGCCCTGACCCCGTAGTTTACAAAATACCCCCCTAATGATCGTTTCAGCTATGGTGCAGGTGGTGCATCTAACGAACTATAGAAAGTATGCACCTGATATATCCCATATTTGCAATCTTAATAAAGTATCCACCTCCCATACGAGCACCTTCATCGCAAAGTCGACACCAACCTGCAACTAAGGAACCTGTTATTGAAGTCACATTCGGTTTGCAAGCATTGCCTTCCATCGCGTCGCTACCGCTTGAATCGTTATTTATTGGGAAGTCGGCGAAGAACGCTTCAGACTACAGCTACAGTAATCTTGTCCAGATGCTCTTTGTTCTTTTACTTCATTTTAATCTGTAACTGTAGTAATCCGGTCGTTATGCTTTCTCTTCGTTTACTACCCTCCAGTAAGAAGCTATAATGATTTGTCTTAACAAATTTTTTTCAGTTATTTTCATCATATAGGCGAACGACGACGATCGCTTTTGAATCAATTGCAGCGGCCATTATGTGCCATTAACTTATAGAATAATGGCAGCCGATGCATTTGGCATTTGGTGGTATTGCTCTAATTGGAAATTGAAATTTGGCATGCAAATTGGCTCTAAAAGCAAATTAGCAAATTTTTTTGAGCAATTGAAATTACTTGACTCGAAGAAGTTTGTGGAAGGCGGTTCCTTCAGCAATTTTCAGAGGTCAGGCCTGTCTTCAAAGTTATTTAAAAGGAAGCGACTGAATAAATAGTTTCATGCAACAGTAGTTCATCTCGGAATTTTGTAGTTCAACTTATTGTTCGCGTGATTTTCTGCGATCTCGCATGATTTTATTGTCAAAGTTAATAATATGATGGTGACGGCGGGACGGGGTGGGCTGAGATGGAAAGAGGTGGTGTGCTGGGAACTTAGATGTTGTATTTCCCATTCGAAATATTGTGAATTATATGGTAAAAGTAGTGGCTGTAGTCATAAATGGCGAGCGTGGTGTAGGGCAGTAAGAGGTGTGGCGGTTAACAATTCATGTAGGGTGCGGTTTTCGTTGTTTTTGTAACGAGAAATAGCATAAGATTTGTGGGAAGAAGAGACAGAAGGGAAACTGACCGTAGCCTTATAGTAGTGATTAAATAAGTTGTGAACATAGCGACGAACGATCGAAGATTTACCCGTGCCTACATCACCGATCACAAGTATCTTCAGCAATAGCTGCTTCTTCGTTGTGCACATTTGTGCGCTTGACGATTCACCCTGAAACTAACACCTAGCTTCAAGCTGAGAAGTTTCTGTTGTGAAGTTTCACGTTAAAATCCTCGAAACAATAGACCTGTGATTGATCAAATATAACTAGATAAGTCGAACAGTTCTTTACGAAAGATGGCTGATATTAGATGGAGTGATCTGACGGAGTTCTATATATGAAGTCCATCGGAGCGATTATCAAGCACTAACGTTTTATTACACCAGTGAAGGTCGTTTGTACAGCAGCAGACGTAACACTTGCTTTTCTCACTCGCAAGCTTCGAGGCTGGAATTTGGGCACTGCACTGTTATATTTCCTCTGCAAACGAGGTCAACTTATGCCAGTAAAATTATGGTGCTGCTTTTCTTTCTCTGTTACTGTCAATGCATACTTAATGGTAGCCATATGCGAATTATTAAAAATGGACTGGAGATTCACCTGTGATACAGGCATTCCTATTTCGCCACCACTCACAGAGGGATTCGAAGGAGTTATTCGGCAGATAGTTGGATTTTCAATTTGTCACTCACTGACCTGAAAATTGAAGCAAATTTTAGTCAGGAATGGAGATCAGCGCTCAAGAGGCACATGCAGCACAACAAGACGTAGATTCGCACGAAAGTATACGTTCTCTGGATGGCACATCTAAAGCCACATGGGGTTAACTCAGTCGAGATTAGCTTAACTCACACGTGATCACATTTAAAATTGTCGGACTATCCGACATGGAAAACATTGAAAGCATTTGGTGAGTTCACATTTCACTTGCATACTTTACGTATTGTATGAAATTTAATCATACCTCAAGTGGCGAAGCAAAATTTCGGATGAAGCTATTTTATGTGATCGAAAATCATGGTCCGTGTGAGGACGCCTCCAAGTCTATGGAGATATGAGAGAATAGTGAGGAGTGGGGGCCTTAGACGGAATAGTATTATTCCGCGATACTACTTCGCAGACGAAAGAGATTCTTACGTGGTGACAATACCTCATCGCTGAAATTCACTGTAAGGAAAGATAGTGCTATTTCGTTATAAATGAGATGGATTCGCAGTGGGATTGAAAGATGACTGCAATCAGCTACAATTTGGCTGGTGATGAACAACGGCGTCATTGCCTGATTAATATTAGTACTCGTTTTCGCAACTTCGTACATTTTACTCAATTTTGCGGTTATGTTTTGTTAAAACCAACAAATCCTTAGAAAATTCAACCAAGTTGGTGAATGGAGAGGATGCAGAAGTGGGAAGGTCGCCTAGTCCGCTCAGAATAGACAGCAAAAACCGATGAAGATATAGCAGCCGGGAAATTCACCAAGTGCTTTAATATGCAGCTGCAAAAAACAGCCCATGGCTAATGCGCATCAGCTTTACGTGTGCGAAAATCATGAAGCAGTATACGAGTAAAAACGGTCTCATACAAAGTCATTAAATTCCAGAGTGCGCGGATGCTGTACCATTCAGTGTGCTGCATTTACTGCAGGCAATACACACCAGTAATGTATTTATTTTTCTTTGTGTTATTCCTAATAGCAGTATCCGGCTACTAATGTTTCCAAATCCGTAACAACGAATATTGCCCTGACCCCGTAGTTTACAAAATACCCCCCTAATGATCGTTTCAGCTATGGTGCAGGTGGTGCATCTAACGAACTATAGAAAGTATGCACCTGATATATCCCATATTTGCAATCTTAATAAAGTATCCACCTCCCATACGAGCACCTTCATCGCAAAGTCGACACCAACCTGCAACTAAGGAACCTGTTATTGAAGTCACATTCGGTTTGCAAGCATTGCCTTCCATCGCGTCGCTACCGCTTGAATCGTTATTTATTGGGAAGTCGGCGAAGAACGCTTCAGACTACAGCTACAGTAATCTTGTCCAGATGCTCTTTGTTCTTTTACTTCATTTTAATCTGTAACTGTAGTAATCCGGTCGTTATGCTTTCTCTTCGTTTACTACCCTCCAGTAAGAAGCTATAATGATTTGTCTTAACAAATTTTTTTCAGTTATTTTCATCATATAGGCGAACGACGACGATCGCTTTTGAATCAATTGCAGCGGCCATTATGTGCCATTAACTTATAGAATAATGGCAGCCGATGCATTTGGCATTTGGTGGTATTGCTCTAATTGGAAATTGAAATTTGGCATGCAAATTGGCTCTAAAAGCAAATTAGCAAATTTTTTTGAGCAATTGAAATTACTTGACTCGAAGAAGTTTGTGGAAGGCGGTTCCTTCAGCAATTTTCAGAGGTCAGGCCTGTCTTCAAAGTTATTTAAAAGGAAGCGACTGAATAAATAGTTTCATGCAACAGTAGTTCATCTCGGAATTTTGTAGTTCAACTTATTGTTCGCGTGATTTTCTGCGATCTCGCATGATTTTATTGTCAAAGTTAATAATATGATGGTGACGGCGGGACGGGGTGGGCTGAGATGGAAAGAGGTGGTGTGCTGGGAACTTAGATGTTGTATTTCCCATTCGAAATATTGTGAATTATATGGTAAAAGTAGTGGCTGTAGTCATAAATGGCGAGCGTGGTGTAGGGCAGTAAGAGGTGTGGCGGTTAACAATTCATATAGGGTGCGGTTTTCGTTGTTTTTGTAACGAGAAATAGCATAAGATTTGTGGGAAGAAGAGACAGAAGGGAAACTGACCGTAGCCTTATAGTAGTGATTAAATAAGTTGTGAACATAGCGACGAACGATCGAAGATTTACCCGTGCCTACATCACCGATCACAAGTATCTTCAGCAATAGCTGCTTCTTCGTTGTGCACATTTGTGCGCTTGACGATTCACCCTGAAACTAACACCTAGCTTCAAGCTGAGAAGTTTCTGTTGTGAAGTTTCACGTTAAAATCCTCGAAACAATAGACCTGTGATTGATCAAATATAACTAGATAAGTCGAACAGTTCTTTACGAAAGATGGCTGATATTAGATGGAGTGATCTGACGGAGTTCTATATATGAAGTCCATCGGAGCGATTATCAAGCACTAACGTTTTATTACACCAGTGAAGGTCGTTTGTACAGCAGCAGACGTAACACTTGCTTTTCTCACTCGCAAGCTTCGAGGCTGGAATTTGGGCACTGCACTGTTATATTTCCTCTGCAAACGAGGTCAACTTATGCCAGTAAAATTATGGTGCTGCTTTTCTTTCTCTGTTACTGTCAATGCATACTTAATGGTAGCCATATGCGAATTATTAAAAATGGACTGGAGATTCACCTGTGATACAGGCATTCCTATTTCGCCACCACTCACAGAGGGATTCGAAGGAGTTATTCGGCAGATAGTTGGATTTTCAATTTGTCACTCACTGACCTGAAAATTGAAGCAAATTTTAGTCAGGAATGGAGATCAGCGCTCAAGAGGCACATGCAGCACAACAAGACGTAGATTCGCACGAAAGTATACGTTCTCTGGATGGCACATCTAAAGCCACATGGGGTTAACTCAGTCGAGATTAGCTTAACTCACACGTGATCACATTTAAAATTGTCGGACTATCCGACATGGAAAACATTGAAAGCATTTGGTGAGTTCACATTTCACTTGCATACTTTACGTATTGTATGAAATTTAATCATACCTCAAGTGGCGAAGCAAAATTTCGGATGAAGCTATTTTATGTGATCGAAAATCATGGTCCGTGTGAGGACGCCTCCAAGTCTATGGAGATATGAGAGAATAGTGAGGAGTGGGGGCCTTAGACGGAATAGTATTATTCCGCGATACTACTTCGCAGACGAAAGAGATTCTTACGTGGTGACAATACCTCATCGCTGAAATTCACTGTAAGGAAAGATAGTGCTATTTCGTTATAAATGAGATGGATTCGCAGTGGGATTGAAAGATGACTGCAATCAGCTACAATTTGGCTGGTGATGAACAACGGCGTCATTGCCTGATTAATATTAGTACTCGTTTTCGCAACTTCGTACATTTTACTCAATTTTGCGGTTATGTTTTGTTAAAACCAACAAATCCTTAGAAAATTCAACCAAGTTGGTGAATGGAGAGGATGCAGAAGTGGGAAGGTCGCCTAGTCCGCTCAGAATAGACAGCAAAAACCGATGAAGATATAGCAGCCGGGAAATTCACCAAGTGCTTTAATATGCAGCTGCAAAAAACAGCCCATGGCTAATGCGCATCAGCTTTACGTGTGCGAAAATCATGAAGCAGTATACGAGTAAAAACGGTCTCATACAGTCATTAAATTCCAGAGTGCGCGGATGCCGTACCATTCAGTGTGCTGCATTTACTGCAGGCAATACACACCAGTAATGTATTTATTTTTCTTTGTGTTATTCCTAATAGCAGTATCCGGCCGCAATAATTTAAGGCTCAAACAGAAGGGGTGAGAGGGGAGTGCGGGGGAGTGGGGGAGGGGGGAGGTGACTGCCAACTGGAAATAATTTACGACTAAAGCTGCAGTGCGATAGTGCTGACGCGTGCAAATCAGTTCAGAACTTCCATCTTCCTTAGAGTGCAGAGGAGATAGGGAGGGGTGGAAGATAGTAGAGCGTTCACAGATGTCAGTTAGCCTTCTCTAGGTGAACACATTTCCATCAGCTACCCCCGACCACCCACCGTGAAAGAACGGGAATTCTGAATTAGCGCGCAACCGCCATTACAACAAACTGCAAAAGTGACTGTTAGATTAAAGCCATAGATCCAAAGTTTCCACCATTGTTAAGACATCTCCGGCTCTTAGGGACGAGGACTGCTACCAGTAACTGAGCAAAGCCCCAGCTATGACCTCCAACGAACTCGCACTTTTCGGAAATTCTGGGAACTACCATTTTTTGATCATAATTTGCGGGTCACGATTCCTTGATCAAAGTTCGCCATTTTTAAGCGAAAAATCCATGCGTCTTTGTGGTTTCGAACCACACATGGGTTAACCTTCACAGGTGGTGAGAAATATTCAGAGGCGTTATGTCCCCACCGCTACACTACTCCTTGATGGCAGCACCTCCAGAAAGAAATGAGCGCATCAAAGAAACGCGTATGGATGTGGGGATCGGCGATAAGGAGAACGTGGGAGTAGAAGGCCGACCAGAAATTGCAAACGCTGAATATTGTTCGGCAACACTGAATGACTTCGAGGACCAAGAAGATTGAATTGCACCGAGTTTGAAAACTGCAGTCAATATTAACGTCCGTTTGAATTAGCTCAGTTCTCTTACAAGACTTCTTTATACGAACACTTCATTCAAATACGTACTTTTATGCTCACATTACGCATTTTACCTTGGTAGTCCGAAGAAAGGCGCGAACGCTAAAAACACCCGAAATTTTCGTAAATGGATAGGTGATATTCCTCTATTGCTATGCTTTCCGTGCGTGCCAACTTTCAAGAAGACCATATTTTGCTAGCGAGATGGCCTTCTGAAAGTGCACCTTTAGGAAGCTCTAGAATTTTGCATTCAACTTAGACAAATTGGTTATTGCTGCCGTGGAATGAGCATTGTGCAAATCATAAAAGCTTCACGGAAACGAAAAAAGAAGCAAGCAGAAATCTGCACGTCTCAGCGGGATGTTGCGCTGCGCATTGAGTAGCTGGTATGAAACGCAAACACAATTGTTTGGCACCGCGTTTCATGAACGAAGTGCAGCAGTATCAGATGGCATACACCGAAAAACATTTAGCAGTTAGAGTTAAAATGAGTGTATAACGCTTTCTTAGAAAATGTCATCATATCTTTCAAGCTATCGAATACGAAATCCGGCATTCATACTAAAAAAAAACAAGAGTAAACATAGTACAGTTTCGGTCTCACGATATCACATAAAGCGTTCTTCAGTATCATATGTGTGAAATTAAGATAACATAAGACGTCGCCATAAAAGAAAGATATGTTTATTGTAATTTTGAGAAACGCTTTAAAAAATTGCACCCATCAAAGAGAGAATGAGAGGGCTGGCTACGTGCGGGCACCATTGAAAATAAAATTGCTGATAGAAGCAGCCACGTTATCAACTTCTCGTACGCCTCAGCAGCCATACTTGATAAAAAGCGTTTCCCTCAGCATTGCCGAATGCATCTTCAAATGGTAAGCAAGATTTTGTTGTGTTTGCTCATTGTTCAGACTACGAAGTACAGACTACATTAAGGCATCTTTGTGTTTAAGCTGCAATTCTTGCTCCGAATATACTCTACGAAAGATCCGCCTCTAACTCATTTACACTTGAGCTAACTCACTAACTCATTTACACTTGAAAACCAGTCGGGGGGCGGGGTATAGGGGGCAGGGTTCTAAATACCTCACCCTTGCCTCCGCTCTTTCCCTCCTCTATTGAAGCTTCCGTTTTCAATGGAATCAAAGGTTTCGGACTAAATTGCATTTATTTCAATGCTCACAGCATAGTAAACAAGTTG
>JPKZ01002563.1:13115-31144 GCA_000803305.1 Toxocara canis | reverse complement strand
TTCACTGCGTCGTGCAGTTTTCTTTATTCATGTGAATAAAGGCTACTCTTCTTCTTCTTCGCTTGTCTGCAACGAGCGAGATAAACTGATGCTAGGAACGGTTTCGTGCGTGCAGGGTTCAGCTTGTCGGCTGACCGTTGAAGACCCTAATTAAAGCCACCACGAACTCTTCGTGACCATGGTATCACTGCCTAAACCACCTCTGAAGCTTAGTTTCGCCACAGATCTATGTCATCCATACATATCACCAGCGCGCAAGTAGAAATGCTGAGCAAAAGCGAGTGCGTCGCGACTACTCGCGAAGTTTAATTGAGCTTAGAGAAATTTGAATGACGGAAATATTGAGGCAAATATTGAAAGTGCAAAGAAGCGTTGCATGTGCATTTGAGAAATTCCGGTGACTCAGGCGTGAGAAAAACTTGGGGCCAAAGGCGTCGGGAGAGCGGCTTCTACAAGGGAGAAGGCACCAGAAACGTGGCGCCTCTTTATTCATGAATGCATATTGTCATTCAAAAGGGATTCGTCTTGAAAATTATGATGTCAACCCGCTAAGCCTATGAAAGTGGAGAGCAGGAAGCTATGAAAGAGTCGTCCTTCAGAAGTTACGAGGCAGCGTGGAATATTCGTTGTGGCTTGTTTTAGCATTAGACTTATGTTGTTTTAATTTTCTTTTCATATAAGTCATTGCCCTTTACTTGCTATTTGAAATGCTATAGTTTCACTTTCTCATTATGCAGACATCTATTTCGAGCCTTCGCAGTGTTTATAGAATGTCGCCTGTTTCGTGCGAGAAAATTTCTCTTGATTCCTATTTATATTTATATCAATGTGGTTATCTCGAAGAAGGAATACGACAGATGCAGTAATGAGCCTTATCTAGGTTGTAGTGCTCAATCAAACTTTCACATTTGTTTCGCTTAGGGTAGGCCAAATCCCGAACGGTGGCTCTACTTGTTTACTGCTTTAACCTTTAGTAGCGCGGAATTTTATTTTATGAGACGTCGCCTCGGATTTTATGCAACAGGATATCGTAACACTTCTCTCAAATGAGAAGCTTTTCGGTTGATAGAATTTCTTGTGCTGTGCTAATATACATAAAAGAATTTGCCAGTTTGCGATTATAACGTATTGAGGTGCTATTCCTACAACTTTACGATTATAAGATATTGATGTGTTATTCCACTGTGCTGAAGTGTTGTTTGTGTTTTGTTCGTTCGTAATGCGATTGCGGCTACGTTGTTCGTTGTGCCTTACGCACTAATAAAATGCAAGAGGTTGAATTACCCAAGTTTGAGATTGGGTAAGGATGAACGTTTGGAAGAAGCGAGACGGAAGCAGTTGTTCGAGTAAGGAGAAGCGGTGCAAGAAATCGTCTGCTGAAGCGGAGCAGCAATGATCGAAGAATCGAACAGGCCAGTTAAGTTTCACGACCTTCAGTTTATACTGGCCACCGGGTGAAAGCAAAACTGCGGCAGTCAATAAAGAGTGCGAGCAAAAAAAGTTGCCTTTTGCTGTGTAGCAGTATGCGATGCTTCAAAAACCTATACTCATAGATGTGAAGATAAGCCATTCTTTACTGGTAACTTCACATGATATAGAGATTTTGAGAATCGTCATACATTAAATTTGAAAAGCACTTGTGCTGTGCGCTAGGTTGCGCACTGTTATTTGCCAGTTTTCGAATAGGCAAGCGTTTCGCTGATAACGTTATTTTCTCGCTGCTCTTGAACGTTCATCCTCCATCATGATGAACGTTCAAGAGCATAACGTTCATCCTTCATCATGAAAAAATGACGACGAGGTCGCTCGCATGAGGCCAAAACTACACTTGCTCTTATCGATCTCTTCAGCACCAAAAAACAACCCTCCCAATTTTCGAGGTTCGGCGTTGTTCATTTTGATGCAGGAAAATTGATGAGACGTGTATTAGTTTACTGAGATAGATGTGCATTTTTCTTCCTCTTTGTTTCTGATATTTTTTCAGTACTTTTTTCGCGACTTGATTGTTCATTCTGAGTTTCGGGGAGGGAGGAAGGAGAGGGCAATGCACGCGGAGGCGTATTTTTCAGCTGAAATTTTTTGTTTTCAAAAACAATGGAAGGTAGTTTCACTTTCTCATTATGCAGACATCTATTTCGAGCCTTCGTAGTGTTTATCGAATGTCGCTTGTTTCGTGCGAGAAAATTTTTCTTGATTCCTATTTATATTTATGTCAATGTGGTTATCTCGAAGAAGGAATATGACAGATGCAGAAATGAACCTTATCTAGGTTGTGGTGCTCAACCGAACTTTCACATCTGTTTCGATAAGGATAAGTCAAATCCCGAACGGTGGCTCCATTTGTTTACTGCTTTAGCCTTTAGTAGCGCCGAATTTTATTTTATGAGACGTCGCCTCGGATTTTATGCAACAGGATATCGTAACACTTCTCTCAAATGAGAAGCTTTTCGGTTGATAGAATTTCTTGTGCTGTGCTAATATACATAAAAGAATTTGCCAGTTTGCGATTATAACGTATTGAGGTGCTATTCCTACAACTTTACGATTATAAGATATTGATGTGTTATTCCACTGTGCTGAAGTGTTGTTTGCGTTTTGTTCGTTCGTAATGCGATTGCGGCTACGTTGTTCGTTGTGCCTTACGCACTAATAAAATGCAAGAGGTTGAATTACCCAAGTTTGAGATTGGGTAAGGATGAACGTTTGGAAGAAGCGAGACGGAAGCAGTTGTTCGAGTAAGGAGAAGCGGTGCAAGAAATCGTCTGCTGAAGCGGAGCAGCAATGATCGAAGAATCGAACAGGCCAGTTAAGTTTCACGACCTTCAGTTTATACTGGCCACCGGGTGAAAGCAAAACTGCGGCAGTCAATAAAGAGTGCGAGCAAAAAAAGTTGCCTTTTGCTGTGTAGCAGTATGCGATGCTTCAAAAACCTATACTCATAGATGTGAAGATAAGCCATTCTTTACTGGTAACTTCACATGATATAGAGATTTTGAGAATCGTCATACATTAAATTTGAAAAGCACTTGTGCTGTGCGCTAGGTTGCGCACTGTTATTTGCCAGTTTTCGAATAGGCAAGCGTTTCGCTGATAACGTTATTTTCTCGCTGCTCTTGAACGTTCATCCTCCATCATGATGAACGTTCAAGAGCATAACGTTCATCCTTCATCATGAAAAAATGACGACGAGGTCGCTCGCATGAGGCCAAAACTACACTTGCTCTTATCGATCTCTTCAGCACCAAAAAACAACCCTCCCAATTTTCGAGGTTCGGCGTTGTTCATTTTGATGCAGGAAAATTGATGAGACGTGTATTAGTTTACTGAGATAGATGTGCATTTTTCTTCCTCTTTGTTTCTGATATTTTTTCAGTACTTTTTTCGCGACTTGATTGTTCATTCTGAGTTTCGGGGAGGGAGGAAGGAGAGGGCAATGCACGCGGAGGCGTATTTTTCAGCTGAAATTTTTTGTTTTCAAAAACAATGGAAGGACCAAATGCAAAAAGGAAATACGGTAATATAAGGAGGCGCGATCTTTGTCGATGCGTGTAGTGTTTGCGCCTGCCGTGGATCCTTATCTTGATCCATTTCAACACTTCAAGATGCTGATCGCATATCAGAAGCCTCACCGAAGTGAAAATACCTAAGCGCTTCTTCAGACGTGCGTGACATCGCAAATATGTCGTACGGAATGTCTCTGAAATCAGAATGGGGAGAGACCACCCTCACGGCTGCACTCATGCGAACAATGCACGCGAATATTAAGAGGAGAGGAGGGACGGGGTAGAGGAAGGGAATCGGTGCTTTATGGAGGCAGTTGATGGTCGAAGCGCTCGGCTGCTGCTGATGTCCCGAATAGAATTTTGTGAGGAACAATCATACTGGCGGAAATGCCGTGATGTTGCACCAAATTGTTCAAGAGAGACATTTGACAGTCACCCATTCAATGCATTTCTTTGACCTCAACAGCGGGGTCGGCATGAACACGGTTTATCCAACGCGGTGAAAATTTAAGGTAAACCCATGAGACTTGATACAACAAATATCGGACCCTTCTGAAAACCTACGTTATAGAACATATTTGGAATTCGGAGGTATTTATTGTTTTTATAATTTACGGAAACAGTTAAACTTCATCCTCTGTGAACCTAAAAGAAAACCACAAACGCCCTCCTTACTGCCATAAATATTGCAAAAATTTAGGCTCAAGCGCGTGCGCCTATGTGAGCAATCTCTCCTTATTCCAGTTTCACGAAAAATTCTCGTGACATAATCGTAATTTCTTGCACATATGAAAAAGTTCAGGACAGAAAAAGCTGTGAGCTATTATCAGCGGAAAGACGTCGAGAATCACGATTATATTATATGCGATATGCACCGCAACAGTAGGCATTTTTAGGAGCGCTCTCCGCCGATTACCCTCGCTCCGGTCGGCCATAAAAATTGCAACTTTTTTGGTAGTTGCATAAGTTTCTATGGAAATCAAGAGACTTTTATGGAGCTGCGTTATCTCTTCTAACATAAATTCTTGTAGACCCACTCTGGAAGCAGATAGAGTTTAAGCTGTTCTCAATATTTGCTTATAGTATTTTACTGGGCTATCATAACAATTAAGAAAGATATTAGTGGGTTTGTCTCATTGCAGAGTAGTGCCTTGTTTCGTGAAAAATTTTAGTGGGAGCAATTTGAAACTCTGTGCGATCGGTCATTCAATAGTTGTTTAACTTTTTGTTAATCCATAATATTACTTCGACCATGTCAGAAAATTCTCCAGTTCAATTCTGCTCACCGATCCGTGGGTCAACTGAAGGTTCGTTAGGCCGGTCTCTAACCGAAACAGAGCACTTTCTCATAAAATTTTTCAAATTGCTAACCTGGAATCCCTGAAGCGAATTTTTCAAAATTTCTTCACCTCAAACCAGTCCGTGCTACTTACTCGACTGTGAGACAACTTTTTATTTGTTAATCTATCGTAGCGAAATGAAGGTTCACTGGGTTCACCTCAAGCCGAAACGGTACCCTTTCTTTCATATCAAATTTTTGCAGAAGCAACATGGAAACCGATAAAGGGAGTTTTAACTCTACAAGCCTAAACAAATGGAATTCCTAGCAGGAGTTTTGTACAGATGGCCAGTTGGATGAAAACCAATGCATCAGTCGCTCGATCGCGTGGAAAATTGAATGCCGGCTGCGACCGGCAGTTGTTCTGCGTCTTGAATTTTGTAACAGACAAATAAATGAAGCCAGAACCGGTGCCATACATATGTGCGGACTGACTTGCACACGGGCAGAGAGAAGGATTTCAACAACTACTATCTTCTCGATCATGTCGAGGGGGTAATGACAGTATCTTGTAAGTAGTTTAAAATAAGCGCATTCAAATGAGAAATGGTTGAGTGAATGTTTTATTTGCTCTCTTCACGTATATCACTGAGCGACGAGGGGAGAGCATGACCTTTTGTTTCCGGCAGAAACAAGGTAAGCACGCCAGCAGCCACAGACACCGAACCGAAAAACACCATCGGTAACTGCGGACTCACTATTTCCTGAAATCAATTGTTTGTTTGATTACGAAGGAAAGCTCTTTAATTCGAGTAAGCTTATCGAAAAGTGCATGCTAAACAGTCTCTTTTCTTCTCTTTGTGTGTGAATTTTTTTTTTGCTTCTCCTCGGAGCTACCATATTTTCCCGCTAGTCAAAATGAATTGTCTAAACCAACGAACTCAATCCCATTTTTACCCGAGAAATCCTGATGGCTCTAGGGGGTGAAAAATTGCTGAGTAGGAAGAACGCATTCGACAGTCGATTCCCGCTAGTCAAAATGAATTGTCTAAACCAACGAACTCAATCCCATTTTTACCCGAGAAATCCTGATGCTGAGTAGGAAGAACGCATTCGACAGTCGCTTGCCGTTTTTAGGTCATAAATTTGGTCCTTCAAGAAACGATTAACGGATTGCGCTACATTAAGTGAGACGCGTAGACAGCGCCACTATGGCAACAGAAGAACAGTGTCACTGTAGGGTCGATATGAGACAATGGCCTAGCAGGCGTGCGTTTTGACGTGCATGCGGTCAGCAAGAGAAAGGCATGCAAATAAAGGGGTTGGACTGACTGCAAGAAGCAGGCCAGATGAATAACTGTGCTAGAGAACGGTAACTGCACACAGCGGGACAAAGCAATTTTTTGTCGGGTAGCAGTACTCCGTCTCCAACAATGCACCTGTTTGACCATTTTCAAATACAGCAACTTACTAAAAGTTTGACGTAAGGTGCGACAATGCCTCCCACTCGCGCGATCACCGAGCACAGCCCGATGCACACGTTGCGCAGCGTTGTTGGGAAGATTTCACTCCCGTAAACAAAGATGCATATGAACGAGCACGAAATACCGAATTTACCCATCAGCCACAGCGAGGTTCTCAACCATCCCATCCCTTCAAGTGTTCCAGTGTAGGCATTACGCATTTAATTTCACATCTTTGTTTGTTTATATTCTTTGTTTACAATTTCACAGCTTGTCATTACATCTTTGTTCTTTGTTTATATCTTTGTTATATTGTTTATATATATATATATATCATTCCTCCTTTCGCGTTCCGTCTTCTTTTGTTCTGCGCATACACCACATTAGCCAGAACAGAATTTCGGCGTCTGCAGTGGACAGGCCTTAAATAACTGCACAATCTTAAACACAATAACAGATGTCTTTTGCATAAATAGAGAGGAGTTGTATATAAAAAGATTGAGGTATGCCCCATTGCAAAACCAGACAACTGTGCTATTCGATTCTACAAGCCATTTTTCATGCGAAGATGATGTTTTATGTTGTCATCTAAGTATTCATTTAAATGTTGTAGCACGTTAGTACTAAGAGATGCTGTTTGAAAAACAAAAGCGTGAGTACCTAGTGGGGACGACAATTGTAATGGACAATGAAAATTTTTTGCAATAGATGTCTGCAAAAAAAGAATTACCATTTGGAACTAAAATAAATGCTATCAGTGAGAAACCAGCCAGAAAGTGGGTCCACACGACGACTGGTTTCCTTCCACAGCTGAAACTGTCGAGATTTTTTCCAAGTATCCACAAAAAACGAACGAAACAACTGTTCTTGACTGAGGCCTTTCAAGATTTTCCGAAGCAAAATTCATTAATGACTAATAAAATTCGCTTCGATTTCTGTTGAGTGCTCCAATTTCCTTTCAGTCAGTGAGCGAATTACATGAGTAGCTTAAAAATGTAGCAGTTAAAATTAAGTTGAAACAGAAAGTTTCAATTAGCTTAAGATTGTCGTTAATTGATAATTGTTGGCAATGGACGGCGGCATTCATCGAAAAGAACGGAGTTACGAGAGTGATATTTAGAAATTACTTGTCGAGCACAGCTGGCGCGAACAAATAAGCCGGCATTTCGATAATGCCCGAGATTGCGTAGTTCCAGTATTTGTTCCCCGCTAATCGCGTCGTGTAAAGCGAAATACCAAAGTAGACAAACGTGTCGCTTGTCCTTAATACTCATTTTTTAAAACACCTCAATTGAACGCTGCTACAGTCCATATGCACTCTTCGGCCGCTAACATCTCATTTAAAGTCTCCAACTTGACAATGCGGTTCGTAAAGCTAATGCTAATGAACAAGTAAAATTTCATCGTGCTTGGTAGGGAGGGTTGTTTTCGTTGTCGCGACTTTTATTTGTGAGTTACTGGTATGATAGAAACCTGAAACTGGAAGCTAGCAAAACAATGAATCGCTAGTCTGATGTACTCTGTGGTGTGTTTCCGGTGGCCTCATTCACTCTTTTGCTTCTCCAAAAATAAGAATCTCTACTTTAAAAACAGTTTTTGCTTTCGAAACTATCCTCCTCACTTGATTGACTGTTTTTCATCAATTTTATAGGCTACTGAGCATTCATCAAAACGGAAACCATCTAACTGTTAGTCGACTATGTCTTCTTATGTAAATGTGCAAGGGTTACGCGTCAAGCAACGTACCTTCACTTTCGTTTCATTGCTGAGCGTAACGTAATGAACTGAGAGTATGATCTAGTTGAGATATCGGCGTTTCTGTTCAAGACAACATTGATTATTAAATTTGTCACTCGTATTTAACGGTGAATGATGTCAAGTTTTAAATTCTTACCAAAGAAAGGTGAGAATGAGCGAGTAAAATATGAAAATTTTGTTAGATAACAACTCATCGATTCCAAGTGACCTGCAAAAGTACCGTAATTTCAACGTTAATTTCACCCCTCTCTCTCCATTTCTGTTACGTCGTATGGGCGTTGCATCACTGTGCACTTCTCACACAGCGATTACATCCCTGCAATTAGCAGGTGAACCCTTTGTTTGAATTTGTAGCCACAAAAGTTAAAAAAAAAAAACGCATGACATCTACAGCGTCACTTGCTGGTACGCTTAGATCTCATGTGATTTAGTCAACGGTTTGCGTGAATGAAGCAGAACGGGGTCAGTCCGCCTTCTACTCAAGGACCGTTGTGTAGCTCCTTCCCCTACCTTGAATTTAATCAATACGTTTGCTGTTTATTTAGATTTCCACTAATTTTCCTGGATTACAACTGTGTTTGGTTGCAAATGCTAATAAAACTTGTTTGGTTGCAAATGCTAATAAAACTAACTTTGAATGCTTAGTTTCTTGCCGCTTAGAAGTTGAGTTGAACAGCGCCTCCATCATTTTACCGACATTCTTGTTTGACTGCGATCGGTCATACTTCTGCGCTTTCTTCACCCATTTCATTGCTTCTTCGTTTTTGCCATTCACGACCAGGAAGTGTAAGCTTTCGGGCACCAAACTACAAACTGGAAATTCCTATAAAATGTCGCAGTTCTAAATTTATGCAAAAAAAATAAGGAATTGTTCAATTGAAACAACCCTTCTACGGGTGCAAGCAAGGCGGGAAAAATATTTCGTTTCGAATCGTGTGCTTTTAATTTACAAAGTACAGTGCTTTTAATGAATGAACTTACAAAAAGAACACAATGGCGAGGATGCCGGCGGGTAATGTGCTAGCGAGTAGCAGTATTCTCCAATTAGTTATAAAATACGCCATCGGCGCCAACGCACAGTAACCGATCACCCACATGGTACCGTAAATGAGTGTTGCATAGCCACGTAAAGTAATAGGAATGCATTCATAGCCGAGTACCCAAACAACAAGACAAATACCCTGCAATCCTCTATCATTTCCACAATTACAATCTTGATTGTTATGGCACGCTATCAACTCATTCGCTTAGCATTCTCTTAAAACATCTTTCTGAATCTGATAGTCAGCTAATGCACTTTTCTTCAGCTTCATGTTTGCAGCGTTCAAAGCCGAAGCACTATTTGAAGCGGTTGTCCACGTGCAAGTAATAACATGGAACTCATGTATCGGAAACTGTAGCATTTCAGCTTGTCTCAGATCTAAGGGAGCATTAAGATGAGCATGGCATTCGCAAAATGGCGTTTTGAAGGGGTGCGAGAGAAAATAAATCCGAAGGCGAATCCAATCACTAAGAACTTATGTGAAGTGGCGTTTTCAAAGGAAGGGAAGTGAATGATAGGGGAGGGTGTGCGAAATACGATCTCCAAAGGAAGCGAGCAAATTTAGGGAGTGACCGCTTGTATCGATGTGTGGGAGTGGGGAGGATAAGGGAGAGGGAGTGAAGTAAGTTCGAGATTATATTGTTGTCGACTTAGATTTAGATGCCAGTGATTAGAAACGAACAGCAATGTTCTGCGAACTGTGTGCTAACAGAAGAAATAAAGCGAAGTTCTTGGAGAAGTAAGTGGTGCTTATCGACGACATCTTTGCTATCGGTGCACGTAGAATAAACTAGCATACAATAACCAAACAATTTTCGGCATTTCATTCTGTTACGATGAGTCATTGTTCGATATGAGGTACCAGTTTCAGACTGTGCACGCTGCTTCAGAAGCTACGGCCAGTCGCTCTAGAAGCGTAGATGCGAGATAAAGACGAGTACAGACGGCATCGGCGTACTTCGTACACACCTGCAGCGCTTGGTTTTGCACTGTAGAAGAAATAAATGCTGCAAGATGAGCACTGGCGATGCTCCATGCACACTTCATCTCTCGTCTTCACACTTCATTCGCATTGTATACGAGCGGGCGCGCCTCGTTACAATTTTTTAACATACTATATTTTACAACAGCAGCCAAGTTTTTGCTCCAGTAACAAAAAGCTCTTTTAGTAAAGTACATTGCTCGTTTCTGAATATAAAATAATCGTCAAATCTGTACAGATATTTGAATTAAATTGCCAGAATTCTCTGAATCAAACGGTAACCGGCGAACAAATTCCTTGCAAGAATCGTCCGAATGTAAAAAGGTGAATGCTCTCTGCTAACACTGATGCAGATCCGACTATCGCCAACGTCATCAGACTGAGCAACAGTACGGGCCGTCTGCCAATCCTGAATAAACAAGAGCTAATTTTTCGAAGACAACTTTTGAAATCGAAATTCATTCGACTCATTTTTAAATAGAGAAATAACTTGAACAACGCGCCACGGATTGTCGCGAAACTTTTGAAGCACTAGCGATTTTGAGCATCGTGTAGCGAGCGCTTCTGTGTACAACTGCGGTAGAAAACTTTAGGGACGAAATGCTTGATTTTCGTTTTGCATCCGGAAACCTTACTTCTTTTAGAAACTTCAGTGATACCGTTTTGTACAAACCGAATTGTTAAACATTGATTCGAAAGAACGAAACGCATCCTTAACGCACCCATTACGGCCTCTGCTGTACGCTTATTTAGAAATGCGTTAGCGACGATTTTTTCGACAACAGTGGTAGCTGTGAAGGACGCTTTAAAAGCGTCAGTTAACGATCAAGATTGCAAGTGCCCCCATAACTGCGATTCATGGGGGAAATCCTGAATAAAAACCAAAGCAAGTATTATTTGCGCTAAAAGTTTCCAATTATTTCCTGTTGGTTGAATGGAGAAGATGCAGCCCTTTATTAAAACGCACCTATCGGATATGTGTGTGAGTACACTTGCTCCAAACATGTTCCCAAGCATGAACGCGGAAGTTGTCCAGTCGGCCAAATATTGACGTTCATCGGTTAGATTGAACTGAAACAGTTGCATAGTCCACCAGTGAGTTTTTGCACAACGTCCACAGAGGACTTTAAAGGCGTCCTTAAATTTGGCAAATTATAGGCGTAACTCGATCGCGTCTTGAGACACAACAGCTGCTCTCTTCAACATTGGCTCGTCGCGTTTATAACAATAAATCCCTCTATGTTACAGCAACTCACATCGGAGACGACAGTGGTTCGATTCTCGTGTTCGCACTTCGTTTCTTCGTTGCAATCTCCGCTGCTAACGATAAATGCACTGCACATAATTGGCATCGCGCCAACAGCCCAAGCAAAAGACAGGAGAAGAGTCATGAAAAGAATGTATCTGTTGCGAGGTCCTGCAAATTGTGCATTATCTTTAGATGGCAAAACTGTACGGGAGGAGAGCCTTATTGGAAGAATGGTTGAACAACGCCGTCTGCATTACTCACAAAAAGAGATAAATGGAAAAGCAGTGAGACCGATAAAGGAGAATCTCTTCTTGTATCAATCGAATTTTTCAGGACAAAAAAGTCAGAGGCAAAAAAACTGTTCACGAAAGTTGATTTAGAGAAGCACTTCCATCAAGTGCTCAGCTCGAACATTATTGGGAACGAAAGCTAATATAACGATTGAAAATTTGGCAGCTCTTTATGGATAATTAGCTGGAGGAGCTTAGGGTTTCGTTTGGGGTTCGAAGACGTGATCGTGAAATATAGCAGTTAAGAAGTACAATCTTCGCGCATTTTACGCGACTAACAATAGACGCTCAGAAGGGACAATAGAAACAATTTCGGCTTGTTATGCTTATTTGATTAAGTCTTTTGTGGCGAAACACCAAAAAATACCTTTCAATATGTCGAAGATGTTTGACAGCTTATAAAGAGTGCTCTTTGTTTTTGTTTCGAAGTGTGAAGGACCCATTCGATTGTGGGCTTACGTGCTACAGCATAAAAACTTGGCAGGGATGTCATCAGAACTGACCGTTGCAATTATTTTTTGTTATGACATTCCAGCTTGTGTTATTAGCCTCTTAGCTTTTGTGTTATTATCCTCTTGAGAGATGGAAATATATCGCCAACAAATTTCCACCTCTCAACAGCTTAACATCGTTTAAATGTACCAGTAAAGTAAACAAAGTTACTTTTTTGCGCCCATCTGGGAGTGCAATCGCATTGCAGCTAGAAATCAGAAATTTAGCAAACTTACCCAGCTCTTCCAATATTTGGTCAGCATTCTCACATGCGATTGCATGAGTATCGTAAATCAGCTGCTCCACACCGTCACTATCATGTCGAAGCGAGCTACGACTTTGCTTGAGTGCTAGCGCTGCGGTCGACATCACTCACCACTTTAATATCACTCCATCTTGAGTAATCAAAGAAAACTTTAAGGATAGAAAACGGATTGTTTATACCAAAGGTGAGATGAAAAGGTAATTTCGTTGTGAGTACTCCTAAGTACGAATAGCATGCTTTAATAAGTGTCATTTAGTTATCTAAAAATTCAAATAAAACACGATGAATTTCGAATTTGAGTATTGAAACGCCAGATACTTTAGGCGAAATCGCATCAACGATCCTTGATATTTATTGCAGCATTCTTGCATATAAACGCTCACAGTGACAGAACACGACATCATAAGGCTCAATAGTGACATTAAGCACTTGCGGCATAAATAATTTCCTTTATCGAACTTCGTTTGCCGTGATTGAAGAAAGATAGAAGAAATATGGTGTTATGTTTGTCTAGCAGTTTAAAGCGTATAAGTCACAAGCACAAGGCGATACACAAACGCAATGCGATAACACACAATGTTTGATGAAAAATAATTTCCATATTGTAAAATACAAATCTCAACGTATGCGGCTTAGGACTTTAGCAAAGTTATGAGTAATACCACTAAACTTGTTAAGGTGCTAAAAAATATAAAATACACAGACGGATGCATTTATAAACAAACACACGATACACTCGAAGACGAGCGCAGCTATATTTTGCACTAAAAAGATTGCGAAAAAAATGCATAAAATGAACAAAAGGAGAGCGTTAAAGGCAGTATGTGATAACAATGTTTTGGGTAAACGAGAAAGAAAAGCTAAATTTATTTTTTTTTTTAAAATATAAAATAAATATCGACATTTCGAACCAGTGGTAAAATTTACGATACCGATTGTTAGCTACTCAGTCAGATGAATGAGGAGGTAGCAACGGTAGTGCCGAACATGAAGCGAAAATATTTTTCGGTAGAGGGCATCATAATCAATTTTTTTCTGCTGCTTATAATGAAGCAGCCTCTCCGACGACAGAACTTCCATTTCGCACGCGACAGTGGCGCTTGCTGGCATGAAAGATAACATTACGAAGAGGCATGTTGCTTAAGGAGCTTTGCAAGTGGTGTGTGCGGGACGTCGTATATTAAATGCTGCCGTAATGTCGCTTCTCTTACGCTTTCACAAAACAACGTCCTATTGACTGAAAAGGTTATGTTCTCGATATGCGTAAAAGAGGTCTGTAAGACATCCGTCTTTGTGAACTCAGAGAGTACACACATAGAAGAAATTGTTGTTCAAAAATGAATGGATAAAGGTCTGAATTGGCGGCTAATTGCGTTTCACGGAGAAGCACGTATTCGACCATCTCAGATCGAACCAATTTTCAATAAAAAGTTCAACTCTAATTTGTGCTTTAACCAGTTTCTCTCCTTTTTTTTTCAACTTCTCTAAGCAAACTATCAATAGGTAGACAAGGAAATGTTAGATTTTGAAATATTAGGACGAAAACTAAAGATGCAATGACCGAAGCTGCAAAAGACAAAGGCCAAAACTGCAAACTTTGTCTTTCTGGCTGCCAAAAGTTTTTTTTCCGCTCAAATCTCTTTCATTTCCGTATCGTCTTTTCGGACGGATTTATTGATCGCGTCTTGACCAAGTTCAATGATAAGTTGACAGAGTACTTGGTGGAGTGCACCTTTCTGATAACAACAGAAAAAGATGCTTGCATGGAGCAAAAGGTAGCTGCTGCTGGAAGCGGATAACTAGTGACAAGCTTTCCATTTTGCACTTCAATACCTTATTCATATAATAACTGCATCCTTCTTCCTAGTATCACTCATTTCGATCGTTGTCTTTAAAACATTTCCTTCTTCAAAGTTTCTTCTCTTTCTCACGATAGTTTGGCTTTGCGAACATCCTTCTTGGCATTCAGTTATGCCACTTTGGTTCTTTAATAACACGCAAACAGGGCTGTGAAGCCTAAAACATATCCATTTGAAAATGCCTTCATTTTGTACAGTGCAATGCAGACACCATTCTGCTGCAAAGTTGAAACTCACCTCGCTGATGACGAGTGAGGAATCATAGTGTGCGCAAGTTCGGTGATATACTTTATTGTAAAGTATTCCAAAAAAAGCTTCTATGAAACTTAAAGCAAGGAAAATTCAGAATAGGACAGGTTTTAAAGCGCCAAAATCAGAGAAAGCACAGGATTCATGCAGCTAACCAGAATTTAACACCTTCGATGCTTGGCACGGTTTTTACAGCAACAAAACTGAATCTATACGGTTAATTAGCTGTGAGTTATTTTAGTCGAATACATTGTAATGAGCACACTCTGATAAGAACGAAACTAAGAGACAACAGCGTGGAAATCAATAATCGATATTGAACAGAGTTGTAAGACCACTGACATAGGTTCCCGTTTAAAACTGAGCAGCGAGCAGTCTACTGGAAAAGGAACTGGTCTTTCAGGTACATCACCTTAACAACGTATGGCTACGTCGAATACAGTGTACAGAAACTCGATTGAGCAAAATATTTGATGTCCAATTAGGTAGGAATTGCGGTGCGCTAGATGGCATTTAAAATAATATTTGGAATTTGGAAGCCCGTCGTTAACATAACGAGAAGCGCTTAAGCTGAAGCGACCGCTCGTAAAACGCTGTGACTGAACAAGATCTGGTCGATTTTTTCAATTGGAAGTTTAAGCAGCCCTTTGAAAAGTCTTTGAAATTTTGCATCTACTTGCGCAGCGCTTTTTTGGAACATGAATTTTAAGGGAGGATTAAAAGTGAAGCTGATAATCGAAGCGAAATATATGTCAACGGGTCTTTCGAACGGCCCATGTGAAGTGAATATTGTGAATGTTAACTTCAGTTCTGAACACGGCATTCACCGCATTACATCAAAACGGTTAATGGATATTATACCTCTCAAGAGGTATAATGCTCGTTCGCCATTTTCGAATGGCCTACCGATTTCTGCATGTGCTAAGTGGCGTTTTTAGTATAGAAGTCCGCGGTATTGCAAGCTATTTTTGAGCTAGGAAGCGATGTTGAAGAGGTAATTGATATAAAGTTCACGGTTTACCTGAAGCGCGATTTATTGACGGTGAGCTACGCCGAGAAAGGTCTTATTCGAGATAGTAAAGTATATTATGCTAAGTGGCTTTTGCATCGCACTTTGAAACCTCAAAAACCCACTATATAATTCACCTTTGAAGGTTTATTAGTGAAAAAAGCGTAACCACTGGCGACTAATTATTTTATTCGTTATGTAGCCAGACTTGCTAACTAGTTATTTTATTCGTTCAATAGCCTAAATTTTTATTAAATTCTACAATTTCACATTTTTCTACAAAAAAGGGAGAGAGTGACGAGAAATTGGAGTTTGAATGCAAATTAGAGAATTTTTTTTCAAAGAAGACAAAATTTCTATCACATTCTGTTATTTAGCATTTTCACATGCTTTCTTCCCAAAAACTCAAATTTTCTTTTACGTTTTGAACAAATTTATTGTTAGAACAATATTCGAGGAGTATTCCACCGGTTAAAGCGAACAGAATTGAATATATCATCATCCTTAGAGACAATCCCACTCTACGGCTGCAGCGTCTGCTGTGTGTTAAACAACCGTGTTCGATTGCTTTCACATTTTTTTAATGTTTCATTTCTTCACATTCCTACCAGTGCTGTCATTGAACTTTGTTGTTGAGTTTGTTTGTTAATATTCTTCGCAACATAAATTCCCAAGTTTTGCCACAATAGTATGAAAGGCATTTTTACAGCGAGTGAACGCTTTCGATTGTTCGCATACAAAACTTTTAGGTTTTCGTATTCCATGCACTTCTGTTCTGCTCGTTTTCTGTTTTTGTTCTGTTCCATAGGATAAAAAATAACACCTCACAGAAACTTCGTGGTGATAAACGAGCAGAACAATTCATAAATTTGTTTTGCAAGCAATAGGAAAAAACGAGGCTGTCGAGATCTTTCGTCAAAACTCTCCGGTTTCTCAAAACAGGTTTCCGAATCGAATGGCTACCCCCACCCCCCCCGCCCCCCCTCATCCCTCTGCCGCAGCCCTCTTCACCAACCCTCACCCTCTCACCGTCTTCTTTACTAAAACATTTATACGTATAATAGGCAGAACTTCTAATCTAATAGAAACACCTTGGTGGATAACTGTCTTTGAAAAACCGTCCATGGTTTGGTTTTTTTTTTGCAGTTTCAGTGGATTTTGTCAGAACAACACCAGAGCAATAGTGGATTGGCCGACTTGTGTTGTTCGAACGAAACTAGGTGATTTCTGGTATTCATTTGCGCCATCAGGTACTTGTTCGTGGATTTCCATATGGCCGAAGTGCTGCACTACAATTTGAACAAACGGATTTTGAGGTCATGAACGCCTGCGATTTGGAAGGCGAATTGTTAGCAAAGAAAAATGGTTAAGCTTCCTCGGACTTAAAAAAAACAAAATGAGAATTAGGTTGTGAAAACAGCACTGCCGGTTGTGCAAAAAATGAACTTTCACTTGAGATCGACATCTATGAATGCTCCATGGCTAAAATACAAGAAAGACACAAAGGCAGCTGTAATTTCACCGATTTCCGTCACCGATGCAGCTGATAACCGTGATTAAGACTGAGGGCCATTGCCTCATCCCTTCCATGATTGCCTATTCCCTTCTATGATCTCCTTTCCTTTCCATGGCTAAAATGCTTTCTTTTTTTTCTTTTAGTTTATCGCGCGTTTTCCGAACAACAAATAGTCGACAACGTAAATGGAGTGCTCAAACAGCAATGCTTAAATATATTCAATTCATTTAGAGTTGTAAGAGATGTTTAAAACGGTAAAGTTGATGGGCTTCACGGTTAATTAGCGATCGTGGCACCACCGCATCCACTAATTAAAGCATGCAGAAGTCCTAGTAGAACTTTTTTACTGAATGAGTGGTGTAAAAATCTCTAGAGGTTATTCTTTCGGAAATAAAGTTTGATGCTTCTGAGGCTATCGACAAAACTGAAATAATGAGAGAGTTCATTAGGGCGTAGGCGCCAATGACTTTACCTACCGCTGTGAGCGCTGAAAGGAATTCCGTCTAGAAAGTTTCAGAAGATCTTTAAAAATGAATGGTAACAACTCTCATCCTCTTTACGGTGAAGATGATCCGACACGCTGAGAGAATTAAGATAAGCAAAGCGCGAGTAAAATTGAAAAGTGGAGGCCAAAACGCGGCATGCGATAGGCGTGTTATAGTTGATGTGTTCGGCACACCAACTTGCCACTCTTGCGTAAGCCATCATCACTGTGCTGATCAATTTTAATTTCAAAACGAGTTTACAAAGTGTAAATCACCAATTTCATACACAGTCTGTGATCGTGTCAACTGCTTTAGCCACAAATATTTCACCTGTAGCGCATCTTTGACAGCCGCGCGTCTTCTGCTGAACACTTTCCAGGGAAGAATTTCCTTTCGTGAGTGTAAAAAGTAGAAAGACCACAACAGATATAAGACATCCGCTTTTCATTCAATGACTAACATACAGGTCACGGAAACTTTTTCGACTGTTGTTGCTATAAACTGCCCACTTTAAAGTGCATAATAATATTTCAGCACCTAACAAGCTTTCTAGGATTGCTGGTTCCTCCACCTCCCCAATCCCCCCCT